>CM034314.1:24129845-24490859 GCA_019925795.1 Dendrobium chrysotoxum | reverse complement strand
TTAAACTTTCAAATAAATTTACATACCCAAAAGCTTGATTATATAGCTTCCTACTCTGGTTTCTATGCACAACCAAAATGATGTAATAAAAAATGCAGTCAACCTTATACCTAGAGCCCCTAGAGCCCCACTGGCTCATTTCCATTTCCTGCAGTACAATCACTGATAATGAGCTAAAACTCAATGAAATACACAATTATAGTGCAAGAAATAGGTAACATATAATATGTAATCAATTATAAATAATATGGAGATTTTTATAATAATCATAAGTTATATAAGAAATCAATGCATAATTAACTTTTCACATTTCCCAATATATTTACTTTCCAATACTTTATGCAAATCATATGATGATTATAAGCTTTTGTATACATGCAGCTCTCTCATTCAAATTGTGTTCCGAGTTCACAACTTTTAGAAGTGAGAGCTCTCTCATTCAAGGTTGGGCTTGAATTCCTAACTTTTAATAGTGAGAGAGTTGTGTACCTCTTATAATATCCCTAAGACATATCTTGTCAGGTCTTTCACCTTTACTTGTGCCGCCCTATCCCTTATAATATGATTTTTCTCATTTTCTCTTTTCATTAACATTCAGATGTTTATAATAAATATCTGTAGTGTCATTCTGTTGCATGACATTTCAACATGTAGTTTTTATCAAATAATTCAAATAACAAGTAATTATCTCAAGTGAACCCATAACGAACAACATGCTTAATATAAAATAATTGCTACCACAATTACCATAAGAATATAAAAAAAACTCTCATTTCCTACACAACAGGTTGGGTATCTCACTCGTTATGAATTTGTTCTCCTACAATACCCTGGCTTCTTTTTCTTTTGTATACAATCTTAAGCATGCATTTCTTCATTTATACATGCATTCAAATAAAATAAAATAGGCAATATAAAAATCTTATAAATTTACCTCAATGGCATTCTTCTGCATTCAACCCAAAATTTCATTTCCTCTCCTAAACCTCTTTCCCCTACTTTCCTTCCTTTTTTCCCCTTTTTTTCCTTCCTTTCTTTTCTCTTTTCTTTACTACTTTCAGTAAACAACAGCAACAACCCTTGCCTAATTTCAGCAAACACTAATTTCAACAACTAACTATAGTCCCTACCTATTTTCCCTTACCTTTATTTGCTTGATTTTCACCCACAAGAGCCACAACAACCCCATCCAGCAACTCCCGCTCCTCTATACTCATGGTTTATAGCTCTCGACAAGTAGCGACTGTTCGAATGGGAGGAATGAAGGAACTGGCTAGTGTTTACTTAATTATAAAAACTAATATATTAATACCTTAGTGCTTTACCCACCATAGTGGTTAGCCTATCCCAACTGTTCAAAGCCACCCGCCTATGCATGTTAAGTTTAGTGGGAATACAACAATAATATAAAAATAAATTAACTATTAATTAACTTAATTACTAATTAATTACATAAGCTAATTAATTACTTAACTATAAATATCATGAAATGCATATATATTATTAGGCTTGTATCTTAAGTATGGATATGCTTCAAGAAAATTCATGCTTACATTCATTTCTGAAAATTTTGGGTATTATATAGTGAAAGTCTCCCAATGCAATCCAAGGAATATTATTAGAGTTAGAGATATGAGAGAAGCTTCTCAAGACATCCCAAAGTAATTTTCTTTCAACAATAATGTTTGAGGCGTACACACAAGTAAGAAGAAATAGTTGGGTGTGGAGGGAGGAAACAATGCCATGAATCATTTGGCTTTCATAATAGATCTGATTGAATTTAAGGAAGAGTCCCACTTGATTGAAATTCTTTCAAGATTAAAATAATCAAAGTAATTGCAATTGCCTTCATTTTGAAAAAGCTTGTGGGATGATAAGAACTTGGGGTTAGAGGAATGACTATAGAAGATTTTTGCTTCCAAAATACATATAAGACTAAGATTAAACTCTTGGATAAGGCTTCTAAAATAGAGGACCTTGTCCAAGCCATTAAAGCCTCTTATGTTTCAAGAGAAAACTTGGATATGTTCATTGATTTTGAGGTGTGTAAGAGGCTGGACTTTTGTCCTTAGAAGAACTAGCCTCTTGATTAGTGGGTCAGTTGAGGAGTCCTCAGTACTCAGGTTTAGGTTTGGTAAGGTGGTGAGGTTATTTGCGATAGGATTTTGATGGGATGTGGTTCCTACTTGCAGAGGGATGGCCATAAAGTGGCTAGAAGAATTATATTTTGGTGGAATTTGGGTGGTAGAGGAGTTATGAGGATGAGTAAATTCTCAACCCTATCATTTCTCGGTCTCCTGCTTCGGCTCCTGCCTCTAAGAGGGGTAGTGAATCTAGGCTCATGTGATGGATTTGTGGGGCATAGGTTTGATGGATGGACTAAAGAACCACAACCAAAATAAGGAGACGGTTTCCAGTCATATTGAAAACAAATGTGTTGGATTTTTCCTACCATGGAGATCGTAATTTCGCCAGGAAGGGAGGTGTGTTTGTCAACTTGTATGTATATTATGGAAAATGTAAGTCGAGTCTTGGTTGCAATTATAGAGTCTACAACTAGGGGTGGGGAAATGAAGCTTGCTATTTTTTAGATTCTCATGGGATTCCAATAGGATAAAGGAATATCATGAATCTTGATCCAGGGTGATATAGAGGTGCATTCTTCTCAAATAGGTCAAAAGTTTGGTGACCATTTTTTAAGAATGAATGGCTTTCTGAAAAAAAAGGGACTTCCCACCCATACCATCTCGTAATCCTCAAGAGAGAAAATTTTAAAAAGGAAGAAACCTTCGTTTAGAGAAAGCAAGGAGAGAGTACCTTTCAGTTGCCATGTTCTTCTAACTTGAGAAAGCAGAGCTTCATAAAAAGGTCTTTTACCTATAGCGTAGCCAACTAGGCAGAGATCCCACTCTTTTGAGCCCTCAAGAACTACTTGCTTTGAAAAAAAGAACCATAAAATTTATTGGTGGGTTGTAGTTAATAGGGAATGGAGTGTAGATGCAGTTTTTGGAGTCAAGTAGGGATTTTCAGTTTAGAGATGATGATGAGCTAATTGAGGTCATAAGATTGGGGGTGGTGTTTATTTAGTTAGGGTTAGAGCTAGATGAAAGTGAGGGGAAGTCGTGGCTGGTTAAAGCACTTGAGAAGAGCATCCTGTAAAGAATTGTTGAATTATTTTTGTTGAAAGGGCTTACCAAGAAAGATGGGTAAGGGAGGTGATGATTTCTTATGATATAAACTACTGCATGACTCCAACAGAGCCGGGGGTGATATCAAAAAAGTACTATTTCTACATTCATGATAAGTTGAATTAATAATCACTATTTTACTTGGTGGAGAAACCCAAATTATAAAACATCATAAGACTATCAATTCATACAAGTCTGGATATGATTAATGTCTCAATTACATTAAACAAATCTATGACATATATATCATGCCATCTATTCAAAGACTAACTAAACTCATTTCAAGCACTAAAATGCACAACAAAATAAATCACAAGCACTATAAAAACAATGAGAACGAAAACATAAATTCAAATTTATATTTAAGTTTTAATTTATTTTAAAAAACACTTGCATAAAAACATATATTAAATACAATTTGCATAGGGTTTTTTTATAAGTCTTGCTTTAGAAACGTGTTGTTATTTAAATTTATAAAAAATTAATTTTCACAAGGTAAATTTCCTAACAAATACATATTATCTTCCGATTTTTTTTTAAATTCTACAGAGCAATAAAAAAAATAATACATACAAATTTATTATTCGAAACTCATCAAATCAAACAACTAAAATATAACATATATTAGCAGGCACATTACCAAGCAGAAATTAACGGGCAATCAAACCCTTAGATCTTCCTAATCAACCCATAGAGGTTACTACGATACCATGAAAAGCCCCTTCCAACGTAAGTAGAGATGGGGCCACCGAAGACAACTCGACCGTTTTAAAATATTAGGTGTAACACGAGGCTTCGTGGCACTGTGATTAGAAGTTTGAGCTCCCATCAAAGAGCCAAAATTTTAATTTTAGTTAACCTAAAAAAAGTACGAAGCATGATTAAAATTATAGATAGCATGAAAAAGGACGATAAATGCAAAACTCCCAAGCAGACACCAAGGGTCTGTTTGAGATAGCTATAAATTTTTATATATTTGATTATAGTGATGTTGTGGTGATGTCAGCTTTTTTAAAAGTTACTGTAGAAAATGACTTCCTATCATAAAAATTCATTAAAAATAATAAAAAAACAGTACAACAACAACATCAAGTTTTTATCCCACTACGTAGGATCTGCTACATGAATCATTTGTCTCCATTGTGTTCTGTTAAAAGTTAAATTCTCATTTAAATTTAATTAAAAAATATCATTTCTAATATTTTCTAACCAAGTCTTTTTAGGTCTACCTCTACATTTCTTAATATAGACCAAATCTAATACATATACTCTCCTAATCGGGTAATCGAAAGGTCACCGTTTTATGTGACCAAACCATCTAAGGCGACTCTCTAATATTATCTGCCATTGAATCTTTTGACATATATATCCTTTTTGCATTTTGTCTCTAAGAGTGAAGTCACTCATCCACCTAAGCATCCTCATTTTTGCAACACCCAACTTAATTTATGATTCGCTTTTTATGGCCAATATTTTGCACCATAAAGAATGACATGTTTCACCACCATCGTATAAACTTTTCCTTAAATTTGAGGGGTACTTTTCTATCACACAACATGCTTGATGCATTACTCCACTTCAACCATCCTACTTGAATTCTACCAAAAATATCCACATCTATTTCACAATTATTTGAACAATAGATCCGAGATATCTAAAAAGTATACTATTGTTAATGACTTGATTGCTCAAAATCACAATCCCCTCACTAAACCTATTACTACTAAAATTATACTCATTGTATTCGATTTAGATCAACTCAAACTAAAACTTTTAGACTCTAAGGTTGGCCTCCATAATTCAATTTTTTCTTCAACTCCCTCTCTAATCTTATCAACAAAAAGAATATCATCAACAAAAAGCATAAACCAAGGTACATTCTCTTGCAAATGTAGAATAAGAACATCCATGACTAAAAGCAAAACGATATGAGCTTAAAGCTAATCCTTTATGTAATCCAACTGAAATAAAAAATACATAGTCAAACTACATTGTGTTTGAATACAAATAACAGCTCCCGTATATATATCCTTAGTGACTTGAATATAAACATTATTAACTCATTTCTTCTCTTAATTTTAATGTATGAAACATTAACTTAATTTATCTATAAATCACACTCTTATGCGCCAATTTTATTCTTAAAAATAGAAATAAACACTCCACTCATCTGCCATCTTTTTTATCTTCAAAATAATATTGAAACATTACAAAAGCCAAAAATTTCCTTCATCTACTAAACATTTCCAAACCTGATGATATTATCAAGTCCGACACTTTACCTTATTTCATTTTCTTTAAAACCTCTCTAACTTTAGCTTCACTAATACGACAATCTTCAAAATAAAATAGTAAGAAAGTTATCCCAAACGACGCAACAAAACTCTTAGACTATTCAGAATAGAAGGGAAAAAAAAGGTTAAGAAAATCAAATCAACAGTTGATTGCTAATCAGCCATATATGAAACTTATCATTTTCCTTTTTAGGATTTTTCCTTTAAATGATGAAAAATAAAATACAAATTAGGCGATTCAACCTTGTTTAACTAATCTTTTCAATCAACGAACCACGAATCACATACAGAAATAAAAATCATATCAATGACAAGTGACATCACTAGCATCCAAACAGAACCTTTGTGTCCGATGGGGCAAACCAAAATTAATTAACATAACCATTTTGGCCTTTTCATTTGCTTCTAGCCACGAATTAAAAGCCAGGGTAAATTTCTTAATTTCGGAATGTTAATTTGACGGAATAGTATTAACTGTATGTAAGCCATACACTATACACAAGAGTGAGGTGAGGTGAAAGGATAAAGATTTGGAATTTGAGCTAACTGCCATTACTTCTTGTATGTGTGTGTGTGTGTAAGAATGTGGATTCAAATGGAAGTTATTCATGTGCTGCGTGTGAGAGTGGGTCAGTATATGTCAGAGGGCTCATAATAGTGCTTGAACAGTGTACAAGAAATTGAAAAAAAAAAAAAATTCCGAACGGCAATCTGCTGATGCTTCTCCCTGAACTTCATACCCACACGGGCATGTATTAGATGTAAACTCGTCAAAGAGAAAAAAACAATATAAAATTCAACGATAAGATGCCGAAGATAGAGATTAGGAAAAAAGTTTTATTCAGGCAGAAACATGAGCAACCAGCACTGTGACCAATAACCCTCAACTCAAATGGCAATTGAAAAAGAAAAGAAGGGAAAATATTAGTTTTAATGTGTACTTTCAGGAGGGTCATGTATCCGACTTAAATTTACCTTACAATCTGGCATTATATCCTGACATTCCTGATGACTGTCCATAACATCAGATATAAGATCTGATAGCTGTTTATTGTAAACTTTAGAACTGTTTTTGACATGTTCAACTTCCATGTCAACAGATGAACTTTTGGTGCCACAAGGAGGACTGCTGCTTTTGTCATTTTCTTCTTCCATGGGCCTCACAGTATTTTCATCTGAGCCCGGATTTTCCATGACATTGATGGAAATAGTATTGGCAGGTAAAGGCTCTTTGGAAACAGAAGTACCGACTGCATTCATTTCATCCACATTAGTGGCTTCAGGAGAATTATTCACGTCTTTTGAACAAGAAGCTAAAACTGGAGGCTTTGCTCTCCTTCCATTATTCTGCTTCTCATACACTGACATGGCTCTCTGCAATCAAGGATTCAGCAAGCATGACGCCATTTACAAATATCATAATATATTTTGCAGAAAGAAGGCAAGACAGTTTGACATGTTGAAAAGGAAACAACTGAAAATTTAAAGGAAAAAAAAAACTCCAGTAAAGACCATCATTATTAACATAAAAGGGGGTGTTTGGCAAGAGGAAAAAGCTATCAGGTTATCATAAGAAATAATCCAGTAATGTTTAGAAACTTAGGCTTCTCATTTATGACGGTAAAGCAACTTTTTAGTACAAATGAAGCCTCAGTGTTAAAAATATTTAAATGCAATAAACAGTTGAAATGAGCAATAAATACTCATAACGCTCAATAAGAGAATTAATTTAACATAGGATCAGTTAGTAGTAATTACAGGCAGAGATACCATGGCTACTTGGGACTTTAAAACTAAAGATTGCTATAAAGAGCTTGCCTGATGGTCTGTACACAACGACAGTCCCTAAATAAGCTTTCCTTAACAAATCGATACACAGTTCCTATGAAGGGAGAATAAATGATGTGACAGATAATGTGGGTAAAAATTAATTAGTTTATGCAATACAGTAAAAATACTAGAATTTGTTTATTAACAGACGTTCAAACAAATCATCCCTGCTGAATGAAACAAGCTACTAGAGTAAAATACAGGAACCTCAAAACAAAACTGAGGATTTTTTAAATCAATTTCACTACAATCTCTAGTCATTTTGGTATTTTTCACAGCATTCTGGCAGATTCAGGATCAGATCTGGGAGGTAATCAACCAAAATAGGTTTTTCGTTTTAAATCAACACACAACACCAACAATTTGGGAATTATACCTACACCCCTTTTGATTTGAGGTTATCTCCTTGCATGGGACTAACTGCCCCTCTCAGGGGGTACTCAGCAAATATCAGCTTATTTGCTATTAGTTTAGAAATTTAGTTCTTGATTTCATTTGGAACTGGAACTACCCTTCCGGCATGGAATTACCCCTCCCTCGGTGGCATTCCTTTAATCAACTTAATGCCAAAAATAAGCATATCAGACCCATAATTTAGAAAAATGATACCTGCTATTTTGGGTTTTGACTCTGCCATCCCCATAAAGGTGTCAAATTTACATTAATATGTAGGATTTGGATCTAATTTGAAAATGGCATGACACATAAATGGAAACAATTCCGAACCAGACCAATATAATATAAATGCATTGAGAAACACAACAGAGATGAAAACCAAACTTGACCCAAGTACAAAACCCAACACAATAAGCAACAACATGGCATTGGGTTGACTAAAAATAAACAAAAAGAACTGATTTACACACCATATTCTGAAAAAAAAAAAGGCAAATCAAGTTGTTAACACTCAGGGCTGAAAGTAAGATAAGTCTGCTAATTAGATGGGTTAAGTTCGATTTAAAGTTGACCCTATAACTCATCCGTTTTTTTTTTTTTAAATATAGCAAGTGCTGACCTAAATCTTATATGGATTCATCTAAAGCTAAAATTTTCATGTCATATTCGATTCAAATTAATGTGTCAGAATGACTATTAAAACTCCCACCTCTTAGTGTTGGAAAACTGAACTGGCTCCCAACACCCACAACCTAGCCTTAAAACCTTGCTTCCAACATCGTACGGTCACACTCCTTCCCTCAGTAAGTGTTTGCCTGAAACCAACTTATCGCCCCAATGATTAATAAAAAAGAATATAAAAAAGAATGCTCTCTTTGGGATTTGATCCGGACCTCTTGGCAAGGGATCCCCCTCCTTCCTTCCAGGAAATTCACCTAAATTACCTTATCATTCAAAATTAATTTATTCTTTCAAATATAAGATCATTACCAACTCTATTTGGGTAACCACCCTCCTAAATATCCCACCCACCACAATCCATTACCATGCCCTTCCTCATTCCCAATTACATACATAATAAACATAAGAATAGAAGCATAAAAATATTATCAACCCCTCCCCAAAAAATACCACAAAGTGATTAACAAATTCTCTCAAGCACATCAATCGATCATCCATCCCACTCTCTTCCCTCATACACAAGCACAACAATTGTATGTTAAATGATGATAAAAGGACAAACGAAAAGTAGGAGGAAATTCCCAGTTTCTTTGCATGAAAGAGAAATAACCCTCTAAGAAAGTGGACATTCCACAGATTAGAAAATTAAATCAAGTATAAAAATTTTAGCTCGTGATCTCTAAAATATTACTAAAATATATTTCAACCATTGGAAGCATTTGGAAAATTACCACGGAATAAAAAATTCCACATCCAAGAAAATAGTTAGAATAACCTAAATTACCTTGAAAGCAGCATCCGCAGCGGTTGGGAGCATAGAACTTGGCTTTGAAACCTTAGACAAAATTTGCACTTTATGGTTCTGTAAGAAGAGAAACTCACTCAGGAACAGAGAAAAATGGAAAACATGGAATAACCGTACATCAAAGGAAGAAAAGAAAAATTTAAAAGACATAACAGTGAATAAAAATAAAAGGTACCTTAGCATTTTCAACCATGGAAGTGGCGTAAATACCAGTTGATTTACGAGCTGTCAATATATTCTCAATCTCTTTATAAAGTTCCGGGTGCGTAAGTTCCGCTGAAATTTCATCTCTGGATAAATAAGTGCTTAAGCACTCGCTATTATTCTTGAGCCTTTTACAAGGAAGCGAACTCCTTCCAAGTTTAGTTTCAACAGAGGCCTCTATAGATTTACCATCTGGAGGATCATTGTATTGCTTTAAATGAGTGACATCACCTGATACATGTTGCAGATGGTCCGCTTCACTCTTAGGTTGCAGGCTAGAATAGGCACCTCTTGATTCATCAGCTACTTCCTGATTAACAGAAAACTCAACATTCATGCTTGCAGACTGTCCCTTCCACATTTCAGCATTCAACGCCAACCCCGTCCGCCCACCAGATTTCTATTCTGATCCCAATCAGGTCTCATATAAACTTGTGATTTGTCACCATAAAGGGAATTACTACCATCCCACCCTTGCATTTGGGGTGGACAGGAATCATCTGCTGGATGATGCCATCCAAACGGATGGCCATGACTGGTAAACCGGTCTCCTACCTCATGCATTTGATAGGGAATCCCAGTTTGATTTAACTCCATATATGGCCTTGCACCAAACAAGGATGGAGGAGGAAAATGCTGCATACCTGAATGAAACCCAGGAGCTGGTGGCCCATGGGGGAACGGCATGAAACCATTTGGAACTGGAGCAGGCCAAGTTGGATTGTTTTTCCAAGTCACTCCCAGCCCCCTTTCAATATTTGGATCATTATTTCTTTTGTACCGGCCGGTGGGTCTGCGGTCCCCTGATTTAATTCTATTATCATCCTCAAAAATGGAAGGGCTCTCCCTTCCATGTCTCATTGGTGGCTGAGATAGAAGATGACCAGGAGAGCTCCCAGGGAAATTAACAGTACGCTTGAAGGGTGATGGGGGAACAGAAAAACGTTCACTATTGTGAAAATCAGCTTTAAAATGGCTGTCCATACTTGGATTCTCCATTGATAATCGCCGTTCCCTGTCATCTGCAATAAGTAATTATTTCAGTTTTTAGACTTTTTTTTTTACTTTATCTTCAATATTAACATTAATTTGTCCAACTACTCGAGAACCATCTAACACTTCTTGAAGAACAAGTATAATCATTTTAGCCACCAAATTTTGAGCATCAATCAAAAATAGAAGAAACAAATCCACGTAATAATTCACCTGATTTTGTTCGATCTCTATGCTTGATCTTTTCTGATGAAAAAGACTCAGAAACTCTCTCATGAACTACTGAAATTCTATTATGGTCTTCAGTACGGCGAGCCCTATCATCAGAAACTGGGTCTCTATTTATATGCTCCGGTTTTAAGCCACGCCTGCAGCATATTAATAAGAAATTAAACAATCTTTCACAGCTAAAAACAGGTAGATAGACTAATCTCTATAATTATGCAATTAAGTTTAATGAAGATAAGCAATAACTATGGCTGGAGATTATCACTGAAAAAACAAGCAGATGATTTGGCATTCAAAGTAATAAAAATACATTCATGCAACACAAACGTAACTAAAAAACAAACAAATTAGAGTCACAAGTCATAGATGGCATTACAAAATAAGTTAGATTATGTTGCAAAACTACAAATAATAAAGGAAAAAAATTCTATATAGATGTGACCAAAAAGAAGAGAAAGAGACAACATTTACAACCAATGATTACCCGCTTCATTGTTCTGCCCCTCTGATCACCATAACGATCACCAACTAGATAATGTCCTAAAACCAAAAGGAATGCCCACTCCTTCCCTTCCTCTTCCATCATTTAGGATAGTATTTTCTAATATCAAAGAAACCAATTCCTTATCTCGTCCTGAATCCTGATCACTCTAGCTCTATCCCTCACAACCAAACAACAGTACAGACAAGATGAGTACATAAATCAGTGGTGGCTTAGAGAGTTATTGTGAGGGGGACATCTTCATGGAATTTGAACAGTTTGCATTAGAATCTGGATAAGGAATAATCATAATCTCACTACAACACATACACTGATCAAACATAACTTGCACACTTTAATGACAAACTCTCAGTCAGTAATCATATAAGTCCCAAGAAAACAGAAATATAACAGGTATGAAGAAGCAGGAATTACAATGAGCAAAAGATCCAATGCAACTTGGAACCCACTATATACTATGCTATATCAAAACCTTCATAAAGAAGAGGAAGAAAACAAGAAAATTCATGTGCAAAAGATGTTAACAATAAAAAAGGAAACCTGTTGTGATCATTCGAACTATGAGTCTTTGGGCTCGGAGACCTCTTTGAAAGATTATTCGATAGGGAAGTATCAATCTTGCCTTGATGTTTATATTCTATCTTACTCAAATTGGATGCATCCTTCTCTGGATCCAAGCGTTGTTCCTTGGCATTTCTATGTTTCAAGCCATAATGATCATCATTTTCATCATAAGAACTTTTGCGAGCCCTGGTATCTTTTGACTTGATTCCATGATCCTCAGCACGTGGACTAACTTCACGGTCACTACCATGAAGCTTACTTTTCTTGGAGTAACTCTCAATAGGCTTGTCTCTATCCCTAACATATTTACCCTCAAGCCTGTCACTGGTATAATCTCTTGAAGAGCGTTCTTCCTTGTACCTGATATCTCGATGTCTATGATCCCTATCAATATCCTTGTAATGTTTGTCCCGATACCTATCATCTTTATACCTTTCATCTCTATACCTTTCATCTTTGTGCCCCTCAACCTTATGGCCTCCATTCTTGATGCGATCATCCCTGGAAGATAACCGCTTGTCATCAATGCTTTTACCATCATCCTGCCATTTATCAAAGCCACCTGAGCTCCTCCTCTTTGTAATGAATTTCTCAGAATCTTTGTCTAACTCAGCACTGTGCATATCCTCTCGAGCTTGAAATTCTACAGAACATTTAAAATCACAATTTCGAAAAAAATAATAAGTAAAACAAAGAAAAACAAATTCTGCAAACTATATCAGCTTAACATGCATCCTTCCATTTCAGATATAGAATTGACTAACCAGTCAAACCTAAATTCAAGGCACTATCAAGAATTTAAGTAAAAAACAAATGAGGCAACCATAGGAATTCCAAGGTCTCAGGACACTAGTCATGCAACAAACACTCTATAGCAAATTTAATGAACTCGTTTCCTAACATCTGACTTAGCTCTAAGTTTATGTTAACACAATCCAAATAAATATTTGAAAATTTTATCTTCCTTTGAACATATTCAAAATTTTGAAATTTCAGCTCTCAGGACACTAGTCACATCAGAAAATAAACTCACCATAACTTAGCATTTCAAATAAAGATATTGTCAAAACCCCTACAAAGAAATTCATAGGACACCAAATTACAGTACCCACCAAACAATAGTACATTACCATTCAAATAGAGAAAAAAATGAAATTTCATGGACCATAGTAACATACCATGTGAACAAAAACAATGCAAAATATTAAAAAAGCATGTGAGAATTTTCAGGAATTTATGATTATACATGGAAAACCTTAGAAAAAAATTCAGGTAGCCTTAGCAGTAACAATGTTGTGAGGCGTGAAATAAAAGTCCAACGTAGTGCAACATAAGTACACTTATAAGCAGAATAAAGTCCTATATCAAAAGGTGCACGTTAGAAAACAATACCAAACAGAACAAAAGCTCCTGTTTTCATCCTGTATTGTTTGGACCCTAGATTTAAAGCAACCCAAAAAATAATTGGAAGATACAGGATCCCTTTTTTTTTTTTTTTTCATTGGAGCGACCAAGGTAATACCCACTTGGGTTAGTTTATTAAGCTTGTTTAACATAAGAAAACTCTTAGCAAATCTTGAATCAGGATCACACCTTAAGAGGATGAAAGGAAAATAAGAACTGTGCCCAGAACTAATTTAAAAGAAAAGGCCTACCATTAAATCCAATTCTGCAGAAACAGCTTCATGTATATCAAGCATGTAATAAGTACCCTTCTTTAAAAAGAATGGGTTCCGAATTTTCCTTTTCTTGATAGGGCTTCATGTATTTCTTGATAGGGCTTCATTTATAGTTCCATCACCAAAAGAATTAAATAAATTTCTTAAACATCTCAACCCCATATATAGTTCCTTTCTCCAATGGAATCAAGTGATTTGCCTAAACACCTCAACTACACAAGCCTTCGTTATTGTGCCTTCACGAGACTTCTGGCATTCTGAACCATTTCTATAGAGCATTCACTAAGGAAAAAAGAAACAATTTAACAAAAGGATAAGAATAAGGGAATTGGAACAAGCCCTATCTCATCCTAAGAATGCTCGAAGATCAGAAATACTAACTTGATATAGCATGACCACTGCACAAAACCAAAAACTTCTTGCCCAACAAGCTAAAAGGAGAGGATGAAGAAAATAATAAATCTTGCTTTTCTAACTTCACTATCTGAAAGTATAAGAAACTTGCTCATTTCCATGTCAACAAGAAAAGTTTCAGTGGTCCACAAGCATATAAGACAACATCCTTCCATCTTAGATTTACAAAACTAGGTCAAACCACATATAATATTTTCAACTCAATTCATTACTATAAGCCTCTTCAAGGCCACTTACTCCCAATAACTACATTATCAGCACAATATATAGAAGAAATCGCTCGAAGAACATCACCTATAATGTATTTGTGACCAAAAAGCATACTTCATAAAGAAAAATGTGCCTATAGGGTGAAGAAGTCCACAATGAAAAACTTATCTCTTTTTATCATAGTCATAAATCAAGGTCCTACATGCGAGAATTCACTGAGCACCTAAAACATCTATATGGTTCTAACCTCAATAAATGTCACAAACAAGCTGTAAGAATCCTAATAAAAACAGACTGATAACATTGATGATGACCTGAAATTCCCAACGACCATTCAAGTTAAAATCCAACGTGAAACAAATGTTTCAACTATAAAACAAAATCACTGCGTGTGAGGCTATATGTAAACTAGAAGCATAATACAAGGCCATACAGGATTATAGGCAAACATATCATAGCGATTCAAAGCTTTGCTCAGTATGATATGCACATTCTTTGAAGCAAAGTATATCAATGCCTGCATCATGCAAACTGGCAATGACCAAAACAAATCAACATCAATCATTTCATTCTTTTGCAACAAAAATATTTCAATTACTTCTTATTGTGAAATACAACGGGTAATCAACTGTTGTGGTAAACAGCAGATAAAATTCATCCTCTTCGTCATCTCAATCCATGCAGTGATGAAAGAAATTAAACAAAATGATCAGCAGATACTGAATCAAAAAACTCAACCTTGATTGGCTATTCAAAGATAATTTACCAGCATAATGTACAATAACATATTCAGCTTAAATAAGATAAACTAATGTTCCAGTTACCTTACCAGTACTATCCTTTTTTGTCAACCACTCCTCCTCAGCACCTCCTCTCCTGGAATCATGGCTCCTCATCTCTACATCGTCAGACTTCCCATGCCTGGAATCCTGAACTCTCTTGTCCCTCTCTGAAGCACGTTCTCGCTCCTTTTCACTCTCTGAAACACGCTCTATGTCCCTCTCTTTATCCTCCCTTATCTCCCGTCTGCTATATTCTTTCTCAGACCTCCTCTTCAAAGATTCAGTCCTACTGCTGCTCATCCCGTATCTCTCTACAGAACCCTCACGCCTTCTACTCGACCTGCTCTTCGATTCAACAATCAAAACCCTTGACTTCTCCCCTTTCTCCATATCCAAAGATCCAAAGCCTTCTTCTTTGCGACGCTTCTCCGCTAAACCATCATCCTTTCCGCTACCATTCCATCTATCAGGTGTAACACAGCCATCTCCTCTCTCTTTCCGCTTCCTGCCATGTTCCGCTGAACATTCTCCATTTTCAGCGATGCCCTTATTCTTCTCCTGTGAAGAGAGCAGCGAGGGCTTTCTCTTATCCGCCTCCACATCCCTCGGAACCCTAGCCCCAGAACCAGAGCTTCCCTCCTCTAGTCTCTGCCTACGATCTCTCGAGTTTCCATCATCCTCAGAGTCAGACCGCTCTCGCGCATCTCTTGAACTATGCTTATGAGAACGGTGCGACTTGTGATGAGAACTCCTCGGCATATTGATACTACTTAAAAACCCTAATTTCCAAATCGGCAAATCAAATCAGCAAATAATACCCAGAAAAAAAAACCCTAATCAACCCCCCTTCAAAATCCGCCGGCTTAAGCCAATGAGATCTGTCCTCAAACCGCAGGTGATTTCACCGGAATACGCTGCCGCAGCGAACAAGAAATGGCTCGGTTGGTAACTGCAAGTTATAGGAAGACAATGAAATAAATGAATTCGATAGTGATTGAAGAAGCAAAAGGACGAGGATGGAGAAGATTTAAAATAAGAGAGAAGTAGCCACAGCTAGGAGGAGGAGGTTGTTCATGGAAGAAATCTCGGAATGGAGAGCCCATCTGTTTTTTTCTTATTTTTCGATGGTAGAAATTGACGATAAATTGTAATTTGTTCTGACGGAATAGCCCATAGGTATTCATGCCCTGCACCCGAGCTGCTGCGGTACCAAGGGATATTTTTGTCAGTTCCGCTGGTGGGTGGCCCGGGTTTCGGGTGTGACTGAATTGGCGCTGGACCGCCGGCTGTGCGACGGAAGTGGTCAACATCTGCGAACGAAAAGCCTGGGATGGACATCACACAATAATAATCGGTCTCATAAACTAAATAATAAATAAAAAAATTGTATCTTGCATTGTGATTTATCATTTAGCAGATGAGCTAAGCTAGCAGTTGTGTAATCAGTGAGCTCTAGGACGATTATTTTAGATTGAGGCTCCTTATTTTGGATAATGGTAGTTGGCTTAACGAGTTTGTGGACAAGCGGTCAAGTTCTGTAATTGAATAATTTGATTAGGGGTGTCAATTCTGATCAACAGGTCAGATTCGGGTCTAATCCGACTGACCCAGTCGTAAACGGGTTGACACTAACCCTATCCGGTTTTGTAAACGGGTCAGGATTGTCAACTCGGACCCGACCCTTGAGGGTTGCCGGGTTGACCCGACCCGTGATACAGGTAAGGATCGCGAAACTGAACTCCAAACGCGTGAGGTGACCTAGTGACGGGCCAGCGACCGTATGCGGGCCTGCGGCCATGCAGGCGAGGCGAAGCGAGGAAGCCAGTGACCAATCGCGGCAATTGCTAGGAGTAGGGGACAAAAGTTTGTTTGGGAATGGGATGTCGAACCCGTTCGATAAGGCCAGCGACCAATCGCGACGCAGACTGCTTGTTGAACTCGTCCGACCGTCAGCGGGGACGGAATAGGTGGAGCTGACGCGACTAAATTAGGCGCGAAGGCGGAGCTGACGCGACTCGAGGCAGGCAGGCAATCACATTACCGAGTCAACCTGGGTTGACTTCGGGTTACCTGGTCAATCCAAACCTGACCCATTTTTCAAACGGGTCAAAAATCCGAACCCGAACACGACCCGTTTACTAACCGGGTCGGATTTCAGGTCGTGTCAAAAATTGACACCCCAAAACTTGATGAATAGGACAATTTGTTGGCCTTTTTATGAAAATTAGTTAGATGAGGGAAGCCAAATAAATATTATGTGCAATTTAGAAACATGGATCTATATAATCAACTGTAATTTAAAATGATGGTATAATAGTAATACAATTTTGCGTGAGATCAAATATAGATCGACAACAAACACACAAAATATTATAATTATAAGACACAAGTTTATGTGATTTAGTGAAATTCATCTCAGTCCGTTGTCAAATTGAAAATTAAATAAGTCACAAAGCTTCAAAAAAGGTGTATTAAAATATCATAGTTTACGCTTACCTCATGAGGCTATGAGTTTGTGACGAAAATATGTACACCATCCAGATATTTCATCATGTGAAAATAGAGCTGTTAGGCTAAGAAAATATGTTATGCTATCATGTGTAAGATCTATTAAAAAAAGTATTGAAATTAAATAAGCAAATAAGTGAGGATTGTGTTACTAATAATGAAGACATATGAGATTGTTGAAATTAATAATTAATAATCATGTGTTCAATATAAATTTAATAGTTTTCCTAGAATGTTATTAGGGATTTTTGTAATCAGTAGAATAGGGAATCATCGGCTCTTAGGTTTTCTTTTATTTTGTTTTGTAGCTCTTTCGAGCATTAGCGAGCTGAAGATTCTTTTTAAGGATCTTGTAACCTATTTTTTAATTAACACGTAAGCCCCATAACAGATTTCTGCTAAAAAAAAATTGTGTTACTTTAAATAGCTACAATCAAGTATCTTATCATATACATATTTTGAAGTGATTGATTTTAAAGCAATATTATTTTCTAAATTTTACATTAGATCTTATTATTAATAAAGCAAATCAATCTTTCATAATTTAAGCCTTACTTATTTTGTAAAAGTTATTGAAATATGTAATTTGGTAGGCTTTACATGTACTAGTAAACTTTTGAGGGCCTCCACAAAATTAATGAATAGCCATAAATTCTTGCACGCAGTCCGTAAGGATTCAGTGATATAGGTCCTGAAGGATTAATTAATTGCAAGTCTCCGCGGATTGTTCTGAAAAATATGCAAACTACTTCGCAGGTCTCTACAAAGTGTAATGGGCCCTCTCTAAGCTAATTTTAGTAATGAATTATCATCACGCAATCAAGCCATTTGGGGTCCAATCAAAAAATATTTTAGTATTTTATAATATTCTCAATTGGGAAAAATATAGGAATTCAAAATTGGGCATGAATCTTGATGCATATTTAAATTGGAAATTTTCAAAATTAAATTCAGGGCGATTCAAACTCCAATTTCATGACACTAAAATCGACCCAATGAGCAGTGGGCTCAAATCGAGGGCTTAAAACATATTTGAAAGATTTAGAATATTAATTGGGTGGCTAAATGAAATCCAAATATAGCATGCTTATAGTGAATCGAGCAACAACGAAATTAATCCAACAAGCCCAAGATCACTTAGTTTAAGGCACTTAAATGCTAAACGAATGCTCTATAATCAAGAGGATCAATATAAGCCGTCTGACAGAGTGCTCTAGATTTTTTTTCCATATTTACGGAGTATGCCGCTCTTAAAAGCTATAAATTGGCACTCACTCTGTATATATGGGGGAATTTTTGGTGAGGGGCTTGGACCTTGCTCTAGAAGAGAGCACTAAGGCCTGAAAAATTCCAAAGCTTCATTTGAGCACTATCGCCGGCAAAACCTCGTCTTCTGGCTACCGCCACCGAGCTTTCACAAACTAATTGTCATCTTACGTCCACTTGTCCTCCTTTGTGGAACCTTAGCCAGGCCACTGCACCGATCATTCGCCTGAGCACTATTCGACCATCACTGTCAGACCTCCATCTGACCACTGCCGCTTGGTGTTCGCTCCTTCGTTGCCATTGAACTTCCCCGACCATCGTCATATAACCTTTTCTCTCTTAGCCACTATCATTGGACCTTTTCACAGACTACGACCATTAGAACACAATTGCCCTACTACGGTTCTTTCGACCTCAGTTGCCCATCAACTATAATCCTATTAACCACCATCACCCAACTACGGTTCTTTAATCCAACTGTGGTCCTTTTGACCTCCATTGCTTATGAACCATAGTCCTTTAGACCTCCCTTGTCTAATAATGGTCCCTCCAACCTCAATCACTCGATTACGATCCAAGTGACCTCTTTTGCTCGACTACAATCCCTATAATCACTATCACCAGACTATGGTCCCTTCAACTTCTATGGCCTGACTAGGGTCCCTCTGACCTCCATCACCCTACTATAGTCCCATCAGCCTCTATGGTCCCTCCAATCTCTATTGCTCGATTACAGTCCCACTGGTCTCAGTCTACTAACTAAGATCCCTCTACTATCGGTTGCTTGACTACGGTCCTCAAACCTCTATTGCCTAGTTTTTCCCCACTTATCTACATTGCGTGACTGCGGTCCCTTCGACCACTATCACTCGACTATAATCTCTCAAACCACCATCATCCATTTATGGTTCGTCTGACCTCCTTCATCTAGTTTTGGTCCTTGTGACCATCGTTGTTTGACTATATCGCCTGACTACGACCCCACCAACCTCTATCGCCTGACTACGACCCCACCAACCTTTGTCACCCAACTCCGGTTCCACTGAGCTATGTTGGGTCCCTCCCACCACCGTCACCCGACTAAGGTCCCTCTAACCTTCATCACCTAATGAAGGTCCTACCGACCTCTACGGCTTGACCATGGTCCCTTTGACCTTGGTTACCAGACTGCAATCCCCTCGATCTCAATCACCTAACTACGGTTATGTGATGTCCTAGAATCTAAATTGAAAGAATTATTCTTTTATCTTGTAATAAACAATAACCAGAGCTACTTAATTTCTTTTATCAATATTAATAGCAGCAGAAATAAAACTATCGATTAAAATATCAATATATATATTTATATTCAACTCCTAAAAATTATATACACTATTTAACTCCTAAAAATTATATATACTACTTAGGATCTATATAATCATCACATATCTATCATGCGCTAAGTACACAAAAATAACTAAAATAAAAAAAGAAATGGAACTTGAAGAATCCTAATAAGCCTCACATTCCTGATCCTCTACCTTGACCTGAAATAATTTAATCACATATAATGAGCTAAAAAGCCTAACAAGTCACTAAAACCTACAACTAAATTCAAAGCATGATAAATGAGTAATATGTATGTCAAGATCAAATTATAGCCGTAGCATCATATGATCATTGAATTAGTGTAGAAATATTAAAATTTACATGCAGCAGTAGTAGAATCTATAAATAGTAAAATATTACGGTACGAAAGTGAGTAAAATAGTAAACTAGTACGAGTATCAAATCTATAAAGCAATCGTTGTATCTATACTACCAATCAGTATAAAAATTGGATAAAGCATCGAATTAAAATATTAGTAAAGACTATTGAAATCAAATTAATATAGTAAAATCATATAGGCATATATATATATGCTATCCAATTATTCTATA
This sequence comes from Dendrobium chrysotoxum, assembly GCA_019925795.1. Taxonomy (NCBI): domain Eukaryota; kingdom Viridiplantae; phylum Streptophyta; class Magnoliopsida; order Asparagales; family Orchidaceae; genus Dendrobium; species Dendrobium chrysotoxum. The sequence continues at coordinate 24,470,395 of CM034314.1, read as the reverse complement.
TCATTATTAAATTAATATCTTTATTACATGTTCAATATATCCTATATATTATGTACTCAATGAATATATCATAATTTTTTTATCAGTAACAGTATTAATAATAAATTCAGACAATAATATGAACAATACCTCAATAACATTCATTTTAGTAGTTACACTAAACAAGCAAGAATTCTACCTATCACAATTTTTTTAAGTATCGATGTCAGTATCAATAAATTATTGGCTCAGTATATAAAGTCATCACTCTTCGCCTGTCAGCATAGTAATCATCTTCTTATAACTCTTAATCAGTGTATCACGTAAAATCAATTGAGGATAATAAATCATAGCATTTAAAAGAAAGCCCATCGACCCACCATCCTGTATAGGATAATTAGTCTCCAACCAACGGGTCAATCAGTCTTTATTTGTCTTTTACACACATATTATTATCACAATACCATAATAATAATAAACAACGGCTATTACTCAATCACATATCCGTATTCATTTTTAATGCATTGTAGTAAATAACGTATAATTAAGCTTAATTTAGAAAATGCCAAAATGTCCAAACAATAGATAGCAAAAATCATACTAAGCAAAAATTCATATTTTTCAGCATTCAATCAAATTACCAAATATTGCATAAAATAATATTTTGAAGTTTTAGTTGAACTAAATCACTATTTTTAGATATCAAAATAAACTTCTGAGTAGGCAAAAATTATTGTATTTTCAAAATTATCCGGTGAAAAATCTTAAATAAATACTCAAAATATTCATAATCTTAATCTCTATAACATATAAAAAGTTATATGGTGAAAGTTTTACTAATACAAAATTATCGTCATTTTTTAGTAACAAAAATATAAATTTGATTAGAAAAATATCAAAAATACAAAATTTTTGAAATCAGAAATAGCGTAATGATTCCTTACAGCGAGACGAGAAAATGTTTCAACTAGGTCGACGGACAAAAATTGCTCCGCGGTCTTCAAAACCTAGCTTTTCCTTTCTCTCTCTTCTCTTTTCTCTCTTATTTTCTCAAACCAAGTCTCTATTGCCAAAAATGAATAGGAAAAGGGATTCTTAAGTAATGCATTAAGATATTTTAATATAATATAATATAATTATTTAATATAACTTTTTAATTTAATTAAATTTTCAATATAAAATTCATATAAACTATTTTAGGCTTTAAAAAATTATAGAAAAATATTCATAAAATAAATTATTTTATTTAAAAATATTGGTAAATTTTATTTACAAAATGGATATTTGATGGTCTTAAAATCCTCACTTGTACCCATAGGTGTCAATTTCTTAAAAATTTTTATAGGTACCTAAAAATTATAAAAAAATTCATACAAATAAAATACTATAATAACAATACTATGGTAAAGATGATTTGTGATTTGGACTTATTGTGACTAAAAAAAAATGGCAGAGTCAACATATAGGTTATTACAGGTTATTCTGAGTAAACCAAACAAACCAACAATCTTTTAAGAATTGTTAATCATGCTATTGGGTTTTTCTAACTCTAATCATGTAATGTGCTTTACATGATGTGCCAAGGCCTCCCCCCAAGGAAGGGCATCATTTGTAAATAACAATAAATACTAGTGAAATTATTTCAATTGGGCGAGACCCCATGATTTTTTTCTCTTTTCAAGATTTTTCATATAAAACTTTGGTCTCTTATGATTCTTACACCCCTCTTGAAAGTTCGTGAAGGTTGTTAAACCTCAAAGAACCAAGCCAAGGCTAACCAAGAGGGGAGATGAATTGATAATTTAAAAATTTCTTTAACAAAAAGAAAATATTTTTATAACTTTTTTAATATCTAAAAATAGATAATTTTATCACTCGATATAGAAGCGAATTAATTACAGAATAACAAAAAGATTAAAGTTTTCAACCACATAATTAATCATAGAAAAATAAAGTGTAAAAAATAATAAGAATAAACACACCAGAATTTATAGTGATTTGATCAAACAATGGCCTACATCCACTCCCCAGAGTCCTCCCCCGAGTATTACACTAAACCTTTAGTGACTCTCCTTTAGCCCCCACAGCTAGGCGGAGAAGCCCTTACAAAATCTCTTCCACCAACCTGGTGCGATAAAGGACCTTACTCTTTCAAACTCTTGGTGAGGTAGAGAACCTGAAATCCTTTTTCACCCTCCTATTGAAGGTAGAGAATCTGAAATCTTTTTTCACCCTCCTCATGAAGGCAGATAACCTGAAATCTTTTTTATCCCTCCTAGAGATGATAAAGAATCAAGAATCATTTTTCTCCCTCCTGAAGATGGCAGAGAACCACACCCTAGTGTTGTAGAATGTCTCCCTAGAGCCACCAAAGAATCAAGGTGGAGACTTGAAGAAGACAAGCAAGAACCTTGCTTAGAGTAACCTTGTGAATACCTCACAACTCTCCCTCACAAAAAGCTCTTCCTCTCTTCTCTCCCAAAGATCTCTTAACCTCCTTCTATATGCTCCCTCATAAGACACTTAGCAACAAAAAGCTTATAAATAAGACCAAGTAAGGAAATCACAAGTTGATTGGCAAGTGCAGTTCCAGACATAGATACAGATGCAGATGCAGGCACAACACAAGTAATTGTTGGATGAAATGCGCAAAATGAGGGAGCAGTCGAGTGAAAAGGAGGTAGCTACAGGGGATGATGAGTCGACGGATTCTGCATAGTTGTTTGATATGAACTTTCAGTTTTGTATGAATTTTTTTAATATCATGAACATTTGATGAAGTTAATGAACAATGTGTTGATATTAATGAACAATTGATGTTTTTAAATATTTGATGTTGTTTTGATTATTTTGTGATGTTTATGATTATGAGTAGTTGTTTGATGAGTAGAAGTTATGAATATTATTGAATTTTACTACTGGAGGTGTGGAAAATTGATTGTTGTGTGGCAAGGTATTTTTTTAAATTTCTGGTACAGGATTCCGACGGATAATACACCGGTAATCCGCTAGAAACCACGATATAATGAATTAATTATCAATTTTTGATGTATTTTATACGCCAGCGTGTCGGCAAAAAATGTGCCGGTTATGTTCGTCGGATACTTTTGCGACGTATACAGCGACGTAATTTTTGTCGGAGATACCGACGTATTAATACGCCGGTATTTTCGACAGATTAAACACCGAAACTTGCTAAGATGGAACGACGTAACCACATTAACTTTTCTGTCGGTTATGCACCGGAAATGCCGCATAAAATATTTTCATCATAGTAAATACGATGAAAGTTTTTTCCGACGCGCATATTACCGTCTTAAGGAAATTCGATGGAAATGCGCTGGAAACATCATTTTTCTGTCAAAATTTTGAACTTATCGACGGATTAGGTCCGCCGGTAATAACGGGTTTTCCTGTAGTGTAAATATGATGATTATATAAATGTTACAGACTCGAATATACATGGTGATAGAGTTTAAATTTTTGTCTCAGCGTTATACGTATATCCAGCACACAAATAGAATTGAAATAGTAACACCAGGATTTTTACGTGGAAAACCCTAGAAAGGGAAAAAACCACGGGGCCACACCCAGTTGAAAGAGTTCCACTAGAATTATTTGAAATACAGGAGACTGATTCGTCCTTGAAATTCAGGAAGATCAGATTACAATGAGTATTGAAAGTTGATTACAAGCCAAAGCAGAGTTCCGACGTCACTCGGGTGTCCGACAGAATTCCGGCGTCACTTGGAAGTTGGGCAGAATTATGACGTTAATCTGGCGTCTGGCCGAGTTCCGGCGTCCTTCGGGTGCCCAGCGGTGTTCCGGCGATGTTCTGGCGGGGTCCCGGTGGTGTTCCGGCAGAGTTCCAGCGGTGTTCCGGCAGTGGTCAAGGAGGAGCTATTCCCTTATAGACTTCTCTTCTCTTCTTCTCTTCTTCTCTTCTTGGCTTAGGTCCCTTCTTAAGAGAAATGAGGGGCTATTTATAAATTTTCTGGAGTGGCATAGCCCGTAAATAGATGAGGGATCATGGGAAAATAAGGAGTGATCTGGATGAACGGCTTATATTGAATCCCTTGATCATGAACTATTTATTGAACATTTTAAGGTCTTAATGGTATCAGAATTCTACGATCATGGGCTCGTTGGATTCGTCTCGTCGAGCCACTCGATTTGACTGTAAGCTTGTCAAAATCGGAGACTGTTTGGTAACTCAAATTGCTATTCGAGGTTTCTAATAGCGCTTCAGGTACTTGATTTAGACTCATTTGGGCTCGGATTGAGTCTAATTTGGTGTCGTTGGGTTTGTATTTCCGAGACGCTCAGTTTGACTATAGGCTTGCTGAAATCGGAGTTTAAATGGTCTCCGAATTAATTTTTGAAGTTTCCAACTTGAGTTTTTCCTCGAGATTCGTGCCCGATCAAGATAATTTTTTGGTGATATATCAGTTGCCCCCCTATTTTCAGACGTCGAAGCTCCAGAAGTGCGAAAATACTTATCTTGACGCTTTATAATGGTCGAATCGCAAAAAACTGCGTTCCAAAAGATATTAATTTGTTCAAACTCGATTGTAGAGGCCTCGTTGAGTTCCGAAAGTGTCAAAATTGAGTCCGAAATGTCAAAAAATTTGTCCGGGGACCCCAAAAATGTCCGATTTGGACCGTCCGGGCCCAAAATCGGAGCCCGAGAATGCGTAGGCGGCCGAACCGGCCGGCCGGCAGCGCCCGCGCGGGCGCGCGGGCAAGGGACGCGCGGCAGCAGTTGCCCCCCTTTTTTATTTTTTTTTTGTGGGGCCCACAAAAATTGTTTTATTTATTTATTTTTATAAAATCTGAAAATAACTGATTTTGAGCCAAAAAAAATCTGAAAAAATTCGGAAAAATTCGAAAACCTTCTAGAAACCTCATCCCTCCAATTTTCAAACATTTCCCCCCTCTTTTTTCAATATTTCCATCTCTTTTTCTCCCCTTTTCATCCTATGAATACCCTCCTTGGGGTAATAAAAATTTGTACCACATCTCCCTCTCACTCTGGCTTTCTAGCTTTTGGCATTTTGAGGCCTTTCGCCATTTTTGAGTAGGTGACTTTCCCTACTTGACTCAGCGCCCCTCCCTTTGCGCAGAAGTTAGAGGCTTCCCCTCTAGCTCCCTCCAATTTTCCCCTTTTTCTTCCTACTTTAGAGGCTTTCCGTAGTCTTTCATAGGTGATTTTCCCTACTTAGATTTGCACCCCTCTTTAGTAAAGGAAGCAAAATGGGTGATCCTGCATCCTCTAAATATCCTTTGGAAGATCGTCCTGCGCAACGATCTGAAGTTTCAAAGAGGATTCAAAAGGAGCCGAAGGTTGACGATGTGATTTCCACCATCACTGAGGACTCTTTCATCTCATTTAGGAAAAATTTTCATTTTCCTAATGATTTGGTGATGAAGGTGCCGGCCAGATCTGATCGTGCCTGGTTCCCTCCCCTGGGATATGTGACGGTGTATGAATTTAGTTTGCGAGTGGGGCTGCGATTTCCTCCTGCTTCTGAACTGATTGATATTCTGACTATTTATGGGGTGTACTTATCTCAATTTCCTACAGAGTCATGTCGATCGTGATGAACCTGATCGTGCTTTTTAGAGACCGTGGAGTGGTACTTTCCTCAGAGTGCCTTTCTTGGATGGGGCGTCTCTTTAGCGACGCGCAGGGATGCATTTCTTTCAGGTCCAAGTGGTTGGACATCTGCACTCGAGACCCCTCAAAAGGTTGGATCAGCAATTTTTTTTATGTGCATAATGATTGGGGTCTTCAGGAGAAATGGGGGAAGTTGATAGAGTTACCCGTCCCCCTTCACATTGGAGCAGAAGATTTGTTGAGGATATTCAAGCTCCCTGATTTAGACGCTCTACACTACGAGATGCGTTACTTGAGTAGATACATAGATGAAGAGTATTTGTTCAAGGTTGGATTATCTACTCAAGCAGGGAGGTCACATGCGTAAATATTGAAGAAGTCTGTTAGAGTTTCAGAAGTGGTTCCCCAAAAGAGCCACTCCAAGCGACCAGGGAGTGAGGAAGATTTGCAGGCACTGAGGAAGAAGAAGGCAGATGAGGTTTTGACAGTTGTTAGCAAAGGTCCTCGAGTTTCTCCATCCAAGTCATACATTCCAGAAGATGTGTTGAACCATCAGTGCATTGGCCGTCGGCGGGCTGAGGAGTTGGTGAGTTCTCTTTTACTTCTTCCTCTTTTTTATATTTTTTAAGGAATATATTTCTGATATACTCTTATCTCAGCATTCTGATTTCAAGCTTGAGTTGACCAAGACTTTGAATGATTAGAACAAAGAGTTTGTGAAGGTTAAATATCTTCAGGGAGAGTACAAGAAGAAATATGACAGTAAAGTAAAGGAGATGAAGGTGGTGGAGGATCAGCTTGAGGGGTGTAGAGCAGAGTTGGCCAATAAGATCACTTCAGTCTCTTCTCAGAATGAACGGATGGATCATTTGCATATAGAGTTGGTGGAGGCACAGACGACGATCAAGCAGCAGGAAAAGACTCAGCAAATCCTTGAGGCTGAGAATAAGAGGCTTCAGAGTGTGCTGTCCGAGAAGGAGGCCCAATAGTTGCCATCTACAGCTATTGAAGAGTTCAAGAAATCTTATGCTTTCAAGATAATCATTGAGGACCACATTCAGGAAGCTCGCAATCATATTTATGATGTGGAGGTGAAGGCCTTGGAGGCAGAGTGCATAGAGGATGGCTTCATCAGGGGCTTTATGAAGGGCGTACGTGTAGTACATCGCAAGACTAGAGCGGAGATCGAGGGGTTGACTCCTAGCCAGGCTTCTGGTGACGTGTCTTCAGACTCTGGTGGTGAAGAGCTGGAGAGTGAGTTGCAGCGAGCTTTTGCCTTGGAGGAGGACGAGGATGATGTTGAGATTCTGTAGGATGACTTTGATGTTATTTTGTATCACTTTGCTTCCTTTCTAGTGATTGTATGTGTGCTAGATGTTAATGTTTCTATTTGATGTACTCGATGTTCAGTGATATATAAAGAAGTCATTGATGTTCTTTTCTCACATGCAAATGAAATTTACTTGGTTTTATTTCATTTTGGATGAGAATATTTTAGTAAGTTCTTTTTGACTTGAGCAAATGTGAAATATCCCCCTTTTTTTTAAAGGTTTTGGCCTATCCGGGGCTATTAGTGAAAGCATATGCTTGGTGATATTAACCTGTTTGGAAAAGGTCAGATCAAGTCTTGTTGGGATTGATCATCAAATGACTTTGATATCCAAGACATCCTCCTAGGATATTTGACCTATCCGAGGTTGTTAGTCAAAGCCTTTGCTTGATGGCATGAACCTGTGTGGAAGAGGTCGGATTAAATCCCCTTGGGATTGATCATTCAGTGATTGAGATTCAATATAGATTGTGTATTTCTCGAATCACAGAAAAAGAGTTTGGAGAGAAGAGATAGTATCACGACAAAGTGAATATCACATTACTGCACAATATAAGATGATAGTTCCCTAGAATAACTTAGGGACACAGGAAAAAAGTTTTTCTATAGTCAACACACAAGGGATGTACGAAAAACTTTGAAGATACTTAGCACGACTACTGGAGAAGACAAAATACAAGATAAACATTACTACATAATACATAGACAGATAGTAGTATCAACTCCTACTGGTAGTACTTGTGAAGGTTGCCCACGTTGCAGGTTCGGGAAAGTATTTTTCCACTAGCGTCCTTCAGTTTGAAGGTTCCAGGCTTGATTATAGCCGCTACCAAATAAGGACCCTCCAAGAGGGGGGAGAGCTTATTACGCTGAGGGCCTTTTCCAGCGGCTTCGATGCTTCGTAGAACTAAGTCCCCAATGGAGATAGAGGGAGGTTTCACTCTGCGATTGTAGTGACGGGCGATCCTTTGGTGGTATGCAGCAGTTCTGAGTGAGGCTTCATCTCTTGCTTCCGAGAAGAGATCCAAATTTGCATTAAGCCTTTCCTCATTGTTATTGAAGTCAAAAGTCTGAACTCTGTGGCTAGGAACTCTGATATCAATCGGTATGACTGCTTCTGTACCAAAGCAAAGGTTATAAGGGGTTTTCCCTGTAGGAGTTCTAGCGGTGGTTCGATAAGCCCAGAGGACATTGGAGAGTTCTTCGGCCCATTGCCCCCTAGCCTTCCCCAGCCGTGTCTTCAGCCCTTTCAGGATTGTTCGATTTGTAACCTCTGTTTGCCCATTAGCTTGAGGATGGGCAACAGCTGTGTGAACGAGCTGAATATGAAAATCTTTACAATAAGATGTAAAGATATTCCTGGTGAACTGCGTTCCGTTATCAATGACGACTCTTGCAGGAATGCCAAAGCGACATATTATGTTCTTCCATAAGAATTGCTTGGCATTTGCTTCAGTAATTTTCGCCAAAGGTTCTGCCTCCATCTATTTGGTGAAGTAATCTACAACCAGAATAATAAATTTTTGTTATCCAGTAGCTATAAGAAAATGTCCCATTATATCAATTCCCCATTGGGCAAAAGGCCATGGGCTTTGAAGTGATGCGAGCTCTAGAGCGGGTGTATGGGTGAGGTTGGAATGCAATTGATAATTTTCACACTTTTGTGTAAACTCAAGTGCGTCCTATTTCATTGTAGGCCAATAGAATCTCTGTCTCATAATCTTGTAGGCCAACGCTCTTCCTCTCAAATGTTCTCCACATACTCCTGAATGAACTTCTCGAAGTGCGTAATCAGCTTCTGATGGTGGGAGACACTTGAGGTACGGCCCAGTGAAGGAGCGCTTATACAACTCATTGCCAATAATGGTGAAATTTGCGGCTTATCTTCGAAGTCGTATTGCAGCCATGGGTTCTTCAGGTAGCACCCCATCTTTAAGAAAAGATAAGATGGGTTCGATCCAAGACATCTCTCTTGGCTCGTCAATTGATTATATGACCCACGGACCTTGAATGCTTGGAAAGTGGATCTCCTCGATACACCTTCTCTTATAGATGTCTCCTGTTGTTGATGTAGCAAGTTTTGAAAGAGCATTCGCTCTCACATTTTGCTCTTGGGGAATATGTATGATATTGTACTCTCTTATGCGGGCCAAGAGTAACTTCACAATGCTATAATACTGGGCCAGTTGAGGATTGTGAATATCAAACTCCCCCTCCACCTGAGAGGTGACTAGTTGGGAATCAGTGTGGACTATTAAGCTCTGAACCTCACAGTCAATTGCTAGTCTTAATCCGGCAATAAGGGCCTCGTATTCTGCTATGTTTTTTGTTGCCAGGAACTTGAGTCGGAGCCCGTACTCAAGGGTAACTTTTTGTGGAGAGATTAATAAATTTCCAGCCCCAGCCCCGAAACTTCCTGAAGCTCCATCGACATACAACATCCAGCATGGAGAAGGTGAAGCACTTGGTTGTACATCAGATACCGGGACGGTACATTCAACTATGAAATCTGCTAGTGCTTGAGATTTAATATCGGGCCTAGGCAAGTAGTGGATATCAAATTCTCCCAGTTCTACAGACCACTTAAAAAGCCTGCCCGATGCTTCTGGCTTCTATAGAATGCTTTTTAGTGGCAGATTCATGTAAACCTCAATTGAATGGGCTTGAAAGTAAGGGCGTAGTTTTCTGGCAGAATAAACTAACTCCAATGCTGTCTTATCTGCCAAAGGATAACATCCCTCTATTTCAGATAAAATCTTACTAACATAGTAAATAGGATGTTGTACAGCATTTTCTTCTCGAACCAGAATCGAACTAATGGCTTGGACAGATACAGCCATATACAAATACAATCTCTCTCCTGGTATTGGTTTAGAAAGTAGTGGCGGGGATGCCAAATACTTTCGTAATTGTTCAAAGGCTTCTTGACATTCATCTGTCCATTGGAACCCAGAGCTACGAGCTCCTCTAAGTATCTTGAAGAAGGGCAAATATTTGTCTCCTGAACGTACCAGGAAACGAGATAGTGCCGCAATTCTCCCATTCAACCTTTGGACCTCCTTGATGTTCTTTGGCGGCACCATGTCTCTTAGCGCCTTGATCTTCTCTGGATTAGCTTTGATTCCTCTATGGGTTACCATAAACTCCAAAAAATTTTCAGAAGTGACTCAAAAAGCATATTTAGCAGGGTTGAGTCGCATATTATAATGTCTCAATAAGTGGAAATATTATTTCAGGTCAGAGATATGTTGAGATTTTTCAAGACTTTTTACCAACATATCGTCCACATACACTTCCATAGTACGTCCAATAAGGCTTTTGAAAACCTTATTCATGAGGTGCTGATAAGTTGCTCCAGCATTTTTGAGCCCGAAGGGCATCACCCAGTAGCAGTACAATCCTTTGTCTGTTTGAAAAGCTATTGTTTCTTCATCAGCAGGATTCATTTTTATTTGATTATAGTCGGAGTAGGTATCCATAAAGCTCAACATCTGATGACCAGAGGTGGTATCAACTAACTGGTCGATGCGAGGGAGCGGAAAACTATCTTTTGGTCAAGCTTTATTGAGATCAGTATAATCTATACACATTCTCCAAGCTCCACTCCCCTTCCGAATCATGACAACATTTGTTAACCAAGTAGGATAGTGCACCTCTCGTATAAATCCAGCTTTCAAAAGTTTATCCACTTATTGTTCAATCGCTTGCTGGCGATCTGGTGCAAAGTTTCATTTCTTCTAGATAATCGGTTTGTATATTGGATTGACTTTGAGGGAGTGAACGATCACTTTGGGGTCAATTCCGGGCATATCTGCTGGACTCCATGCAAAAATATCCTGATTTTCTCGTAGAAAATCTGTAAAGTTTTTCTTCTCGTCATCTGAGAGAAGTGATCCAATTTGCACTATTTTTGAAGGATGCTCTTCAGATATAGATCCAGTAGTAAGATCTTCTACAGGGGAAGCTCTCTAAGGGATATCTTCACTCGGTAGATCAAAGTCCTCGATGCTCATGGTAACTGTTGGACGAGGCTTGACCTGCCTAAGATAACAGGTTTGTGCTATTTGCTGATCTCCGCATACTACACCGACTCCTGATGGGGTATGGAACTTCAGCTTGAGGTGAGGGATGGAGGCGATGATCCCAAAAATTGACTAGAGCGGCCTCCCGAAGATAGTGTTATAAGTCGATTCTGACTTTACCACAATAAATTGAATGGAGTGTGTAGTTTATCGAGGAAATTCTCCAAGTACTATTGGGAGATTGATTATACCTTCCGCTTATACAGGTCGATTATCAAATCCATATAAAGGACCTGCCGCAGGTTGAAGTTTTTCTGTTGAAAGACCTATGTTGAGAAAAGTAGAGTTGAACAGGACATCTACGGAGCTTCTGTTGTCCACAAGAATTTTTTTGACATTATAACATGGGTCACCTATGCCTGCGTTAATGACAAGCGAGTCTTGATGGGGGGTTTTTACTCATTCTAGGTCGGAATCATCAAATGTGATGGAATGATCGATACAAGCCTTTTTTGGAGTTGGGTTTTCTTCCACAGTCAAAAAGACTTGGTTGGATAGTAAGGGGCCTCCAGCGATTCTTTCAATTTTGCCAACCATTATCCTATTATTTATTGGTTATCTTTGTGGTTGATTTTGCCCCCCAGTGGGATGAGCTTCTTCTCGGGTAAGTGGATTCCCAATAAACTACCGAAGATAGCTCTAACGGATGAGTCTTTCAATCTCATCCTTAAGTTGCATACAGGCTTCAGTAGTGTGGCAACGACTACGATGAAAGTGACAGTACTGATCTTGATTTCCTGTATTCGGCTTTAAAGGATGCAGCCACTTCACTTTGTCCTGATCTTGAATCGCCATTAACACATTTGCTCGAGATGTGTTGAGCGGAGTGTATTCTTTCTCCTGTCAAGGTTCTCATCGTGGCAATGGGCCCTAGGAGGTAGATTACTCTTCCCTTACTTTTTTTGTTGTGATGATGAATTATCCACCTTAGGTGCTCCCTTGCGCTTCCCAGTGGTTTGCTCAAACTATTTTCTATGAGCATTTATTTCCTCATCTGCAGATATCTGTGCCTCCACATGATGGATCAAATCGACATATGAATGAACAGTATCGCGCATGTGTGTCGAATAGAAGGGGCCAGGAAAAAGGCCTCCAAGAAAGACCCCTCTGAGCAATTTTGGGTCTACTCCTGGAATCTGTCGAGCCTCGATAGAAAACCGTTGAAAGTACTCTTTCAATGATTCTCCCTCATTTTGACAGATCCCGAAAAGGTGAGAAGAATTCTTAGTAATTCTTCGGTTGGCTATGAACTGTTTGACAAATACTTTGGCCAATTTGACGAATGTGGGGATCATTCCAGCTGGAAGTGAATAGAACCATATTCGAGCTTATCCTTTAAGAGTGGTAGGGAAAACCTGGCAAAGGAGTGCGTCTGAGGCTCGTTGAATATGCATGATGGTCCTGTAATGGTCGATGTGCTCATACGGGTCGGATGTCCCATCGTAGGACTCGATGCTTGGTAGCTTAAAGCCAGCTGGAATAGGGTGTTGAAGAATGGCTTCTGTTAAGGGTGACGACTCTTGGAAGCCCCACTAACGAAGAGGTTGCCTTACACCTCCTGTAGGGAACTCCTCTTGGACCAATCGTCGCAGTTCATAGTGTAGGGCATTGCGAGGGAGCTCAGCAATGTGAGGTCGGGCTAACTCCCCAGGGAGGTCTTGAGGAAGGCGAGACTGCCAATCTGTGTGCGAAGGATGGGTAGAACTTGCTGTATCAGCCAGTTCGTTATCTTGATGTGACTGCGAACGCCTCCTGGGTGGAGGAAGAGGAATCTCAGCTTGAAGATGTTCGATTTGAACAGCTTCGATATGTGGTGGATCTTGAGGGAGAAGAAACTCCTCCTGAGGTGCTAGAGTCGGTTGTTGAGTCTCTCGCAGGAGTTATAGGATCTCGTTTTGAGATTCTTCCATCTTTCGAATTCTCTCTTCTAGGGAGGGTCCCGAGGTCCCTTCTCTAGGTGCATTTTGCCCCCCGGGGTAGAAAGAGGCAGATACCAGGCGTCAATGATTCATAGACTGATTTCTGGACTGGTGAGAGTTGGAGCGAGAAGCTCCAATGATGCGACTGCTGCACCCATTGACCATTGTAGCAATATGTGAAGGTGTGGGATAGAGGTTCTCAAAGATGGCGCTAAACTGTTGCAGACTCAAATATATGCAGTGATAGAGTTTAAATTTTCGTCTCAGCGTTATACGTATATCTAGCACACAAACAGAATTGAAATAGTAACACCAAGATTTTTACATGGAAAACCATGTAAAGGAAAAAAATCACGGGACCACGCCCAGTTGAAAGAGTTCCACTAGCATTGTTTGAAATACAGGAGACTGATTCATCCTTGAAATTCAGGAAGATCAGATTACAATGAGTATTGAAAGTTGATTACAAGGCCAAGCAGAGTTTCGACGTCACTCGGGTGTCCGACAGAATTCCCGCGTCGCTTGGAAGTTGGCCAGAATTATGACGTTACTCTGACGTCGGGCCGAGCTCCGGCATCCTTCGGGCGCCCAACGGTGTTCCGACGATGTTCCGGCGGGGTCCCGGTGGTGTTCCAGCAGAGTTTCGACGGTGTTCCAGCGGTGGTCGAGGAGGAGCTATTCCCTCTTAGACTTCTCTTCTCTTCTTCTTCTCTTCTTGTCTTCTTGGCTTAGGTCCCTTCTCAAGAGAAATGAGGGGCTATTTATAGTTTTTCTGGAGTGGCATAGCCTGTAAATAGATGAGGGATCAGGGGCAAATAAGGAGTGATCCGGATGAACGACTGATATTGAATCCCTTGATCGTGAACCATTTATTGAATATTTTAAGGGCTTAATGGTATCAAAATTCTGTGATCTTGGGCTCGTTGGGTTCGTCTCGTCGAGCCGCTCGATTCGACTATAAGCTCATCAAAATTGAAGACCGTTTGGTAACTCAAATTGGTGTTCGAGGTTTCCAACAGTGCTTCAGGTACTTGATTTGGACTCATTTGGGCTCGGATTGAGTCAAGTTTGGTGTCGTTGGGTTCGTATTTTCGAGACACTCAGTTTGACTATAGGCTTGCTGAAATCGGAGTTTAAATAGTCTCCAAATTAATTTTTGAAGTTTCCAACTTGAGTTTTTCCTTGAGATTCGTGCCCGATCAAAATAATTTTTTGGTGATATATCAATAAATAAGTTAAATCCTAGAATAGGAATGGAGACTTAGGATAAGCTCATGATCACATGTAAAGGAAACAATAAGAAATGTGTGACTAGATTTAAAATTTTGATGCATGACTGAGTTTTTTAAAATGAAGACTACAGAAATAATTACAAAGGTATTTAGTCACTTTGTAAAAACTATGAGTAGCCTACATGATGACAAGGAGCTGATTGATACAAAATAAGTGAATAAGACATTATGGTCACTTCCCAATAAGCAGGGTCTAAAAGTGAAAGCCATTTTAAAAGTAAGAGATTTTAGCATTTATTTACTTGATTAATTGTATGAATTATTAATAATATACCAATAAAAGGTGAGCTTTAATTAAGATGAAGAAGAGCATGCCAAAAACAAGGGGAAGAATATGGCTTGAAAGAATAATGATTTTATCAAATCATAGTGACACATCACTATCAAGAAGTGACAATGATGAGATAGCACTATAAAATCCCTGCTTAGGAAAGATATTGAGGAAGAACTTTTGTAAAAATTAAAGGTAAATGAGGTAATGGTATATTTAAAAAGAATAAATGAAAGGCTAATGTTTTACATGAAAAGAAGAAGATTAAGTTATGTTAAAAATGTAATATGTTTGAACATTTTTATTTTAGTGTCCGCTTAATAGAAAGAAAGTAAAAGAATGAGAATCATTTTGCAAGGAAAATGAAAAAGGGCACTTAATGTGGAATGGATTGACTCAATTAGTGAGACCAACATGTCAGCTTCATGAAATCATGAGGAGGCAAATGTTTACTTAATGGTTCAAGATGACTTTCAAAGGATAGAATACGAAGGAGGTATATGGAACTCACATATGATGAGTTATATGATACTTTAAATGAGTTAAATAAAATATTTATGTGATGCCCCATAATCTAATTTGAAAGAATTATTACTTTATTATTTAATAAATAACAACTAGAGCTATTTAATATCATAAATTAATAATAAATAACAAAATAAATTCTATAATTCAAAACATCAATATACACATCTATATTTATTTCTCAAAAATTATATACACTACTCAGGATCTATATAATCATATCACAACTATCTTATCCTGAGTACAAAAAAATAACTAAAATTAAAAGAAGCAGAACCTGAGGGAATTTGGGTCAATCTTACACTCTCGATCCTCTGCCCTGACCTGAAATCATTTAATCATATATAATGAGCTAAAAAGCCTAGCAGATCACCAAAACTTATAGCTGAATTCAAAGTACGATAAAGGAGCAATATATATGTCAGAGATCTACTCATAGTGATATCATTCATATGATTATTGGATCAGTACAGAAATAGTAAAACTCACATGCAGTAGTAGTAGAATCTATAAATAGTAAAATAATATAGTACAAAATCTAATAAAGTTGTAAATTAGTATAGTATGAGTGTCAAATCTATACAATAATTTTTGTATTAGTAATACCAATCAGTACGTAAATCGTATAAAGTATCAAATCAAAACATCGATAAAGACTGTTAAAATTATGTAAATATAGTAAAATTATATAAGAGTGTACCCATATTATCCAGGTATTCTATATCACGTGCTCAGTATATCACATACTTAGTATCAATATCTAAATCGACAATAATAATAATCCAGTGGCAGGAGTAGTAGAATAATACAATAAAAGTAAAAATGTATAGTAACAATAAATCCGTACAGTAATAAGAGTAATGCCTTAAGAACATGCATTTTAATAGTCACACTAAACAAGTTTGAAGTCCTAGCTATCACGATGTTTTTTAGTATTGTATCAGTATTAGTAAACCATTGGCTCAGTACACAAAGTTATCACTCTTTACCCGCCGGCATAGTAATCATCTCCTTATAGCTCTCAATTAGTGCCTCACATGAATCAGTAGAGGATAACACCAAACTACAGTATTTAAAGAAAAGCCCATCGGCCCATCATCCTGTACAGGTCAATCAGTCTCTAACTAATTAATCAACTAGTCTTTACTTATCTTTTACACACATATTATTATCATAGTACTATAACAGTAATCTCAATAACATATCCATATTTATTTATAATATATTGCAATAGATAATACAGAGCTGAGCTTAATTCAGAAAAATGTCAAAATGTCCTAACGATAGATAATAAAAATCATATTGAGCAAAAATTCACATTTTTAGAATTTAACCAAATTAATAAGTATTGCATAAAATAATATTCTGAAGTTTTAGTTGAATTAAATGACTATTTTTTACGTCACAATAAATTTCTGAGTAGGTAAAAATTGCTGTATTTTTAAAATCACCAGGTGAAAAATTTCAAATAAATACTCAAAACGTTCATAACCTCAATCTCTATAACATATAAAAAGTTACACGGTGAAAGTTTAAAATTATTCTCATTTTTTGGTATTGAAAACATAAATTTAATGAAAATAATACTAAAAATATAAAATCTTTGAAATCAGAAATAGGGCAAAGGTTCCTTAAAATGAGATAGGTAAAATTTTCAAATGGCTCGACTGACAAAAAAGGCTCCGCGACCTTCAAGTTTGGATTTTCTTTTTCTCTCTCCTCTATTTTCTCTCTAAATATCCCTTACATGCTCTCTAACATGAGAAATGGAAAAAATGAAAAGGCTAAAAGAAATTTTAAAGAAATTAGTTTAGTGGTTTTAGATATTTAGGATTTAAATAATAATATAATTATAAAATATAATCAATTTTCATTATAAACTTTTTAAAAAATTCTTTTGGGTCTTAAAAAATTAAAGAAAAATATCCTTAAAATAAATTATTTTATTTAAAAAATATCGATGAAATCGGTTTGCAAAACAGATTCCTGACGGTCCCAAAATCGTTACTTATGTCGATAGGTGTCAATTTATTAAGGATTTTCACTAGCGCCAACAAATTACAAAAAAAATTGTGCATGTAAAATACTGCAATAACAATGCTACGTTGAAGATGATTTATGATTTGGACTTATAATGACTCTAAAAAAAATTATTTACCACGGTCAAAATACGTGCTATGATAATTTATTTATTTTAGAAAACAATGCATATTGAAGAAAAAGCATGCTAATCTTGATTTACATTATGTTGAACTTAAAAAGAAACTTGCATATATTAGAAAAGTGGATGTAATTTTATGTAATAAAAACCTATATTTGATACATTGATTAGAAAAAAAAGTGATCATGAAATTTAAGATAGATTATTTGCATAGCATTTTACATAGGAAACATACTATTCATGCATTACACCACATTATAGGAAGAAGAACCCAACAAAATCCATATGCACTATTAGATGAATTATATATGGTAGATGTAGGCTTCATTTGGGATGACAATCTTACTGCTTTATAAAGTTGCTATAGAGAAAGTAAATTTTTAAAGTAGTTGTAGAAAGCTACTTTCTAGTATGAGATTATTTTGAAAATAGTGAAAAAATGGTGGCCAAACAGAATTAATGGTTGCAATCTAAAAAGTAAAGCAATAAGAAAGTTATCCCAAAAGATGACTTAATCATATTTCCAAGTTTTTAGGGTAGAGACGCTAATGAATCATCTCATAATATTTTAATTATTGTTTACTTATGCATAAGTTACTAATTTCCCTCTTATGCAATCCCTTCTTCCTATTTATTCCATTAGTGGACCCAAAGTAATATGAGTTCCCAAGATAATATGTTGAACTCTTATATAAGTATATCTTCACTCTTAGACCAGCAAAGGAAAATGGCACTTGGATAGCAGTTACATGAAGCGCATAGCAATAGACCATATACTGTCCATGACACTAGAACCAATAAATAGCAACTAGGTATAACTAGAAGTTAATAAAATAAGGAAAATAATTAGAGTTAGTATTATAGGCTATGATTCCTCTATCATTGAACAGGTATTGTTATTTGATGGAGTGAAGCACAACTTAGTTGGCATCAATCCATTATGTAAAAGAGGGTATAATATTCAATTTTCTTTTGCACAATATTTGATTAAGCTAAATGGTGAATTATTTTTATAGCTCATGTATATGATAACATATATTTGCTTGAAATAGTTAGCTTATTTTTTATTAGCCTTATGTACTTCTAAGTATTTTATGATGACCCATAGCTTTTTGTATAGAAAATTTGTCATGCATGCATGCATTCTTTAACTAAATCATAAATCTTGATTTCTACCTCTAGATCATTAGAGTTAATGCACATATATTTATTTGGATTAGTGACCCTTACTATTCTAAAAGGGAGGAAGTATTGGTATATAATTTTTAATGTCTACTCAAGGTTGACTTGGGTCATATTTTTGTCTTACAAAAGTCAATTTATGTGAGAATTCATGAAATTTATGAAGTGGGTTAAAATGAGGAAGGATTATCTATACTTATATTAGAGTGATCATGATGGAGAAATTGTAAATAAAAGGTTTGAAATTTTTTGTAATAATTTTGGGATTAGATATAGCTTTTTGGAACCTAAGACTTCAATACATAATGGAGTCATAAAAAGGAAGAATAGAGCATTATTTGATATGGCTAGCAAAATAACTAGTGAATTCCACTTTATCGAAATATTTTTAGACAGAGGCAATAAACACTGCTTTCAATCTATTTAACATGATAATATAAAATTGATCATTAAGAAGACATCCTATAAGATTTGGAAAGAAAAGAAGCTAAATCCTACTTTTATGTTTTTGAGTGTAATTGCTTAAAATTCAAAAATAGAAAAGAGGGTTAAAGTAAATTTGATACTTAATTAGATGAATGTTTAATTTTAGAATACTCACACCATAGTAAGGCATATAAAGGGTTCAACAAGAAGACATTAATTATAGAAGAATACATTGATGTAATATTTATTGATCATACCAAAGGTCATTTAGAATAACAGAATTAAAAGATGTCATGACCCTACTCAATATGACCCACAAATAAGATAGGTCATATCATACTAGATGGCGATAGGCCAAGCTCAAGATCTAAGTTTTGTAGATTTTTTAGATTTTTTTTAATTTAAAATAGACTATAGAGCTACTATTTAATTTCCAACTAAACATAAAGTAAACTTATCTATAATTTACTTTCTTTACATTCATCTTTAAAATATATATACAACAAAATATATACACTATAATGTATATCTACAAACCAGAACAAAGTAAGGAAATAAATAGGCATGATTGTGTAAAAAACTATTAACTATAAAGTACCTATACCAACTCAGACATATCAGAAATTATAACCTCAATAACTCAACTGACTATTTACCCTTGCCCTGAACTGAAATAAAATGCAAAATAGATGTGAGCTAATAGAGCTCAACAGGTCATACTCACCAATCTAAATTTTTAATAATTAACTCATTATGCTTTAAGTAAATTTAAAAGAAGTTAATAACAAATTTATTATACTGAGCAGACTGACCAAAATATTGCTTGTAGATAATTGAACCATAACAAACTTTATAATAAATACATATAAATAAGTATTTCATATCTTAGAGTAGAAAGTAATATATTTCTCTCAGACCCCAATACCTCCCATTAGAAACAGAAAACAAAATTCAGGCCCTTTTGACTCCCTATGCTATCATATCAGAAAATGAACCCTTATGATTCTTAATGCTTAGCACATATCAAATATTTAAAAATTCAGGCCCTTATGACTTTGGGTACATTTAGCACAATAGAACTTCTTCCAAGATCAGAGCTCTACAATATCACATAATTCAAGCAGATAAGTACAAATATAATTAAATTATAAAAAATAAATGTAAATAAGTATATTTAAAAAGTTTACATAATATTTTACTAGTCAAATTAAATAACTAAAAAGAATTTTATAGTTTCAAAACTTTATCAGATTATTTGGGATTATTTAGAACACTATTGCTAGGCTTTAAATATATAACATCCTGGATCAAAATTATTTTCTACCTTGCTAGAAATGGTACAATTTTTACTTTACCTAGTAAAATTTTTTCAAAAAAATACATAAATGTTCAAAATGGTCATATCTACAATATACAGAAGTTACATGATGAAAGTTTAGTAGGTGTAAAATTGTCCTCATTTTATGCAATGAAATTATTATTTAAATTACAAAAATCTAAAATCTCTATATTTTTAAAAACTATGATAGGCATAATATAATCCAGATAACTTTTTGAAGTAGATCAAGAGCAAAAAGGAGACTAAAGTTATCCAAAATAGATTTTCTCTCTCTAAAAATCTCCTCTCCTCTTTCTAAAATGTAGCTAAGGGGGATTAAAGGATTTAATATAATGAGATATGGTGGAATTTAATATTTTTATAAAAATTGATTTAGTGCATGGTGCTTTAGACAGCACTACCGACCAACTAAGAGCTTAGCGCCGCAGCGCCAAAATCCAATGCCTTAATGCCCTATGAAAAAAATTCCAAAAATTTCAAACATGCACATAGACCTCGGGACCCACTTTAGCATAAGTTTTAGACATTCACTTGCATATAAAATTCTCATAGACACATGCAAGAGGTGTTAATATAGAAATTTTAGTATGTTACCTTTACTGGACTGGGTCAAAATAGGTGTAACTATGCATGACTTCAGTGAGTAGTATAATCCTACTTCATTAAAAAAATATTATTCTCAATATTTTAAAAGTCATATCAGACAAATAGATCATGGTATAACTATCTCATCTTAGATTTGTTCTTCTAAGTGGCTTCTCTTTCAGTTCTATGCCTCCAATATACCTTAACCATAAGATTTTATTTATTTCTTAATCTTCTAACATCATTTGCCATAATTCTTTCTAGTTCTTCTCTATTGCTCAGATTCAAATGTACTTTAACTTCATCTATAGACTTGATTGTCAAAATTAGATACCCATTTTCTCAGAGATGATACATAAAATATATTATGAATATCAGACATATGCTCTGGTAATTATAACCTATAGGCAAAATTTTCAATTCTTTTAATTATTTCAAAAAGTTCAAAGTACCTTGGACTCAACTTTTCATCTTTGTCTAAACTTGCTTATGTGCTTCATTAGTCTAATCTTTACATATACGAAATCTCCAATCCTAAATTTCATAGCTCGGTATTTTGTATCATAATATTATTTCTACTTATCCTGCACTGCTTTCAATCTATCTTTGATTAGACAAATCTTTTCAATTGCATCATTAACCAAAGCTAGCCCAATTAGACTCCTGTCTTCCACCTTTATATAAGACTAAGGGGTTCTACACTTCCTATCATAAAATGCTTTGTAAGGGCTATACCTATACTTGATCAAAAATTATTATTCTAAGCAAATTTGATCAGAGGTATATGATCTTCCTAACTTCCACCAAAATATAAAACACATAATCTCATAAGATCGTCTAGTACCTGAATAGTCCCCTCGGACTATACATCAATCTACAAATGAAAAACAGTACTGAAATATAATTTAATGCCCAAATCTTGTTTAATACCTTTCCATAACCTAGAGGTAAATCTGATATCTCTATAAAAAAATTTCATCTTTGGTATTCCATGCAGTCGGATAATCTCTCAGACATAAACCTATGTTAATCTATCCACTGAATCAACTAGTTGGATCAGAATAAAATGTATAGAATTTATCATACGATGTACTACAACCCATATAACATGTCCTTGGCTCAATCTAAGGAATGCATAGCAAAATTCATCATCACTTCTTCCCATTTTCACACTAGATTAGACAACGATTATGGAAGACATCTCGGTCATTAATGTTTGACTTTCACCAATTGACAGGCTTCATATTTAACAATAAAGTTTACTACATATTTCTTCAATCCAGACCATCAAAACATTCCTTTTAACTAACAGTACATTTCACAACTCCTTGGATGTATCATATAACTTGAATAATATTCTTTTTGCAAAATCTCACATCTCAAATCTCCAGAACTGTGAACTCACAACCTATTCTTATAGAAAATGATCCTAAAACTAGACAATCATAGTTCAAGTTTCCTACCATACATGATTTGATCATTTAATTTTAAATATTTTACATTTAACTTCTCGTAATACTAGATTCTTTCTAATAGAGATAATTGGATAATCATCTGAGCAAAAATACCTAATTTTTTACTAATAGAAGTAACCACTTGTAACTCTAATATTTCCATATCCCAAATCAGTTAGTCGTTAGAGGTAAATAGAAGATTTTATACTCTGAAAGCCTTCCTACTCAGACTATATACCATTACATTCACCTTACCAAGCTGACACTGAATACTCAGATCATAATCTTTAACCATCTTAAGTCATCTCCTCTATCTTAGATTCAAATCCTTCTATGAAAATATGTACTTTAAACAAGTGATCAGTGAAAATCTTACATCTGACTCCATACAAGCAGTGCCTCCAAATCACCAATATAAATACAAATGTAGCAAGTTCAAAATTAGAGCAGATGTCAAATAACTCTTCAATCTCTAAAAACTCTCCTCATAATCATATGTTAAAATTAAAGCTACTGACCTCTAAGTCAGTCTCATTAGAGGTGTAAATATTTGAGAAAATCATTTCATAAACTTTCTATAACAGTCAGCCATGCCTAAAAAGCTTCGTACCTCAGATATAGTTATAGGCCTCGGCTAATTAGCAATAACCTGAACCTTCTGATGATCTATAGAGATACCTGTGCTACTCACCATTTGCCCCATAAATAAAATACTCTTCAATCATAATTACATTTAAAAAGTTTTGCATACAACTGATGCCATCTCAATGTCTCCAAAATATTCTTTTGATATTTTGCATGATCCTTTTCAAAGGCTGAATAAAGCAGAATATCATGTATGAACACAATCATAAATTGATTTAAAAATTCCCTGAATATCTTGTTCGTTAGATCCATAAAGCCTGTAGGTGCATTAATCACCACAAAAGATATGACTAAGAACTCATAATACTCATATCTTATATTGAATGCAGTCTTCGCCACATCTTTCTCTCTCACCTTTATCTGATAATATCTAAATCTTAGATCAATCTTAGAAAATAAAAAAGATATTATAAGTTGGTCAAATAGATCATCAATCCTTAACAGAGGATACTTGTTCTTAGTTATCATCTTATTCAATTTCTTATAATCAATACACATGTACATGGGACCATCCTTTTTCTTTACAAATACAACATGTGCTCCCCATAGAGACACACTAGGATGGACGAAACCACTTTTAACTAACTCTTAAAGTTGCACTGTTAACTCTCAAAATTCCTTAGGTGTCATCTCTTGACCTCATTTTTTATGCATATCCCCTCAAGTGTGCTCGACCAGCCTAATCAAATTCCATCAAGCCTAATTTGATTCAAATTGAGCTCGATTGGGGCCAAATTTCAAACCTGATCAGCCTAATTAATTAAGGTTAATCTCCAATTAGCTTTCCATCTAATTTAAAACATTTGCCAGATCAAGAAATCAGATCGAACGACTTAAATTGAATTGGCAACTGACCCTTTATCTCTTTTCCCTGATATCTATGATCTCGAGCAACAAATCGGGTTTTTTTTTGTGTGTTCGAATGACTGAAAGGAAGGGGACAAAATGGCAGGCTTCCATTCTTAGTTGAGGTGTGTGTTTCACTGTTTCTTCCAAATGGGGAGAGGACAAAACAGGAGACCTCACGATTCCCTCTAAGAAGGCTCTTTGATTCAAATCCCCTAGCCCTCTCTTGATCTCCTCCTCTGATCCCTCTCACACACAGGGCAAATTATTAGGTGCAGACACCAGACAGAGAGAACCGTTCGATTTTCTCTCTATCTACAGTAAAAGCGCAACTAAAGCGCAGTTGCTACAGTAACAACACTTTGACTGTGCTTTTGCTATAGATAGAGAGAAAACCAGATGGTTCTCTCTGTCCGGTGTCCGCACCTAATAATTTCCGCACACATAGAGCCCCTCTCCTTTGGTTGGCTCTCACCTATGTAGGCACACTCCAGCCAAACAGACCTCCTCCTCCCTCACAAAATCTCATATGTCTCGACCCACTGCCCACTACAACCTCTCGTGACATCTAGGCTTATCTCCCTAGCCCTCTCTCATGCGAAAGACCCCAAGTTGGAAACCGACCTCCCTTCACTCGACTCCGAGCTTGCCTAGACTGAACATTTCCTGACTCTCATTTGAACGGGCATCTCTCACCGACCTTCCAGTTTTTAATCTCCCCCTCCTCTCTATGCTGTCCGACCTAGTTCCGTCTGACCCGATGCTCGCCAGTAATACCGTAGCTGCTACACACTGCCAGCCTGCAGGTCCCCCATACCACCTACCTAGTCGAAACAAAGATCTCCCCTACCTATGATGCATCCATCACCAAACTCGATCTCCATCAGCTGATTTCTTTCTCCCTATAGCTAGACCTCTAACTTCCCCTACCCCACCAAGCCACCATTCCTATCTAGTCTGCCTCTGACCTTTTACTGCCATGAATATCTCCAACCGTCTACCTCTCCAGAAGCTGCAACTTGTCTGTATAGCCATCGACCTCCTACTTCAATCTCACTCTTAGAGGTATATATATTTCAATCTGTAGTTATGAATTTGAACCTTTGGATTAAACTCTTTTTTTTAATTGTTTTATGCATCAGAAACTATTACTCAACAATGCTTTTATCTTCCTTTTTGGTTTTGAGGAATTCCTACATGTATAATCCATCAATAATTCTTGCTATGTTGAAGCCTACCTATATATCTTGCATTCTCATCAACAGCATGACGGTGAACTAAGCAACATACATGGCATTGCATACTAAGTGTAGCAAATCCTAGTATATGATAACGGTAAGCATCCTTCACTTTGCCTATATTAATTTCAAGATTAAATCAATCCATCTACACCCACTATAACTACAGGAAAATCGCCAATGACGGATTTCCAACAGACTATTTTCCTGTGGATTTTTCAGTGAAATTCCGACGGATTATGATAAAATATTTCTGACTAATTTCCAAGCAGATTTTCATGTGGATTTGTTTCCGGTGGACTTTAATAATTTCTAAAAAAATTATATATTCATAATTTAATTAATTCATAATTTTATAACTTATTTTAATTAATTAATAATTTAATAACTTAGTTTAATTAATTATTAATTAAATAACTTATTTTAATTATTAATTAAAATATTTAAAGTTTATTTTAAATAAGTTATTGAATTAATAATTAACTTAAATAATAACTTAAATAAGTTATTAACTCAAATAGTTAAAATAAGTTGCTAAATTAAAAATTAACTTATTTTTAATTTAATAACTTGTTTTAATTAATTATTAATTTAATAATTTATTTTAATTATTTATTCATTTTAATATTTTATTTAAATTTATTTAAAATTTTTATTTCTATATTATTATATTTAAATATAAAAGAGTTTGCTTAATAATATATTTTCTTCCACAGTAAAGTTGTTGAGTACTTGAAACCCTGCATGTGCTGTGTTTAAATCCTACGGGGGCCACAGCGTGGACGGGAGGGCAGGTGGCTGGGTAGCGTGGACAGGCGGCCGGGTATCTCGTGCAGCACGGGGAGGGATTGAGGCCAGGTGGGCGGGCGGGCAGTAGCTTATTCCGACGGTTAATTTTCCAGCAGATTTTTTTCGATGGAGAATTTTTGCGACGCTCGTTTTACTAGTGAAAAATATTTCTTGGGAAATCTGCTGGAAACTTTTGAAATCCCCCGGAAACTTAATAAATTTCTATAAACAAATCTGCCTGTAATATGCGATTTTCCTGTACTGTACTTTGTTTCTTTTTGATGATGGGTTTCATTCATAGCATTGTGTTCGATGTGTAAGCAATATTCCAATGTTTATATGAATGTGCATATGCAATATAGGCATGAGTTTAATCAAAGCAAAAATTTTAGATTCATGCTTGTTGGGTTATGTATCATCATCCTTGGTTATGATTATTCAACTCCATTATTATCCCATGCATGTGATTTTTTTACATCTTATTTCAATCAATAATGTACATATATATGTGTGATGAATTTGATGCATCTCCCATGTCAAATTGAATGATGAATTTCATACATCCATTTATAAGAAACATACATATACATAAACCTTTGTATGTATATGTGTATATACATATATATCCATATACATACATGTGTGTGTGTGTGTGTATATATATATATATATATATATATATATATATATATATATATATATATATATATACATTTGATGGATTTCATGCTCCTCCCATGTCAAATTGAATGTTGAAATTCATGCATCAATTTCCATGAAACATACTTATATATGTATATATATGTGTAATAGATCTCATACATCAATTTATATGAAACTTGTGTACATGTGATGGATTTATGTGCATTGAATATACATCAATGTATATGTTATTCGACATTTTATTTGCATCATGACTAATGCCTGCTCTCTTTCTGTTATATGTGAGGAACTCATGTCTTGTACGTGCATTGGATGGTGTGTTGTGTCTTCTATGGCCTCATGGAGAGGCCTTTTCGTTGTATCAGGGTATATGAATATACCCTGACTAGCTTCTGATCAGGTATTCTTTCTGTAATTTGTAAGGACCTACTCATTATATAACAAATTGGTTACACTAGCACATACATTGTGGACCATTATTTTACTTTCACCCAAGTCATATGGTAGGAATGTATATTATACATTGGCCATAGGTTAGTGCACTGATGAAGCCTTGTCCTTATTGGCCAAGGCTTGCCCCTTCTATGAACCTTAGAGACCTTTATGATCACTCAGACCTGTAGTGTAGGCCACATACTTCTACTGTGTGCATAGATGTTTTCCCATATAAAGCGGGCCTCACTAAGATTTTTTTTTGGGTTTTAAAATGCTTAAACAACTCTAAAAATCACATCTCTAACAATTTTGAGCTTTTAAATATTGTTTCCTTAAACATGTCAAGAGTATATATATATATATATATATATATATATATATATATATATTAGTGTTGTGTTGTATGTCTCCCATGTAAGTGATAGATTTGGTTCAGTTGTTTAAAATTAGTATAAAACCCATGTTTTGAAGTTCACTTGCTATACATTACAAATTAATTATCGAAACATAAGCAATCAAATCATAATCAATTTAAAATTGGCAATCAATCAATTAAAAAATAGTTCCTCAAGAAAAAAATCAATTAAAATAATAAGGTGATTGTTGGGTAGCCCGGGCTTACAAGGCTATTAGGTTAGCTCTAAGGAGGGTGAAATAAATCTCACAGCCTTGGTGTAAAAAATGATAATCGCCCTTAACTTAAATAATTAACTGATAAATCACTAATCAACCTATTAAATGGATCTGAATCTACAAGCTAATTTAAATATAAAGTAAAAGATAATTACTTGGTAACCCAAGCATATGAGGTTATTAAGTTAGCCCCAAGGAGAGTGAAATAAACCTCACAGCTTTAGTATAAACAAAGGTAATTATCACTTAATATAAATAACTAATGATAATTCAGCAATTAACCAATTTAGCAAACTAAATTAATCATCCAAGTTAAAAATAATAAATCAATAAATCAGTAACAAACTCCATCAATGAAATTTATAGGCAAGTTTATCTCGAGCTGCGAAGCAACGTGTCCTATGGAGACCTTAGTTCTTTTGCCGATTGTGACAATGCTACGTATCTCACAAGTTAAGGGAGATAGGTCTAAAGATCTACACAAATTATCCCCTTTTAAAAATCTAAAGCTATCCTTAGGAGCCCGATCTAACTCCTTATCCTCCTGAGTGTCAAATCTTAAGTCAAGTAAAACCCCCGTATATTTTTAGGTAGTTATTTTCCATTCGTATATCAGCCTTTTAAAATCGATCAATCTTAAACATACGAAGCCTAGCATTTTTTTGTAGTGGGAAATAGGCCCACTTTAGTCTGTCACCTACTGACCTTACCTCGAGTCTTTGGAAACCAAGGGGAACCTAGCCGCTCTTGTAGCCTTATAATAACTCTAGCCTTAGTTAGGTGTAGGATTGATGATGGGTCATTTATCTCCCAATTTTTTACAACTCTAACATAGGATAGGACCCATGTATTTGGGTTATCTATAACTTAATGATTAAAACCATAATTATAAAATTAAGTTATAATTAATCTATCATAAATGGCTAATCACTTAAAGAGAAATTTCTAGGTGAATATTTGTTCCTCCTAGACATTTCTTAACATTTCCCCACTAAAATCTAGCCATTTGGAGGTTACTGACGATGAGGTTTTGGGTGGTCTGAGCATTTGTCTGTCTTGAGCTCCCATACTTTCAACCTAAATATCCTTAGACCTTAGTTTACTCTATAAAGCTATTGCAAAGGAGCTAAGGAACAAAACAAACCCAAGTTCAAGCCTTAGATTCTCCCTACACAAGTAAAGCTACCCTAATCCTAGACCTAAGTTTTAAAATAACCCCTACGATTCTTTGTACGAAGCCTTCATACTTTATACCATGAAATGGCATACTCCTAGGAGCCTCTATGAATAATTTTAGCTATTTAGATCTAGAAAATAAGTAGTTTAAAGTAAAGAGTAATCCTAGGGTTTCGACTGGTTGAAGGAATAAGACAATCTTTTTCATCCATTCCTTCTATTTAATTTGAACAGACAAGATTCTATTGATCAGGTGATGATCCAACCCTTCAGACCGCATGTTCAATTTGAATGAATCTTATTTGTATGTTCCATCCTACATGAGTTCAAATGGTGTCGAGGTAATCTAACATGGTTAAGTGGTTGATCACTGCTAGAACATCTAGACTAAGAATATATATACTAAATTTACTAGATCTAATATGATATAGTAGTTGTACTATATACACAAAAATATTTACCATGACATACATACATACATGCATTTTACTTTCTAGAATGTACATTAACCCATCACACAATCTAATGTCAAGAAAGTGACAGACCATTATGTTTAGGGCTGAGTCTACTATTCTTGTTGTTATAGAGTCGTTATGTTGTTGAATTTTCTTAGAAAATCGATCAGGTTGATTAAAGTAAAAGTAAAGTCTAGAGTACATTAAGTGCATCTTAGAAAAACTTTAAGTTAAGTGAAGTGTCGATTTTAAATGCATTAGATATATATTTGTATTTTTATAAAGTCTAGATTAAAAATCTTAATCTACATCTTTGATTCTAAGCAAATGATAAGCTACCTATCTTGCATACATTTAGCTTAGCATGAATTTTAAATTGAGTGCTCTAGGTGATTAGGTGGTGTTAAGTAAAAATTATTTTTATTTTTTTGGAGTTAAATTATAGTAAAAATATGTATTTTAGTTGACGCTATGTGGCATTATCTTTTGAAAAAGTGAAAATTTTGCAAAGTTACAACCAACACCATAATGCCCCAAATACTAACACTGTAGTGCCTTCAATGTCATGGTGCTAGAATTGGACATCGCAACGCTCAAGACTTGAGAAAATGGAAATTAATTTAGCACATCAATAGAAATACAGCCAGCACTGCAGTGCTACTGGCACCTTAGCACCACAAAGGGAATGCGACGTGCTTTGCTCTCTATCATTTTTACAAATAATTTAATATCAAAGCGTTAACCTTTAGAGCACTACAATGCTAGATGACTTATCTTAGCACCACAGTGCCCAATCTTTTACAGTATTGTAGAGGGGCAATTAAGAGATATTTACTGGAGAAACATCACACTTGGTCAGCCCAACACCGTAGCAGAGCCTCGTCAGTAGCACTGATGCACTTGTTCATCATTGTAATGACACGAGGCCACCTTGTATAACACCATAAAGCCCGAGTCCATTTTTGTGCGTAAATATAAATAATTTTTTGTTTATAAAAGAGAGGGGATGGAAAATGAGTGTGGAGAAATGTTTAGTGAAGTGGCTGATTTTCTGTGAAGTGGGAAAAACACTACTTAGGAGTGGAAGAGAGTGTCAAGAGCAAATGAGTGAAGAGGGAATCATTCTGGAAAGAGTACATCTACATAATCTATTTGGGATTCTCAATTTTAGGTGATATTTTCTTCATTTTCTTTCTTGTTTCTCTTCTTACAGTATGAAATGAAAAGTGTTTTATTCCAAATTAATTATATGGATAACTAATTTCCTTGTTTTGGCCTAATGATCTAAATAATTATTTTTTTTCTAATATATATTCTAGTATATAAATTTGAATAGTTGTTCTCAATTACTCTCGTGCTTAATTTAATTCATGAAATGGCCATAAATTAAGTTAAAATTTAGTATGATGCATTGCCTCAGCAAGGGAATATTGGAATATTTAGGAGGATTGAGATAGAAAACTTTCATGCCTAGACATCATATGAATAGGATTCTAAGGTCTATGGAAATTGAATCATCGTAGAGAGGTGAAAAACTTTTTTTTACACCTTAATAAGCTTAACAGAGTTTAAAGGGTGCATATGCTATGATTAACAACTATTGCAGATGAGTTTGCTTAGGAAAATATAGGTTCATTCACTATCATTGGTCCAAAATATCTTAATTTTTAGTTATCTTCACTAAGCACCTCACCTTTATTTCATTGAGTAGATTAAATTTTGTCGCTTGAGTAGGTAGTACTAGAAACCATTGTAGCACATTTGTATCCTTGTGAGATGGACACTCTTCTCATACACTTTATTACTTGATCGACATGTACACTTACATAGCTGAGAATATTACATACGCATATTTAGTAGCACCACAAGCCCCATCAAGTTTTTAACGCCATTGTCGGGGACACAAAAGTGTATTTTCTATAATTTTCTTTATATTGTCCAAAAAAACATGCTTATTTAATTTTCCTTTTATTATTTAGTTTTAAATTGGTTAGTTGTATTTGTCACTTGTGAAATTATGAACTTGTGATTATGTTTTCAATTATTGTTTCATTTATTTTTCAATTGCATTTCATCTACTATTTATTGATTGTGTATGAATTATAGATATAGTAAGGGACCTCTATTGTTTGACCTAAAAAATGAAAGAACCCTTACAAAAATCTAAAAAACCAAAAGACTTTAGAAGTAGGTATGGTCGAACTAAATCAAGATCAAGACCAACCGAGTATGATAATCCATTAGTAGATAGAATTCATCAAAGTATGAATCGATCCACTATCCATCAAAGTATGAGTATATGGGCGTGAATGTGCAATGCACGAGTGGGTGTGATGTGCAAGTGGGCAACACAACGAGCTCAATACATGAGCATGATGTGCAAGCATGGATGATGCCACAATGGGATAAGCATGCGAGCACAGATGGTGGTATGAGAATGATGAAAGATGGGATGATGGGATGAGCACATGTTTTGGTTGAGTTGAGTCAATTTAAGGGTTTTGGGTTTACTTAAACCCAACCCAAAAGTATGAGCTGGTTAGAATATAAAATCTAAACCCAACTCATTTTCTATATGGGTTGACCCATACCCAAAATTTTTGGGTTAGGTTTTTGGGTCGTGTCAAATATTGACACCTCAAGCTGTGAGCATAGTTAGTTCTATTAGTTTATGGTTAGGATATTCATATCAATTGAAGGATGTATGTGTTAATTATCATGTTTAATATTAAGACTTTTTAGTACTTTATCTTATTTATTTTAATTACCTATGCACTTCACTATTTTATGCTTGTATTATTATCATTTATCTAAATTTTCAATTGGTTTTCCTACTTGCTTAACTATTGTATGATCTGTAAAGACTGATTAGGTTATTAGACCTAAGGCACTTGTCCCAATGCTAACCAAGAGGGGGGTGAATTGGTTATTTTAAAATTTCTTAGTTATTTTGAAAACCAATTTAAATAATTTAAGTATAGATATGAATTTTCTAAAAAAAATATTTTTCAACCACAGAAAACTAAATTATAATGCAAAAAATAAAAATATGGTAAAAAGAAAGAACAAAGAACACTGGATTTTATAGTGGTTCAGTCCAACAAGACCTACGTCCACTCCCTGGAGACTCCTTCTCCAAGTATTGTACAATACTCAAGTGACTGTCCTTTTGTCCCCACAACAAGATAGAGAGGCCTTTATAATTTTCCTCTCTTCCACCAAACCCCAGTGCGGTAGAAAACTGTCATCCTTTTTCACCCTCCTAGTAAAGGCATAGAACCCATCATCCTTTCTCACCCTCCTGGTGATGGCAGAGTACCAAGCATCCTTTCTCTCCCTTTCTCACCCTCCTGGTGATGGCAGAGAACCAAACATCCTTTCGCACCCTCCTAGTGGCGACAGAGAACTGGACTCTCCTTTAAAGATCTTCTCTCAAGAGTCTTTAAAGAGATAGGTCAGAGTCTTGAAGTACAAATAATGAGATCCTCACCTTTGGGCAACCTTGTGAATTCCTCACAATTTCTTCTTTAAAGATCTCACCACACTCACTCCCAAATACTCTCCCAAATCACTCTTTCTTTCACTCTCAAGGAGAAATTCATAGAACATTTGTATGACAGTCAATTTTTAGGACCCTTATATACAAATGACAAGAAAAATCTTCCAAAAACTAAAAATTTTAGGTTTGACAAAGTCAGATCGTACTATACGATTACACTTCATACGTACGAACAGTTCAAAATATTGAACGGTTCGTCCCGTACGATACTATACAAACTTGTAAGACCTAGTTTTTATACTTTGGAAAATGATGTACGAAAATATTTTGTACTGTACGAACAATTCAAAAAATGAACGGTTCATCCCATATGATCCTGTACGCACCAGTAAGATCCTATTTTCATACTCTAGAAAATGATGAATGAAACCAAATCGTACTGTATGAATAGTTCAAAAATTAAACAGTTTGTCCCGTACGATACTGTACGAACCTGTAAGACCCAATTTTCGTACTCTAGAAAATAATGCACGAAAATATTTCGTACTGTACGAATAGCTTAAAAAATGAATAGTTCGTTCCGTACGATCCTGTACAAACCATTAAAGTCCCTGTTTTGTACTCTTGAAAGTACCGTATGAAAATATTTCATATTGTATGATTCATACTTAGAAAAATTTTAACTCATAAAATAGGCAGGTTCATTTTAGAGGAGAAACTACACAAATCATCCTGTATGATTAACTTAAAAAAATTTTATCTCACTCCCCCAGTATGTGTGTGCACAGTTATCCAATTACAATCACACTCTGTCAGACTAAAGTATAATAAAAAATAGACTCCAACTTACAACAACTCCTAATTTTATCTAGCTTGAAGTCTTTAGCAGTCTGGAGTATGATTTTCCTAAAAAATATGTTAGTACACAAAAAAATACACTATCTAATATATGTTAGGAGAAATAACAATCAAACAATAAGATTTTGATATTATCAAAAACTCACATGATTATAACAACAAAATCTTGAAAATAAATTTACAATAATCTCAATAATCTCCCTATTGTTTGAGTAAACAAATAACACAAATTTTATCCTCAGCTCCCTCTAAATAAATGATAAGGTTAAACTCAGGGATTCTAATAAAGATAAAATAAATACTAGACCTAACTCAAATACAAAACCCACTAACAAAAAAACAAAAAATTTAAAAATACAAAAAATTATAAAAAATCAAAAAATTACACACACATACAACACACATATACACATACACACATAATTAAACAATATCTTACTCCCCCTTTGACAACAACAAAAAGGGAAGAATATCAATAAAAAATAGTTGATGATGAATAAGATGTTAAATGAATTATAAATATAATATTAAAATCAAATGCAAAAGATAAAGACTCAAATGTTAAATCACAGAATAACAAGGATAAGAAAAGTTGATCTATGTCAGTATTAAAATAGACAGATTATATAACCACAACTATTCCAGAAATGATGAAATAAAATTAATAATTTTTTAATTCAATAGTGAAGATCATCATTTAGTGTGATTGAGAAACTGATAAAGGAAAGAGCAATTGGCGATATTGCGCATCCCTTTTTTAAATTTTTATGGCACACTTTGTGCATCTTGGCAATTTGAGCTAATTTTGTGCCTCTTTATAATTTGACAAACATTGCGTATCTTTTTGTATACGTGGAACACTTTGTGTATCTTTTAGTTTTGGGCTAATTTTGTGTCTCCTTTCAAATTTTTGTCGTTTCAAAATCACAAACTCTTAAAACAAATTCAATAATGAACACTTTGAAATAGAAATAAGAGTAAAAGTATGACAGCAAATTTGCAACAATTACAGCTAAGTAATATATTTTTATATAAAGAATATAAAATTAATCTTCTAATTTACCCCTAGTTACAAAGTAATCTAAGCATTTTGAGAGATTAAATTTTGCACAGAAATTAATGTTGTAATACAAATTCAACCAATATTCTATATTTGCAATCAACGACATTTGATTGTTAAACTTAAACATTTCAGATTACAATAACATTCACATGTCAATATACGTAAAAACATGACTTTTTCTTTTTATTCAACATTAATAATATAACATGTATCACACAACATCAATTCAAGTACATCCAAGTATATCACCCAGCACATCAGAAATAATGAAAAAGATCAATAACAACAACAACAAGAATATCCTAGTACAACAACAACAAAAAGTAGTATATCCAAGCCTAGAAAAAAAATCACAAAATCAAAATAGAAGTACAATCATCTAATATCCTGAGGGGCCCTAATCTGGAGGTGGTGGAGGACTGAACATTGTGAAGTAACTACTTATGGTAGCTATATTGGCATTAACTGAATCAAATTATTCATGTATCAACGTAGTGTCTTCAGTGTATCGTGCATCCTACTGGTTCATTCTAATCTCAATTTGATCAAAGCGTTGATCAAAATGAGATTCCATTCTGTCAAATCACTGGACCATTTCTTGATAAAAATTTTGGTCAGGTCCAAGTGCAGGTGAAGCTGGTGGAGTAGGGGCTCCTTCTCCCTCAGTATCATCTCCCCCTGATCCTTGATCCTGACTAAAAATTACTCTAAAAGAAGCATTGGCGAAGTAAATAGGCAATTCAAGAGAAGGATTAGGATGGATCAGGTTGTATTTCTTTTCCAAAACAAAGGTCACCAGATGTCCTAAAGCCACATTTTTCTTTCTCTTGCTATGAGGACTTCCAATATTAGAAAGCATATAGATATAATCCATGATTAATTAGGCTTCATCGATAGGAGTTTCAGTCATAATTAGGTATGTGATAGTGGACAAAAGAGGTGTCATATTTACTCAATCACCAGCCTTAGGAATTACGGAGGTTCTCAAAATATGCTAAATGATCCTAGCATTTTAATTTAAAGTTTAGACTCGAGGAAGGTGACTAACTTCTTCTACACCTCTAAGGGTTAGATTCACATATGTCAAATCATTGTCAACCCTTGCTGTCATAGTATGTGAAAGTTTGATAGGGATGTTAAGCCCTGATGAACTAGTCCCGAGGCTAACCAAGAGGGGGGGGGGTGAATTGGTTATTTAAAAATTCGAGAGCAACAACAAAAATCTTTTCTATGATATGCAGCAGAAACAAGTAAATATTCAAACGAAAAGATTAAACACAAATTTCACCTAAGCAGATAATCACAGGAAAACTAAAGTGCAGAAAGTAATCAGAAAGAACACACTAGAATTTTATAGTGGTTCGGTCAACTTGACCTACACTCCCCGGAGCCTTCCCTCCAGGTTTTGCACTAACTCAAAGTGTCTCTCCTTTTGCTCCCACAGCAAGACGGAGAAGCCTGCACAAAAACCTCCTTTCCACCGACACGGTGAGGCAGAGAACCCAACCTCCTTTTGCTTCCTCCTGAAGCAGGCAGAGAGCCTCAGATTCCTTTCGCTTCCTCCTAAAGCAGGCAGAGAACCCTGGATCTTCTTGTGAACGATCTTCTCACAAAGAACACCAACACGATGAAATACGATGAGCAGAGAAGACGACTCTGATCCTTGCTTGGAGCAACCTTCGTGAACCCCACATGAACTCCCCCTCACAAGATCCTCTCTCTCTCTCCCCAACTCTCTCTCTCTAGGGTTTTTCTGGAAAGAAAAGTGGTAAAAGATTTTTCTTATTAAAAGAAAAAGATCTTTTATAGGAGGGCTCAAAATTTTCCATAAATCTCAACTGGTCGGCCTAGATCATCCAGGACGATCGATAGATCATCCTGTACGATCAGTTCAAAATCAGCTGCTTCAGCCTGGATGATCTGGCTCTTCTGGACGATCAGTAGAAAAAGTTGGTCATATCATCCCGTATGATTCTGCGATCGTCCGGGATGATTAGTATAAATTGAGGAATTTCATCCAGATGACCGCTCTGATCGTCGAGAGAAACTTGTGCTGGACGACCCAAAAATGGCTTAATTGTCCAGGACGATCAGGATATCGTCCTGTACGATTAGTTCAAAATGTGCCCAAATCATCCTGAGCACCGCTCTGGATGTCCAACTAAAATACACTAGACGATCATGTTCGTCCAGGACGATCCTGCGATCGTCCAGGATGATATGATCGTATCAATCAAGTATTAATTACTTTCCTTAATTACCAGACTAATTTAGTCATGATTATACTGGATCATCCAGGATGATACACGTATCATCCGGGACGATCAGACTAAATATCTTAAAATAAAAACTTGCCTAACTTGATCAGGCGGCTGAGAAAATTTTTGATTTGAGTATATCATCCCGTATGATGCAATGATCGTTCAGGACGATCTGCTTAATCAGACCCACTTAACTTGGTAGCCCTAATTAGGGTTTCTATTTTTACTTGATCGTCCAGGATGATGTGACTATCATCCCGAACGATCTGAATAAAAACTTGAATATAAACTCTAATTCACTCAAGCTCTCTCCCTGAGTGTGTGTGTGCGAGGTTACTAAGCTAGCGGATCAGTTACATTACAATTGACTCAAGAAAAGAAAAATAGCACATTTAGACACACTTGGACCCGATCTTGAGTTGGCTTGAGTTGCTCGTGATCTTTTGTGCCTGAAACTGGTTAGCCAAGCAAAACACAATAGAAACATGTTTGTCATCATCAAAACCAAGTTTGCAATAATCTCCCCCTTTTTGATGATGGCAAACATATGTGCAGTAGTTTGAAAAATAAAATAACTAGGAGATCGAAAAATAAATTTTTTCAAATTTCATTAAACAACCAGAGCAGTACAAGAAAAATAAGTACAAAACATAACAAGAACAAAAACTACTACAACTGACTCCCCCTTTTGACATCACAAAAAGGAGGAGGGCAAACAGAACCAACAGTACAAACAAAATAGTGTAAACAAAACACAGAACCAACAGCTACAAAACATAACACTAAAATGGAGGCAGATCCTGATCAGAAGGAGGAGGTGGCTGTGGTGGGTTGATGTAACTGTGAATAACTGTAAAGTGGGCTCCAATCCAGGCAATGTCCTGGTCATGCTACTGTTGCTGCTGAGCAGCATAGTCAGTAAAGCGCTGCAGGTCCTCAGCGTGCCACTGCTCCTGGGCAGCAACATAGGAGTCGAATCTGGCCTCCCACTAATCAAAGCGCTACACCATATGGTCAAAAGGAGAAGCAATGCGAAGGGGAGCAGGTGCATCGGGTGCAGCAGGAATGGGAATAGCCTCTTCCTCTTCCTCCTCAACATCCGGGGCGGGCTCCGGATGTAATTGGGTGCTGTGTAGGACATGGAATGAATTGTTTGTGAAGAAGGAGGGACATTAGGAGGGACTGGATACTGCAGGTCATATTTAGTTTCTAAGGCATATGCAATGATATGACCTAAAGCTAGATTTGGACAACGTCTATGACCCGGATCCCTAATAGTGGTGAGGTACTCGATGTATCGGATAAGAAGGTCAGTGGCATTAAAGTCCCGATGGGCCAAGATATAATATGTGGTCAGAGATAATAGGGGGGTGATGTGAATCCGAGCCGCAGCCTTTGGGATGACGGAGGAATGAAGGACGTGCTGAATGGTCCGTGCATCCTTAAGGAGGGAAGTGGAAGCATTATCGTGGTAGGGTGCATTTATATTTCAAAGAAAGTGATTGGTGACACTCCAATCATAGTCAAGGTCAGTAATAAGAGTGTGGATTTTGTCGTCAGTCACAGAAAGTTGAAGGATGTTGTGAAAGTCTTGTGCAGTGAGTTCCACGGGACGTTAATTGATATAGGAGCGGAGAGTGGAATAGTCAGCAGAAATACGCAGATTGGCGAAGAAAACTTTAAGAAGTACAAGGCTGAACGGAAAGGCTAGGGTAAGGATGAAAGTGAGGGAGGTGTGTGCGAAAAGATCAAGAACAAGATAGGAAAGGGTGGAGGGGTTTACTATTTTTTACTGCGTTATCCCCACCTCACGATAGCGCTTGAAGGCAGCCTGATCGGCTACATTGAGAAAGCGGGGATCAACATTCCCCTGCGAGGAACTCGCACCCATTTGCCTGGAACACTTCCTGCCAGCCATGAGAAAGCGCAAGTGAGGGAGAGTGGAAGGAGAAGTGTGGAAAAACCTGAAGAAATTGGCTGTTTAAATAGAACTTGGCCAGATCATCCCGTACGATCGTGAGATCGTCCAGGATGATATATACTTTTATGATGGCCAGGATGATTGGTCAAAAAGGCGGTCTGATCGTCCAGGATAATCGGAGATCATCCAGGACGATTAGACACAGGTGATCGTCCCGAGGAGTCAGGCCAGACGACCGTTAACAAAAAGTATCGTCCCGGATGATTAGGTGGATCGTCCAGGATGATATACAATAAGTGTGTCGGACGGGCCGAATTCGAATCGTCCGGCTGCTGACACGTGGATCATCCGGGATGATGCGGTGAATCGTCCAGGACGATGACCAATAATTGGTGCATGCTCAGCCGTCCGATCAGATTAGGAAGATATGGATCATATCATCCAGGATGATGTAAGGATCATCCAGGACGATCACCAATAATAGGTGTTCCTTAGCCGTATGATCAGATTGGGGACAATTTTGAATTAATCATCCAGGATGATGTTTGTATCGTCCAGGATGATATATGGATAGTCCAGGACGATGTGAAGAAAATAGATAAAAGATGGAGGATGGAGATGAACGATTAGGATCCCAAAAACACAACCATTAAAAAGAAAAATAAAACCAAAGGAAATAAAACATGAAACGAGAACAAAAGCAACAATTTTTTTTGATCAAGCTGCTCCAAAAAATTAGAATTTTTCCTTGATTTTAGATCTAAAAACCAATAAGAAGACGATTGACAGCACTGAAATCCAAAAAAAGTTGGAAAAATCAATTTTTGTAACTCCCACCTCGGGCACCTTATAGAAGCTAATCTCTTTCAAAACAAAAATCAAATTCAGAAGAGAAGAAATTAGATTAAAAAAGAGATCCTTTCAAGCCTTGTTCCAGAAAAATATCTGATATAATAGTGTTACAAAGTAATAAATCATAAATCAGGATTTTCAAACTCAAGCTTTTGAAAATATTAAGTGGCGCACGGATTTTTTTAAGACATTTAACGATCTGAAAGGGAAGAAAGCTTGGTTTGAGCTCATTTTGTGCCTCCTTTTCAATTTGTTTGGCGCTTTACGCATCTTTTGATTTTTGATATACTTTGTGTATCTTTTAGTTTGGCGACATTTCACATCTTTTCAGCTTTGGGCTCATTTTGTGCACTTTTTTTTCAATTTATTTGGCGCACTGCGCATCTTTTGTAAGCTTTCTCCCTCTCAAAATCATTAAAGCATCTCAGCTGTAAGGTTACCTTCCAGACATAGGAGATGCTCTCCATACTAAGGAAGAGTAATTCACAAAACAAAAACTATACGTCATATGATTAGTGCAATCACTTGGTTTAGAAAAGCATAATAATGACTCAAGACTTTGAAAACACTATTCATATGAGGTAGATTTCTATAGGAAGATAAAATAAATCTCTATTTCAAAAACTAATATTTTAATTTTGAAGAGGATATTTATCCAAAAGAAATAATACACTAGCAAAGGAGTTAGAGGAAGAAAAATAATCATCAATATTTCTTCCCTTTAACAGATCCAGTGGAATCAATCACTGCTTACCAGCTTCCAAATAAAAACAAGGTAAAACTTTCAGTCAGAAATCCAGTTTATCAGAAGTAGCGAGCAGTGATCAGATTTTTAAAAAGTATATAATAGTAGATAAAAAAGATGAACCAGTAAATAAAAATAGGTAGAAAATTATATCAACATAAATACTCAAATCAACCTAACACCAAGGTTAACGCAAAAATCTGTAGAAGAAAAACTAAAAACAACAGAAAGCAAATAATCAAATCAAACAGCTAACTAATAGAAGCAGAATAAAAATAAGAGAAATAAAAAATCAGCAATAATCAAAATCAAGCATTTATATCAATCACTCCTAATCTGGTCCTCAAAATGTTGAATGAGTCAAAGGCCAGTGGTTTAGTGAATATGTCAGCCAGCTGATTTTCAGTTGCTACATGATGTAGCTCAATGTCCCCTTTCGTAATATGGTCCCTAATGATGTGATATGTTATATCAATATGTTTGGTTCTAGAATATTGGATTGGATTCTTAGAGATGCAGATGGCACTAGTATTATCACACATAATAAAAATTGTGCCCACAGGTAATCTTAAATCTAAGACTTATTGCTTCAACCAAAGAACTTGGGCCACATAACTCCCTAAGGCAATGTACTCAGCTTCAGCAGTGAAAAGTGCAACTGAGTTTTGTTTTCTACTGGCCAAGAGACTAATGACTGTCCTATGAATTAACAAGTTCCAGAAGTGCTCTTTCTATCCACCCTACACCCTGCAAAGTCAGAATTAGAATATCCAATAATCTCAAAAGAGATGCTGTGCCTAGGGTACTAGATTCCTAGGTTTGGGGTCCCTAAAAGATATCTAAGAATTCTCTTAACAGCAGTTAGGTGGGAATCTTTGGGATCAGCCTGAAACCTAGCACAAAGATAGACACTAAACATGATATCAGGTCGGCTAGCAGTCAAGTAAAGCAGTGATCCAATTATTCCTCTATACTTCTTCTGATCAATTGATTTTTCACTTGAATCCTTATCTAACTGAACAGAGGAGCTCATGGGAGTGTTGATTAGCTTGGCTTTGTCCATTTCATATTTCTTCAAAATGTCCTTAGTGTATTTAGATTGAATGAGAAAGGTTCCATCATCCATTTTCCTTATGCTAAACCCCAAAAAGTAGGACAATTTTCCCATCATACTCATCTCAAACTCCTTACTCATTATTTTAGAAAACTCATCACATAAATATTTATCAAAAGATCCAAAAATTATATCATCAACATAGATCTGGACAATGAGTAAGTCATCCCCTATTCTCTTCAGGAAAAGGGTGGTGTCTACGCTCCCCTTAACAAACTCTCTTTCTAATATGAATGTGCTAAGCCTCTCATACCAAGCGCTGGGTGCCTGTTTCAATCCATATAAGGCATTTTCTAATTTGTAAACATGATTTGGATATTGGGAACTCTCAAAACTTGGGGGTTGTTCTATAAAAATATCCTCTTTTATTACCCCATTTAAAAAGATACTCTTGACATCCATTTGAAACAGCTTAAATCCCTTATAACAGGCAAAGGCTAGTAGTACTCTAATGGCTTCCAATCTAGCTATAGGGGTAAAGGTCTCCTCAAAATCAATCCCTTCAATCTGATTATACCCCTTAGCCACCAATCTTGCCTTATTCCTAACCACCACACCAGAATCATTCATCTTATTCTTAAAGATCCACTTGGTTCCCACTATACTTTAATTTCTAGGTCTTTCTACTAACTCCCAAACATCATTCCTTACAAATTGATTCAATTCTTCTTGCATAGCTAAGATCCAAAACTCATCCGAAAGGGCTTGATTGATATTGGTG
Source organism: Dendrobium chrysotoxum (assembly GCA_019925795.1). NCBI lineage: Eukaryota > Viridiplantae > Streptophyta > Magnoliopsida > Asparagales > Orchidaceae > Dendrobium > Dendrobium chrysotoxum. The sequence continues at coordinate 24,428,319 of CM034314.1, read as the reverse complement.
GGTTCAGTCATTGAGATAAAGGTAGAGTGGTTTACTTCCTTCCTAAGTCCATGCCTAGTCCTAACACCTTCAGAAGGGTCTCCTAAGATCAGTTCTTTAGGATGACTCGAAGAATATCTCCAATCTCTAGGCAGTGTGGTTTGAGGTTCTACCCTTTCCTCCAGATTTGCATTTTCAACCCCTTGGGTAATCTCCTCTACCTCTTCTTCTTCCTCAACTCTATTCACCTTAGGATCAGATTCATTAAACACCACATGAGTTGTCTCTTCCACCACCAAAGTCCTCTTATTGAACACCCTAAAGGATTTCCCCACACTAGAATAGCCTAAGAACACTCCTTCATCATATTTGGGGTCAAAGTTTCCTAAGGGTGATTTCCCGTTGTTCAGAATGAAAACCTTATAGCCAAAGACATGGAGGTGGGACAGGTTTGGAGTTCTACCCTTAATAATCTCATAAGGTGTCTTGTTCAGATTTGATCTCACATTCACCCTATTCAGCACATAACAGGCAGTGTTCACCGCTTCAGCCCAAAAGTATTTTGAAAGTGAATACTCAGCAAGCATGGCTCTAGCAGCTTCCACTAAGGTCCTGTTCTTCCTTTCAGCTACCCCATTCTGCTGAGGGGTCCTAGGAGCTAAAAAATTATGACTAATCCATTGCTCCTCATAGAAACTTCCAAACTTTACATTTTCAAACTCTCCACCATGTTCACTATGAATAGTCAAGATCTCACAACCTAACTTCCTCTGAATCCAAATGGAGAAGGACTTAAACTCATCAAATGACTCAGATTTGTGTGATAGAAATTTAATCCTAGTGAACCTCGAGTAGTCATCTACAATCACAAACCCATAGACTTTCCGCCCTAAGATAGCAGTGCTAATGGGTCCAAAGAGATCCATGTGAAGGACTTCTAAAGGTCTAGAGGTACTAATATCCTTAACAGAGTGAAAGAAGGATTGAACTTGCTTTCCTAACTGACAGGCATCACACATGTGGTCCTTAGTGAACTTAAGCTTGGGCACACCTCTAACTAAGTCCTTTTGAGTGACTCTCCTAAGGGTTTTCATACTGGCATGACACAATCTCCTATGTCACAGCTAAGACTCATTAGCAGCAATTTTTAAGTCCCTGTAAAACTATTTTGTCATTTAAGCTTAAAATGCAGCAAGTAGGCAGAAATTTGATGCTGTATCCTTTGTCACAGAGTTGACTGATGCTTAGTAAGTTATATTTCAGTCCATCTACAAGCAAAATATTATTAATCATAAAATTCTTTGAATCACCAATTATACCTGAACCTACCACCCTCCTGGTGGTGTTATCTCCAAGTGTAACCTTGCCTCCAGCCCTGGCCTCTAGTGAAATGAACTGATTTTCATCTTTAGTTATGTGTTTAGAACATCCGCTGTCTAGGCACCACATGCTCTCACAAGGTCTTGTGTGAGAGCACACCTACAAAATCATCAAATGTCAGTTTTAGGAACCCAAACAGGTTTGCATTCCTTCTTATGAAAAGAAGAATGCGATGCATGTGTGCTGTGCTATGAAACAGGTAATTTGGGCCTCCACACCCAATATGTACTACGGTGAACAGTGCAGGTGTGGGAAATGTGTCCTAACATGCCATAGGAAAAACATCTAACACCAGAAAAGGGTTAACTAATCTATGTGGGTGATAGTGCCTCTTCCTAGGTTTATATGAAACATGCTTTGATGATTTTGAACCTGATTCTACAAAAGGTGGAGGTGTATAAAACTGTGCAAATGTTGGAGGTGTTTCATGTTTATCAAAAGTACTGATTTTAACTTTCAAAAATTCATTTTCTTTCTTTAAACTTGTAATTTCAAATTTCAAACAACTATTGCTACTCTTCACTTCACATGCCAGATTGTCTAGTTCTTTGAAAGCTTTTTCTAAATCAACATGCATGGTATTCAATGAATCATGCTCAACAATTAAATCAAAATGCTTTTTATTCAATTCATCAAATTCATCAAGTAAAGACATGTGATTGTTATCAACAGTGGAATGATACTTAATCAAAACATCATGCTCTTTTTACAAAGTCAAATAATCCAATTTCAAGCTAGCATGGGTTTTCTTAAGCTTCCTATATGATGCATGAATTTTTTTAGATATTTCAAGTAATTGATCGTAAGTAAGCTCACATACCTCTTCCTGGTTAGACTGAACAGGATGATCATCAGCCATCAGACACAGATTTGTTTCCTCCTCTTCATCTTCAGTCTTAGAAGAGTCAGATGCAGAATCTGCCCAGAACGCCTTCTGAATCCGCTTCTTATCCTTCATAAACTTGTGTTTCTCCTCACCCTTCTCCTTGCTTGGGTGAGCTTTAAGTGTAGGATAATCAGTCTTAATGTGTCCAGGCTTCCTGCATTCAAAACAGACAGTGTCAGATGAACCCTTAAGATTTTTGTTGGACTTACCCTTGTTCCACTTCTGAAAGTTCTTGTGTTTCTTCCTTAGAAAGCTTTTGAATTGCCTTGTGATCAAGGCAACGTCATCGCTATCAAACCCGAAAGCACTAGTATCACTCTCGTTGGCCTTCAGTGCCACTATTTTTTGCTTCTTCTTCTCACCTGCATCAAGCTTTCTTTGGTTCACCCCTTACTCGTAAGCAATGAGTGATCCAAGTAAGCTATCAATAGAGTAAGTATTCAAATCTTTAGATTCAGTGATTGCAGTTATCTTAGCATCATATGAAGAAGGCAGACATCTAAGAATTTTGTTCACTCTTTCGTAGTTGGTAAGTTCTTTACCTAAGGCATGCAAAGAAGTGACGATTTGAGTGAATCTCGTATACATTTCAGAAATAGTTTCAGTAGGTTTCATGCGAAAAAGTTCATAGTCATGAAGTAAAATGTTTAACCTAGACTGTTTGACTTCAGTTGTACCCTCGTAAGTGATGCACAATCCATCCCAAATCTCTTTACCAGTCATACAAGTAGAGACACGCATATAATCTTCAGATTTTAAAGCACAGAAAAAATAATCAAACATTTGGCATTCAATTGTGCTAAGTCATGATCATCAAAAGTCCAATCAGTAAATGGTAGTTCAGTTTTAACATTGTTAATCATCCTAAAAGGTGGTTCGTATCCATCCTTAACTAGCATCCACATGCGATAATCAATTGATTGTAGAAAAGTGGACATGTGAGTTTTCCTAAAATTAAAAGATATGTTATCAAACAATGGCGGTCGTGTAATTGAATAACCTTTAGCAGTATTACGATTACCAAAGTTAGCCATAGATCAAATTCAAAAGTTTTTAAACTTAAATTTTGAATACCTCTCTGATACCACTTGAAAGTTCGATAGGGATGTTAAGCCCTGATGAACTAGTCCCGAGGCTAACCAAGAGGGGGGTGAATTGGTTATTTAAAAATTGGAGAGCAACATTAAAAATCTTTTCTATGATATGCAACGAAAACAAGTAAATACTCAAACGAAAAGATTAAACACAAATTTCACCCAAGCAGATAATCACAGAAAAACTAAAGTGCAGAAAGTAATCAGAAAGAACACACCAAAATTTTATAGTGGTTCGGTCAACTTGACCTACGTCTACTCCCCAGAGCCTCCCCTCTGGGTATTGCACTAACTTAAAGTGTCTCTCCTTTTGCTCCCACAGCAAGGCGAAGAAGCCTATACAAAAACCTCCTTTCCACCGACACGATGAGGCAGAGAACCCAACCTCCTTTTGCTTCCTCCTGAAGCAGGCAGAGAACCTCAGACTCCTTTCGCTTCCTCCTGAAGCGGGCCGAGAATCCCAGATCTTCTTGCAAATGATCCTCTCATAAAGAACACCAATACGACGAAAGACGACGAGCAGAGAAGACGACTCTGATTCTTGCTTGGAGCAACCTTCGTGAACCCCTCACGAACTCCCCCTCACAAGATCCTCTCTCTCTCCCAAACTCTCTCTCTCTCTCTCTCTAGGGGTTCTCTAGAAAGGAAAGTGGCAAAAGATTTTTCTTATTGATAGAAAAAGATCTTTTATAGGAGGGCTCAAAATTTGCCCTAAATCTCAACTTGTCGGCCTAGATCATCCAGGATGATTGATAGATCGTCCTGTATGATCAGTTCAAAATTAGCTGCTTCAGCCTGGACGATCTGGCTCTTCTAAACGATCAGTAGAAAAAGTTATTCATATCGTCCCGTACGATTCTATGATCGTCCGGGATGATTAGTATAAATTGAGGAAATTCGTCCAAATGACCGCTCTGGTCGTCCAGAGAAACTTATGCTGGATGACCCAAAAATGACTTGATAGTCCAGGATGATCAGGATATTGTCCTGTATGATTAGTTTAAAATGTGCCCAAATTGTCCTGAGCACCGCTCTGGACGTCCAACTGAAACACACTAGACGATCATGTTCATCCAGGATAATCCTGCGATCTTCCAGGATGATATGATCGTATCAATCAAGTATTAATTATTTTCCTTAATTACTAGACTAATTTAGGCACGATTGTACTGGATCGTCCAGGACGATACGCGTATCGTCCGGGATGATCAGACCAAATATCTTAAAATAAAAACTTTCCTAACTTGATCTGGCGGCTGAGAATTTTTTATTTGAGCATATCATCCCGTACGATGCAATGATCATCCAGGATGATCTACTTAATCATACCCAGTTAACTTGGCAGCCCTAATTAGGGTTTCTGTTTTTACTTGATCATCCAGGATGATGTGACTATCGTCCAGGACGATCTGAACAAAAATTTGAACAGAAACTCTAATTCACTCAAGCTCTCCCCCTGAGTGTGTGTGCAAGGTTACTTAGCTAGGGGATCAGTTATATTACAATTGACTCAAGAAAAGGAAAATAGTACACTTAGACACACTTAGAGCCGATCTTGAGTTGCTCGTGAGCTTTTGTGCCTGAAACAGGTTAGCCAAGCAAAATACAATAGAAACATGTTTATTATCATCAAAACCAGATTTGCAATAGTATGGGCTCTAATCCCAACAGTCCTAAGATGCCGATAGTTTCCTAGATCCTCCTTAGTTTTTTCTACATATTGCTTGAGGACATAGGAGGTAATTTTGGTGTGGTCCTGATTCATCTTCATATTTGCTAAAAAGAGATGAAAAGTATTATGATTATAATCTTGAATCAGGATAAGAATGAATGGCAGTTGGGTACAGTCAAAAAGTGGCATGATAAAAAAAATCAAATCACTTTGAATAAGGACCCTAGATGCAGTTATCATGGCAACACAAAACCTATCGTATGCTTCTTCATTTTCTTTACTTAAAAAAATTGTCATCCCTAGTATTCCTAGATGAAGAACCCCTAGAAAAATGTCCACGTTTGCTACTTCCACTGGCCATTTCACTGTTTGAACTCGGGAAGATTTAGATATGAAAGTGTCTGTGAATAAAAACCATCAAATGCCTTTCTATTTAAAGAAAAATCATAGATTGTATAGTATGAAAATTGAATTGTACGTATGAAATTAAAATTATACGGCATGAAATATTTTTTGTACAGATGAATAGAAACTACAAAAAATGTGACAGCTTTTCGTAAACTGCCCTTCCCGAGGCATCCTTTCGTATATGCTTTTTAACTAACCGATCGTACAGATGATCACGTGTTTGTCTAGGATGATTAGAAAATTAAAGATTGTTTCACTAATGATTGGCTTCGTCTTTATCCAAAATCAACAACAAGAATCGTACAGACAAACGACAAGTTCGTACATACGATCAGTAATAATAACTGCAAAAAAAACTGTGAACCCATTCTCATGCATATAGATGAAACTGCACCAATCCTCCCATACGATGACATCATCGTATAGGATGAAAATTATAAAAACATTGTTTCATCTCCTCAACTCAGAAAAGGTCATACGCAAGCTATAGAAATCATACAAGATGAAAAAAATTTTCATACAGTACGATTAAAACACTTAGAAAATAAAGCATTATAATCAGAAAAATCTCTTAAATCTAAATATTTCTTAACAAATGACATGCTTCACAATAAAACAAAAACAAAAATAACAAACACAATAAATCACATAAGAACAATCAGAACAAAATAACAAACACAGAAACAAATTAAACAGACATATATATACAACACATCAAGTTTATAAAATTTTTAATTTAAGCATAAAGATTAATCACACCTAGCCTTATCCTTAAGATGCTAAATATATCAAAAGCTAGTGGATTTGTAAAAATATCTGCAAGTTGATTTTCAATTGAAATGTGATGCAATTTAATTTCTCCCGTAGCTACATAATTTCTAATGAAGTGATACCTTATGTCTATATTTTGATTCTAGAATGTTGAATAGGATTCTTTGAAATGCAAATGGTATTAGTATTATCACAAAAAATTAAAATTATGCTAATTGAAAATCCTAAATCAATCAACTGTTATTTCAACCAAATAACTTATGCCACACAACTACCTAAGGCAATATATTATGCTTCAGCAGTAGAAAGGGCTACTGAATTCTGTTTCCTACTGGACTAAGACACTAAAGAATTTCTAATAAATTGTCAAGTTTTAGAGGTACTCTTCTTATCTACACTACATCCTATAAAATCTGAATCAGAATATTGAATGATTTCAAATGAAGAGTTGTGCCTAGGATACCAAATTCCTAAGTTTTGAGTTTCCAAAAGATATCTCAATATTCTTTTCACTGCTGTCAAATGTGATTGCTTTGGATCAGATTGAAATCTAGCACACAGATAAACACTAAACATAATGTCTGGTCTGCTAGCAGTCAAGTAAAGTAATGATCTAATTATTCCTCTAAACTTATTTTGATCAATAGATTTTCTTTTAGGGTTCTTATCTAACTGCACTGAGGAACTCATTAGTATAGTCACTGATTTAGCATTTTCAATTTCATACTTTTTAAGAATATCCTTAACATACTTAGACTGGCTAAGAAATATTTATTCCTTACTTTGCTTTATGCTAAAACCAAGAAAATAACTCAAGTCTCCCATCAAACTCATTTCAAATTCACTACTCATTATTTTTAAAAATTCATCATAAAAATTTTTATCAGTTCATCCAAATAAGATATCATCCATATATGTTTGAACAATGAGTATTTCATCACCTATTCTTTTCAAAAAGAGAGTGGTGTCTACATTTCCCTTAACAAATGATCTTTTTAATAGAAAAATGCTTAACTTCTCATACCAAATCTTAGGTGCCTGTTTTAGTCTATATAATGCCTTTTTCAATTTAAAAATGTGATTAGGGAATTTAGAATTTTCAAAATCTTGAGGTTGCTCAACATAAATATCCTCTTATATCATCACATTCAAAAAGGCACTTTTAACATCTATTTGGTATAATTTAAAACCTTTAAAACATACAAAGGCTAATAAAATCCTAATTACTTCAGTCTTGCTACAGGGGAAAAAGTCTCTTCAAAATCAATCCCTTCTATTTGATTATACCCCTTAGCCGCTAATCTAGCCTTATTTCTAATCATAACTCATGAATCATTCATTTTTTTTTTGAAAACCCACTTAGTTCCAGTAACACTTTGATCCTTTGGCCTTTTAATTAACTCCCAAACATCATTTCTTACAAATTGATTCAATTCTTCTTGAATGACCAAAATCAAAAATTCATTCGAAAGTGTTTGATTTATATTTATGGGTTCAACCATCAAAATAATAGCAGAATGATTTACCTCTTTGCTAAGTCTATGCCCAGTCTTAACACCCTCATTAGTTTCACCTAAAATCAATTCCCTAGGCTGACTCATAGAAAATTCCCAATCTCTAGGTAAAGGTTTTTCCATCTCAACCTTTTCTTCCAACATTGTATTTTCAATTTCATGGGAGATATTTTCAATGTGATCTTCTTCCAACTTTGGCTCTTCTGAAATGCCAGATTCATGAAATACTATATATGTGGTCTCCTCAACTACCAAAGTTCTTTTATTAAAAACCCTATAAGATTTTCCAACACTAGAATATCCATGAAAAATTCCTTCATCAGATTTTGGGTCAAATTTTTCTAAAGGAGTTTTTCCATTATTGTGAATGAACACCTTGCATCCAAAAACATGTAAATGTGAGAGATTAGGTATTCTTTCCTTAAGAAGTTCATAGGGTATTTTATTCAATTTGGATCTAATTTTCACCCTATTTAGAACATAACATGCTGTACTAATCACTTCAGCCCAAAAATATTTTGAAAGTGAGTATTATACTAACATGGCTCTAGCGGCTTCTATTGATATTTTGTTCTTTCTTTCGACTATCCCATTCTGGTGAGGGGTCCTAGGTGCTGAAAAATTATGATCAATTCCTTTCTCTTTACAAAAATCTTCAAATTCTCCTCCATGATCACTTTGTATTGTTAAAATCTCACACCCTAGCTTTATCTAAATCCAAGTACAAAACACTTTAAATTAATCAAATGATTTACCCTTGTGAGATAAAAAATTGACCTAAGTGAATCTCGAATAGTCATCCACAATAATAAACCTAAATCTTTTTCCTCCTAAACTTACAGTGCTAACTGATCTAAAAAGATCCATATAAATGATTTCCAATGGTTTACTAGTTCTAAGATCCTTAATTGAATGAAAGGAGGACTTCACCTATTTTTCTAATTGAGACGCATCACATAGGTGATCCTTAGTAAAGTCTAGTTTGGGTATTCCTCTAACCAATTCTTTTTGGATAATTTTTCTAAGATTTTTCATGCTTGCATGACAAAGCCTCCTATGTCATAACCATGATTCATCCGTTATTATTTTGAAATAAAAAGCATTAAAAGACTTAATACAATTCAAATCAAGCATGTACACATTATTTATCCTAACTCCATGTAGAATATCATTTTCATTTTGGCTTACTATGTAGCTAGTGGGAAAAAAATTTACACTATACCCCTTATCACATAGCTGACTAATACTCAACAGGTTATTCTTTAAGCCATTTATCAATAAGATATTTTCAATAAAAAAATTGTTTAAGTTTCCAATCATTCCTGTACCTACCACTCTCTTGGTGGTATATCTCCCATGGTAACCTTACCTCCATTCATGGCTTCCAGTGATATGAATTGAGTTGTATATTCAGTCATATGCTTTGAATATCAACTATCCAGGTACCAAATGCTCTCACGAGATCTTGTGTGTGAGCATTCCTACAAAATGATCAAATGTTATACTTGGGAACCCAAATAAGTTTGGGTTCGCCTTTTGGTAATAATAAACCATATGTATGTGTGATATGCTGTGTTTTATGCATCTTTAGTCTCCATACTAAATGTGTTCTACTATAAATCATGCAAGTGTGGGAGATGTGTCCTAACGTTCCACATGTAAAACATCTCACTCCAAGAAAAGGATTTCTTAATCTAAATGAGTTATAAGATCTCTTCCTAGGTGTTGAACTCATATTATTTTGCTTAGACCTATAGAATTGCTCAAGTGTAGGTGTAGGTCTATTTTCCTTAATAATCTAACTTCCAATTCAAGATATGAGTTCCTATATATCAACATAGATATTTCCATTCTCAAATCAATCTCCCTATATTCCGCTTCTTCAAAAAATATTTTACAATCATTTTCAAGTTGAGTATATGATGATTTCATAAGTTCATGCTTTTTATTCAAATCATTGAAATCATCCAATAAAGTCATGTGGTTGATATCAATCAATGCATGATCTTTTCTAAGGTTTTCATACTCCTTTTATAAATTTAAAAATTCAAGATTCAACTGAGTATGTAGTTTCTTAATTATTTTTATATGCAGAATAAATTTTCTTAGAACCTTCAAATAATTCATCATAGGTTAAGTCACATACCTCCTCTTGATCTGACTAATCAAGCTTGTCTACCATTAAACACAGGTTGGTGACTTCCTCCTCAACTACTATTTCTGATGAGTCTGAAGCTGAATTTGCCCAAAATGCTTTCTATAGCTTCTTCTTGCCCTTTCTAGCATTATTCTTCTCCTCGACTTTCTCCTTGCTAGGAGTAGCTTTGAGATTCTGGCAATCAGACTTTATGTATCCAGGCTTCCTACATTCATAGCAAATTACTTTATTAGAAGCCTTAGCATTTTTATAGATCTTACCCTTATTCCATTGCTGATCTCTTCTTTGCTTTCTCCTTAGAAAACTTCTGAATTGCCTTATCATTAAGGCAATATCCTCTTCATTCTTAGGCTGAGGCTAATTAGTCTTAGAGTCATCCACCTTCAAAGCAATATTTTTCTCCTTTTTCTTGTCACCTGCATCAATCTGTCTTTGAGTCACAGATTGCTTGTAAGCAATTAGTGATCTAAGAAGATTGTCAATAGAATAGACATTTATGTCTTTTGATTCGATTATAGCAGTTATCTTTGCATCATAAGCACTAGGCAAACAATGAAGTATTTTATTTACTTTTTCTGTATTCATTAATTCCCTACATAAATCATGCAATGAAGTGGCTATATATGTAAAATGAGTATACATGTCAGTGATTGATTCATTCATTTTCATGCAAAAAAGTTTGTAGTCGTGTAATAGAATGTTCAATCTAGTCAGCTTCACTTCATTTGTACCTTCATATGTAATACAAAGTCTATCCCATATTTCTTTTCCAGATTTATTGGTAGAAACACGCATACAGTCTTCTGATTTCAAAGTACAAAAAAAAAATTTAAGCATTTGACATTTAATTGTGCAAACTCCCTTTCTTCTAAAGTCCAATAGTAAATGGTGTTTCTATTCTAAGGCCTTCTATAATTCTAGAAGGTGCATTATATCCATTATGTACTAACATCCACATACGATAGTCAAGAGACTGCAAAAAAGTTGACATGCGAGTTTTTTAAAAGTCAAATGGAATATTGCCAAACAATGATGGTCTAGTGATCGAGTAACCTTTTAAAGTATTTTGATTTCTAAAATTAGCCATGATCATTTTCAAAAAGTAATTTAAACTTTAATTTTTAAACCTAGTATTTGAAACCACTTGTAAAGACTGATTAGGTTGTTAGACTTAAGGCACTTGTCCCAATGCTAACCAAGAGGGGGGGTGAATTAGTTATTTTAAAATTTCTTGGTTGTTTTGAAAACTAATTTAAATAATTTAAGCAAAGATATGAATTTTCTAAAAAAATATTTTTCAACCACAAAAAATTAAATTACAATGTAGAAAATAAAAATACGGTAAAATGAAAAGAATAGAGAACACTAAATTTTATAGTGGTTCGATCTAACTAGACCTATGTCCTTTCCTTGGAGACTCCTTCTTCAAGTATTATAATATACTCAAGTGACTTACCGTTTGCCCCCACAGTAAGGCAGAGAAGCCTTTATAATTTTCCTCTCTTCTACCAAACCCCAGTGTGGCAGAGAACCGTCATTCTTTTCTACGCTCCTGGTGAAGGCAGAGAACCCAGCATCCTTTCTCTCCCTCCTGGTGATGGCAGAGTATTAAGCATCCTTTCTCACTCTCCTGGTGATGACAGAGAACCAAACATCCTTTCTCACCCTTCTGGTGATAGTAGAGAACTGGACTCTCCTTCAAAGATCTTCTCTCAAGAGTCTTCAAATAATAAGATAGAGACTTGAAGTACAAATAATGAGATTCTCACCTTTGGGTAACCTTGTGAATTCCTCACAGTTTCCTCTTTAAAGATCTCACTGCACTCACTCCCAAACACTCTCCCAAATCACTTTTCTTTCACTCTCAAGGAGAAATTTGTAGAAGATTAGTATGACATTTAGTTTTTAGGACCCTTATATACAAAGGATAAGAAAAACTATCTAAAAACTAAAAATTTCAAGTTTGATAAAGTCTTATCATACTGTATGATCGTACTTTATACGTATGAATAGTTCAAAATAATGAACGATTCATCTTGTACAATACTGTACGAACCTGTAAGACCCATTTTTCATACTTTGGAAAATGATGTATGAAAATATTTTATACTATATGAATATTTCAAAAAATGAACGGTTCGTCCCGTATGATCCTGTACGAACCAATAAGACCCTATTTTCGTACTCTAGAAAATGATGTACGAAACTAAATCATACTGTATGAACAATTCAAAAATTAAACAGTTCGTCCTGTATGATACTGTATAACCTGTAAGACCCAACTTTTATACTCTGGAAAATGATGTAAAAAAAATATTTCGTAATGTACAAACAGTTTAAAAAATGAACAGTTCATCCTGTACGAACTAATAATTCCTATTTCGTACTCAAGAAAATGCTGTATAAAAATATTTTATACTGTACAATTCGTACTTAGAAAAATTTTAACTCATAAAACAGGCAGGTTCTTTTAGAGGAGAAACTGCACAAATCGTCCCGTACAATTTAAAATCATAACGTATAATTAACTTAAAAAATTTGTCTCACTCCCCCAGTGTTTGTGTGCACGGTTCCTCAATTACAATCACACTCTCGCAGACTCAAATATAGTAAAAAATAAACTCCAACTCATAACAACCCCTAATTTTATTTATCTTGAAGTCTTTAGCAGTCTAGAGTATGATTTTCCTGAAAAAATATGTTAGTACACACAAAAACACACTATCTAATATATGTTAGGAGAAATAATAATCAAACAATAAGATTTTCATATCATCAAAAACTCCCATGATTATAACAACAAAATCTTGAAAATTAATTTGCAACAATCTCAATATGATCTTCTTATAATTTTAATTATGCTTTGATACTCATTTGACCAATATAAATAAAAAAATTGTAATTAAAAATTACTTAAAATTAAGAATAATATAAAACAATAGGTGCTTAATTGAATGAATGAAGAACAATAATTTTTAATTTGACTATCATAACAACCAACTAAGAAAATCATCTAAGTTTATACTTTATATTAAACTTATATGCTATAACCCCAAAGCACTTGACTGCTGGTTACAAGATTGAATAACTAGGTTTAGAAAAAAAAAACTATACTTAGATTAATTTATAAAATTCATTATAAATTGAGGTATGGAATTTGTGAACTTATAGTAATCCTCACATTATCCCAAATTAGGATCAGTTATAGGAAGAAGGCAATCAAAAATTCAAAATTATTACTTGAGTACTCATGAAAGTCAAAAGAAAAAAGTGAAAAACCAGATCAAAAGAAAAAGGAAAAGCAAAAAAGAAAAATAGGTATTCTAACATAAAAAATTTGTTTGTGATAAAACTAAATTCCTAGGGGTTTCTAATACTTAATTTAAAAAGAAAAGTATAAGCTAGTACATATGAAGGTTTATAAATGAATTTGAAAATTAACTAAAATACAAGTATTTCATAAAGGAAAAAATCATTCTATCCAACTCAGTGATAAAACATTGCACTTACACTTGTGGTAGATGAGTTCAATTTGGATATTAATGAAAATGATTCATTTGGATATGTTTTTCAAGATTTCTTAAATTAAAAATTCCACACCTTAATCGTTTCAATTCACATCTAAATAGTGAAGTATTATTTTATATTTAATCATTTTTAATTTAAAATTTTTATTTGGAATAATGAATTGATCAATACTGCAATCACATTGCTTGAGGATAAGAAATAGCTTAAGCTAGAGAGAATTTATTAAGTGAAAATTATGTTTATTTTTATTGTGTTACATTCTAGTAAAAATGTGTGCTTTAGTTGATGTTGTATAGGATTATCTCAAGAAAAGGTTAAAAATTTGCAATTACAACCAGCATCGCAGTGCCCCAAACACCAATGCTGCATCCTATTGAAGCATCAACGCCACAAAGGGAAGACCATTGGGCTCTACTCTCTATCTTTTTTAAATAATTAAACACTGAAGCATCGACCTCTAGAGCACTACAGTGCCAGATGACGTGTCAGAGCCCACGATTGCCAATTTTTGGTAGCATTGCGGTGGGGCTCTTAATAGTGGTTTATTGGGGAAACATTACACCGGGTTAGACCAGTGCCATAGCAGAGTCAAGCCAGGAGCGTCGACACACTAGTTCATCATTGTAACACCTTGGCACCATCTTGTCAAACGTCATGGTGTCTGAGTCAACTTGTGTGAGTAAATATAAATAGTTTTTATTCATAATAGAGAGGGGATGAAAAAAGAATGCAAAGAAATGTTTAGTGAAGTGGCTGGTCATCTGTGAAGTGGGAAAAACACTACTTAAGTGTGGAGGAGAGTATGGAGAGTGAATTAATGAAGAGAGAATCATTTCGAAAAGAGTCCATCTATAGGATCTGTTTGAGATTCTTAATGCCAATGATATTTTCAACATTTTCTTTATGGTATCTCTTTTTGAAAGAAAGAAATGAAAAGTGTTTTATTCCAAATTAATTATATGGATATCAAACTTCCTTATTTGGGGCTAATGATGTAAATAATCATTTTTTTTCTAAAATTGACTCTAGTATATTAGTATGAATGGTTATACTAAGTTACTCTCATACGTAATTTAATTCATGCAATGGCCATATATGAAGTTAAAATTTAGTGTGATCGATTACCTAGACGAAAGAATGTTGGAACAATTAGGAGGATTGAGATAGAAAAATTTCATGCGTAGACATATGATGAATATGATTCTAGGATCTATGGAGATAGATTCATTGTAGAGAGGTGAAAACCTTTCTTTATAGCCTTACAAGATTGACAGAGATCTAAAGGTGTGTATGATCTAATTCACAATTATTGTAGATGAGTCTGCTCAGCAAAATATAGGTTCATTTATGATCATCAATCTAAAACATCTTAATTTTTGTTTATCTTAACTTTTTATTGCATTTTTTTAGTAGAGTTTGCATCTCACCTTTATTTCATTGAGTAGGATAAATTGTGTGGCTTAAGTAGGTAGTAATAGAGACAATTGTAGCAAACTTTGTCCTCGTGGGATTGACACTCTTCTTATATACTTTATTACTTGATTGACACTCACACTTATGTAACTGAGAATGTTACACATGCAAATTTAGTAGCACCAAAAGCTCCATCTGCTAGTTGTCCACTCTAAGCATATATAAATCTTGATTGCATAAACCCCCATAATATCTCTTCTATGTGAGGGTTATCCTATCTAAATAAATTGCAAACTCAAATTAAAGCTAAATTTTGATCTAAATAGTTAAGCCAAAAAATACACTAGGTTAGAGTGTTTATGGGAAACTGAAATCTTAAACACTCTCTACCTCTCTCTACCTCTCTTTCAATTGATTCGATAAATAAATCTTCCAACTTTGTTCCTTTCCCTTTTAATAAGTTGAAAACTTAAATCCTTGATTCAAATGTTGTAAAAAAAAAAAATTATAGTCTCCACTTTAATTGAAAGTTTTCTCTTTTGAGATGTAATTGACTGTAGAGGCTTGCTTCTATAGGGATCATAGAACCCAGTTTAATACAAACCCTACTTTAGTTTTCTAGAGTCTTTAGATGTAGATAAAGCTTATCCATTATTAATTTTATTTTCTAAATGATAGGTGAATATTTTTTTATCTTTTGAGATGAATTTAATATTTCCTATGTTGAGTTTGATTATGAAATTGAATATCATTTCTATTTTTGGATTGATAGTAAAGCATTAGTTTGTCTTTCGATTTGGTGTAATATTTGTTATCTAGATTTGATTAAAGAAGTATAAATTGGATCAGTGGCACAATAATTTTCTCCACAATAGCATTAAATTTTTTTTGCCAAAAGACTTAGAGTTCGATGCCTTGGCGTTGCCTACCCCAGTGTCGTGACACACCAAATAAAAAATTCTAGATTTCCAAATCATGTACATAGACTCCTAGTACCAACTTCAGAATAGATTCTAACATTCACATGCATGTAGAGAAATCCTAGACACATGTAAGGGGCATTAAAATATTAAAGTTACATGTATCAAATTGGGTCAAAACAGGTAAATTGTTTATAGATCCAATAGGTGTTATAATTTTCCCCTTCTTAAAATAATCATACTTGATAATTTAGAACTCAGATCAGTGGAAAAGATCAGGATATAACTATCTTACCTCAGATTTCTTCTCCCAAGTAGCTTCTCTTTCTGTTATATGTTTTCATTGGTCCTTAACCATTGGAATCTATTTATTGCTTAATTTTTTAATGTCATGAGCCATAATCATTTTTGGTTCCTCTGTGTAGCTCAAATTTAGATGTATCTCAACTTCATATGTGAATATATAATTTCTAGAATCAGATACCCACATCCTTAGAGATAACACATGAAATATATTATGAACATCAGACATATGCTCTAACTAATATAACCTGTAAGAAGATATTTCAATCATTTTAGTAATTTCAAATGCTCCAACATACCTTGGACTCTACTTTCCTTCTTTTCCAAACTTACTTGCACCTTTCATTGGCCTAATTTTCATATATATAAAATCTCCAACTTGAAATTCTAAAGCTCGGTGCTTGACATTATAATATTATTTTAGTTTATCCTGCACAACTTTTAATCTATATCTGATCAAATAAATTTTTTCAATAGCATCATTGATTAGGTTGGCCCAATTAGACTCCTCTCACCTAGCTCAATTCAAGATAGAGGGGTTCTACACTTCTTGTCATACAAATCTTCATATGGGGTCATACCTATACTTGACTAAAAATTATTATTATAAGAAAATTTAATCAGAGGTATGTGATCCTCCCAGTTACCATTAGTCCAGAACACATAACCTCAAATAGTCTTCTAAAACCTGTATACTCCTCTTAAATTGTATGTTAATCTATGGATGAAAAACTATATTGAAATCCAATTTTGTGCCCATTCCTTGTTGAATACCCCTCCACAGCATGGAAGTAAACCTATTAGCTCTATAAAAAACTATCACATTTAGTATCCCATGCAGTCATATATTTTCTTGCACACATACTTGTGCAAATTAATCCACTAAATCAAATTATCCTATTGAAATGAAATGTGTATACTTCATCAGATGATCTACTATGTCCTAGATAGGATCATGTCCTCACCGTGATCTAGGGAATCCTTTCATAAGTTCGTCGTCGCTTCTTCCTATTTCCATTTTGAAATACATAACTGTTGTAGAAAACATCCTGATCACTAATGCTCTACCTTCACCAATTTACATGCTTAATGCTTAACAATAAAATATGTCACATCCTTTTTCAATCTAAGCCCCCAGAACATGCTCTTCTGATCGTTGTATATTTTGTTACTTCCTAGATGAATAATATAACTTGAGTAAGGGAATTCACATAGAATCCTGTGTATTAAGTTTAAAAAATTAGGAACCCATAATCTATTCTTATAGAAGATAATGCCAGAATCAAACATTCGCAATTTAGACTTCTTACCATATTCAATTTGATCAGTTAGTTTCAGGTACTCTAGATCTAACTTTTGGGCTTCCTAAATTCTTTTATGTGGAGATGGTTGAATAGTCATCTAAGCTAGAGTGATATAATCTTGAACAACAAGGTGATTCATTTCCAACTGTAACCTTTCCATATCCAAAATAAAAAATCATCAAAAGTCAATAAAAAACTTGAAACCTCAGATTAGAGCATCTGCCATAATATTCATCTTACCCTATTGATATTAAATAATCAAATCATAATCTTTAATCAATTTAAGGCACTTTCTTTGCCTCAGATTTAGATCTTTTTGAGTGAATATGCACTTTAGACTCTGGTGATTAGTGAAAATTACACACCTGCTTTGTAAAAATGGTGCCTCCAAATCTTTAATACAAAGAAAATTATAACAAGTTTTGAATTGTGCATCAGATAATTTCTCTCATGTGGCTTTAATTGCCTCAGGGCATATATTATAACTTTTCTATGTTGTACAAAAACACATCCTAGTTTCTTTAGTGAATCATCACTGAACAACTAAAATCTCTCTGTACTTGATGGATTAGTTAAAATTAGAGTAGATGTCAAATAGTCCTTTAGTCTTCCTCCCCTCATAATCGGATGTCCAAATGAAAGCCACTAACTTTTGAGTTAATATTGTCAAAGGGGAAGAAATATAAGAGAATCATTTCATAAATTTCTTGTAATAGCCAGCCATACCTAGAAAGCTATGCACCTCAAATATAATAGTAGGCCTTAGCCAAATAAAAACATCTCAAACTTTTTGAGGATTGATAGACATACTAATACTACTCATCACATGCCCTAGAAATGAAATGCTCTTCAACCAAAATTTACACTTTAGAGAATTTGGCATATAGTTGATGCTGCATCAGTTTCTCTAGAATAAACTTTTGATGAGCCTGATGCTCCATCTCAGAAGTTGAGCAACCATAATATCATCTATAAATATAGTCACAAACTGATCCAAATACTCCCTGAATACCATGTTCATCAGATCCATGAATACTTTTGGGGCATTAGTCACCTCAAAAGGCATGATTAAGAACTCAAAATGCTCATATTGAGTATTGAAATTAGTTTTCACCACATTTGCCTCTCTTACTTTCACCTGATAATATCCAGACCTTAAATCAATGTTCAAAAATATAGAAGATCTTACAAGCTGATAAAATAGTTCATCGATTCTTAATAGAGGATATTTGATCTTAATTATAATTTTATGTAGTTTATTCTAATCAACACACATATGTATTTTATCGTCCTTCTTCTTTATAAATATAATAGGTGCTTACCATAAAGACACACTAGGGAAAACAAAACCTCTATCAACTAAGTCTTAAAGTTATACCTTCAACTTTAGAGTTCCTTAGGTACCATTCTATATAGAGCCTTAGATATCATAACAGTACCTAAAAATACATCAATATAGAATTCAATATCCCTATCAGGTGGTAAACTCACTAACTCCTCAAGGAAGACATCTGGAAGTTCTTCCACTACTGATCAAAACATCAGACATAGATCTATATTCTATATTCCCATTCCAAAATGAGGCCAAAAATACCTTACAATCGTTCCTCCACAGCTTATCTACTTGAGCAGCAAAGGTCAGACATGATAGAACTCCAACGCCTTGAAAAAATAGCTCTTACTACCCCATAGTAAAAAAACCTTCTTCTCACACAATTGATTTGAGGTCCATACCAACTTAACTAGTCCATACCCAGAAAATATCAAAATCTAAAAGTGCAATAGTATCAAACCTAACCTCTATTTCCTACAAGACATCTCTATTCCACAAAAGAACAACCTACTAGCTGCCATTCCACCCCTAGTTGGTAGTAAACAAACAAGGAAAAATAATAATAATATGAAAGATAAGTGTAGCAAGTCAAAATATATCTCAGCATGAAATGAATGGCTGGCTCTAAAATCAAATAAAATATGACATGGCTAATTAAAACCCAATTTAATCTCATTTAAAATTAAATTTAAGTTGATTTAAAATTCTATAAAAATCTAAAACAAATCTTCATTAACAAACCAAAACAAAAAATTTTAATAGATAAAATTCATAAATTAAAACTAAAAAAAGATTTTATAAAATAAAATAAAAAAGTATATGTTTACATAAATAAACATACTATGAAATTCACTCAAACCCTCAAATTAAATTCTAATGAAATTCAATCACAAATAATTTCATCTCTCAATTTAATACAATCTCAACCATCCATTTCAAATTAATAAGGGTATGATGGTCTTATTTTTTTGTGTAAAATGTTAAGGTTTAGTTTGGTGGCCAAATGAATGAAAAGGGCTTTGTCTTTTCCCTCTTAGTAATAATCCTCATCCCAACCATCTAAGTTAGATCTAATGGCTGCTTTTGATCACAAAGATAGTAGATTTTAAAGCTTTTTCAAGGGCATCAATGAGATTTGATTCAAACCTTTGGATCAAGGGCAACAAGGGTTTATAATGTCATTTCATTTAGTCCTTATTTCAATTTTGTTACTCAAAGGCAATTCAAGGGAGGGTTAGGGCCGGCTCATATGGGCATGACTCTCTTCTTCTTGATAAAAACAAAAACAAAAAACACACTTGCTCTCTCCCTCCCTCTTGTAATCTCTTGGGTCGACCAAGCAAGAAGAGGGGAAATGATGTAGTTTTGGCCAAGAAAGAAGAGGAGGAATGTTGTAGTTTTGACCAAGCAAGGAGGGGAAGAACTACTATAGATTTCAGCTAAAAGAGAAGAAGACATGTTGTGTTTCATCCAACAAAGAGAAGAAGTGTTATATTTTGGCTAGAAGTCATAATAAAGCTGTTATATCTAGGCCAAGAAGGAATATAGTTGCTGTATTTCAATTATATGTGGGAAGAACTACTACATTTTAGTTATAAAGGAGAAGTTGTAGTTTCGGCCAACCAAGAAGTTATATTTCTCCTATTTTTTAAAGGAAAATTAGTGCCTTATTTTATAAATTTTTTTACTATTTTTGTGAAGGATCCACTTAGATCTTTGCAATGCAGATATTCATGATTACAAATAATTTTTCTTATTATTTTTGTGAAGGATCTACTTAGATCTTTGCAATGTAAATATTCATGGTTATAAATAATTTTTCTTACTTTTTTGTGAAGGATCTACTTAGATCTTTGCAATATAAATATTCATGGTTGTAAATATTTTCTCTCACTATTTTCGTGCAAGATCAATGTAGATCTTTGCAACGTAGATGTTAATTGTTACAAATAATTTCGTCTCATTATTTTTGGGCAATACTTGTACAAATTTGTAATGTAAATATTCAACGTTATAAATATTTTTTTCTATTGTTTTTGTTTAAGATCTGTGAAGATCTTTGTAGTGGAGATATTCAATACTATAAAGAATCCTTGCTTGCTAGTTTTCCATACTTATTCATGTAGTTTGTGGATAATAAACTAATTATTCGTTGCTCTTACATTCCTATGTACATATTCATTTGTTCACTATTTTCTTCATGCTTATTCATGTGATTTGTGAGGAAATAAACAAGTTATTCATTATTTGTACACACTTAATTATCTATACATTTGTTCAACATTTTTTCATGCTTATCCATGGAGTTCATGAAGAGATGAATAAGTTGTTTACTTCTATTTCAAACTCATTTGATGTACTCATTCATTTAACATTCGTTTATTGCTCTTTTATAAATAGAAGAAAGAAAAACATTATTGCATAAGTTTCTTGAGTCAAGTGAACATATGAGTGAAGATTTTGTTAGTGATAGCCTCTTATTTTTGTTATTGCTAATAATTCCTATATTTCTGACATCTCTATATCACCTTTATTAGCATGTCTATATTATCATGTTACTACAATCAATCACCCATTGATTTCTTTCTATAATTATATTTTTGAGAATACAATGTTGATGAGATAGAATATTTATAGCATTCACTTAATATAGTTTTTGTTTATGTATTAATTAATTTCACTTGTTGATAATGGAAATGAATGTTAATCTTATATCAAACAAATTATAGAATTTTCTTATGTTGATTATAATATACATGAGTGATATGGATTTTGTTTATGACTATAGTAATGTGTACTTATGAGAGAGATTTGTCTATATCGGTTTCTCAAGTTTAAGATGTGTTTGTTCTCTCAAATTTGGGTCACATATGCCTATGTTTTACTTTCATATGATGCTCCAACTAACTCTTGAATGGTAGCAAGTGTAGATCATTCATATGCTTTCATTATTGTGTGTTTCATGACTAGTTTGGAAAGGTTTATATGCACATTTGAACAATAACATCAATTATTCATTCATCAATTGACCATATATAAACTAGTTTTATGTATCAACTATTCCACTTATTCTATATAAATTTTAACACTTAGTTATATTACATATTTACACACACTACTGGAAAGTCAGCTATTACCGGTGGTCAATATTTTTTTCGGGCGGTTATAAACATTACCGGAGATAATTAAACCGCCGGTATAAGAAGTGTAGGAAACAATTTCCGGCGGCTATTTTCCAACGGTTATACATTCCGGTGGCTTTCCGACGGTTCTGGCGGCCGGTATGTTTCGGCGGTTGTAGCGCTGGTAACCGCCGGTAATTCACCGGCGGCCTTCCGACCAAGAAACCCGCCGGTATGACCGGCGATTTTACCGGCGGCTTGTTTATATTTCTGGCGCTATATTAAGCCGTATGGTATCGATGTTTCCAGCGGTATAACCGCCGACGACCGCCGGTCTGTTCCGGTGGTTTAATCATGGTTCCTGTTGTTATAGTGAGCCGTCTGGTGACGAATATTTCGGCGGCCAAACTGACAGCACCCCGCGGTCTAACTGTCGGTTGTCACCGATAATTTCCGGCAACTAGTTTATATTACCGACGGTCTTCGAAACCCGTCTAGTATCGAAGCTTTCCGGCGGCCAGACCCAAAAACTCAAAGAACCCAAGTAGCTAGCACAAAATCCCGAGAAGCATCCAGCATCCAGCATCCAAAAAACTCAAAGAACCCAAGTAGCTAGCACACCCAAAGTTTGCCATGCCCAAGCACTACCTACTCATGCTCATTAGATGTCTTCCATCATAGGGTAGCATAAAAAATTCAAAAGAAAATAATCTCTGCAATACTTAACTTAATATTATGCTTCTCTTTTAATGGCAAAAAGTCTGCACCATAAAGTATTGCAGGTCTCACCAACATTTTATAGAATTTTTCACAAAGTGTTGCAGGTCTCATTACGTATATGCTCATTTCGTATCCAGTCTTTAAGAGTAAAGCCACTAATCCACTTGAGCATCCTAATCTCTTCGAAAATAAGTAATAGCTCCTATATACATATCTCTGTAATACTTAACTTAATATTATGGGCCAGTATGAATGTCAAAAATTCTGCACCATAAAGTATTGCAGGTCTCACCAACATTTTATAGAATTTTTCCACAAAATTGGGGACTTATCAATAAGAAGAATATCATCAACAAAAAGCATACACCAGGGTACAATTACCTCATGCAAATTTATAGTTAGAACATCCATGACTAAAGAAAAAAGATATGGGCTTAAGACTGATCCTTAATGTAATCCAACTGAAATAGGAAAATACTTGGTCAAACAACCTTGTGTTCGAACACAAGTAATAGCTCCTACATACATATCCCTAATGACTTGAATAATATAAGCATCCATGAATAAATGTATAGCCTACATACATATCCTCCATAATAGCCTATATACATATCCTCCATAAATGTATAGCCTCAATGAATAAATGTATAGCCTCCATGAATAAATGTATAGCCTACATACATATCCTACATACATATCCCAAGTAAAACCTCTCAATAAATGTATAGCCTCCATAATAGACCTACCTACTTGGCATGAATCCAAATTGATTTTGAGAAACAAGATCATCCATGTCTAGTTAGAATACCAAAAAATCAAGTTCAACTTGAACTCCCTCTCTAATCTTATCAGCAAGAAGAATATCATGAGCAATAAGCAAACAACAAGGTACATCCTCTTCAAAATGTCTAGTGAGAACATCCATGAATAAAGAAAAAATAAATGATTTGTTGGTATTGAAAATTTCAGACAAAATAAAACCAAACCGAAGGGAGCTCGTCAGCGGAGGGAACTCGTCGGCGGCCGGAAGGCGCTCGTTGGCCGAACAATGTGCGAGATCCTCGGCCGTAGGGAGCTCGTCGGAGGCCGGAGGTAGCTCGTCGGCGGCCGGATTCTGGCGCAGTTAGCCTGAGGTGCAATCACGAGCGAGCGTGTGTAGCGAGAGTAAACCGAAGAAATGAAGAGAAAGGGCTCGGGATGGCCAATATTAGGTCAATTTTTGGTGGTTTTCCGGTGATTATGGCCACCGGGAAAAATAACTTATCACCGACGGTTTCCGCCACCGGTAATAGTGATGGTAAAACATAAAACCGGTGGTCTTACCGGGGGGGGATTACCATAGCGCCGCTAATTTTGGTGGTTTTTTATTACAAACCGCCGGTACATACCGGCGGTTAAACCGCCGTTCTTACCGACGACTAACAAACCGTCGGTAATAGCCGCCGGTAATACCTGAATTTTCTGTAGTGACATGCTGTATATCGTATTACGAGGAATAATGGTTACTGTCTGGAGATCAAAGCTAAAGGGTTCAATCACCTTCATTTCTTCCAAATGGATGTGGAATGGTCGAAGACTGTTGGGCAAGCACCAGTGAGGTAATTATTTCAAACATAGGGCCCCCTAGGTCTTCAAATCTATGCATGTGAATAAAATTCCTTAAACCTTAGGTCCTTGTAGAAACCTTATATATAATTTTCCAAACCTAATTAATAACCTGCTAGTAAGTAGGACTTCACTCATCAGTGCCAAGTTTAGGGAGCGTAGCACTAATTAATCACCCTCAGTTAAAAATGTTTCTTCTTGATTTTCATAAGTCATAATGCATGTAATTCTAAATAAATAAAAATAAAAGGAATACATCAATAAAAATGGAATAGAATAATCAAATATAAATAAATTAAACAATCAACATTAAATAAATGAAAGGTATTAATGAATCTAAGTTAAATATGTCAAAAATAAAATCTAAGTAAACTGAAATTAAATGAATAAAATAAAAATAAAATAAAACTCCAAAATAAAATTAAATAATTAAATTTAAATAATTATAACACATTAATTAAATATTAATTAAAAACTCAAAAAACTCATTAAAATTTTAAATAAATCAAAAAAATCATTAAACAACAAATAAATTTTAATTAACTCAAACAAAATAAAATTTCATAATCATTTTAATTAAACATGATTTAATTAAATAAATTTATTAATTAAATATTAAATCATTAAATAAAGGACCCTCATGCTTTATATTTGATTTCTTTGGAAGACATAGTAGCATTGGATTTCAAGGTCCTTAGTAAATTCTAAATAATAAAAGACACTTATACATTGTATTCATCTCCATTTAGAAAATACACATGCATTGGATTTGGAGGGTCTTTAAATAAATTATAAATAATTAAAGGGGCTTTTATACATTGTGTTGACATTTTTTTGGAAGGCATAAATACATTAGATTTATAATGCTTTAAATAAATTCATAATAAATTAAAATCTTTATAAATTTAAAATTCAATAAGATTAAAATGGAGCCTATGGTACATTGTCTAGAAACTAGAGAACGTAGGGCTACTGGCCCGAAGGAGGATGAAATAGGCTTCATGACTCTGGTATAACAATGACTTATACAACTTACTCCAATTGATCTTTAATAAAAAATCAATAAATCAAAAGCCTTCTTATATTATGCTTAACTCCTTTTGGAGAGCATACATGTATTGGATTTATAAGGCTTATCACTTAAATCAACGAATAAATCATTAATAAATCTCAAAGTTAGTAATAAAATTTTAAAATATTAAAACTTAAAATTTAAATCAAAATCTCTCGTGGCCAATAACCAACAAATAAATTCAAACTTAACTAACGTAAACAACAAACCTCCTAAGATATATCAAAGACACATAACCTTTTCCAGTCACTAGAACTTGTTTATTAGGGCCATTGACTCTAGTCTTTGGCTAGACCATAATGTGTTTGGCTTGATATGAATACCTTTACCTAAAGGTTATCCTTGGTATATTTTTTTACTTTCATGCATTCTGGATGTCAAAGTATGCATGCTTAATTTTTCTTTTGGTGTACTATAATTTATTAAAATTGTATACACCATCACACTCATACTTGCATTACATATGCACATTCATGATATCTTTTTTTTATTACAAAAGAAAGAATCAAAGTAGAATGTATCTCAGCCTACTTGTAAAAATAAAGAAAAGCAAAGTAGAAAGTATCTAGGCTTGAGTATAAAAATAAATGTCGATGTAAATGTAAAGTCTAAAATTTGAATAGATTAAGTTGTATACATTCAAAGAGTTATAAAAGGTTAAATGTGATTACTTATACACATATATCGGGTTCCAAAAGATAATCCCCACTCCATTAGAGGGCGTTCTTTCTTGGAATCCTATAAAAAACTTAGATCCAAAAGAAAATAAGCAAAATACATTTAAGCCTACTTCATTCATAGATGTAGAAACCCAAGCATATTGTTGTGGGACTTGGCCACCTTATTTTCTTGTAGACCCCAGGTTATATTTATATTTCCAAATAAATGATTAAAATTTTTATTTATGTATTTTTTCATACATCATACATGACACTAGCTAGATTTATTTGCATATTTTGTATAGCCCTAATTAAAATTTCTAAGTTAAAATCCTTGATTCCTTAGGATAGAGCCATCCTATCTTGCATGCATAAGATGCTGATTGATTTCTAGGATAGTAGCTGGCTGTCCACTCTAGGCATATATAAGTTCAGATTTTACACTCATAAGTGTGTCTTCTCTAAATTCTAAATAAATTCTAAATATATCATTTCTTCTAAAAATAGTAAATCAATCTTTAAGCTTCTATACTCAAATTTGTGTTCAAATCTTTATATTTTTAAAAGTTTAATCCTCACTTTCATCAAGAGTTTTCTCTTCAGATATCTAATTAACTATAGAAGCTTGCCTCTATATAATATAAAATAAACCTTACTTTAGTTTACTAAAGTAAGGGAAAAAACTTTGGACGTAAACTAAATCTTATTCCTTAGTTAATTCCATAATTAAAATGATAGGAGAATATGAATTTTATCCTTCAGAATGATTTTTATATTCCTTATACTGAGTTTGATTATAAAAATAAATTATTCTTTTTTCAAGTCGATAGTGTGACATTAGTCTATATCTCAAGGTAGTTAATTTTCGCTATGCAGATTTATCTAAAAAAATAATATAGTGAATCAGTGGCCAAATACATTTTATTTTGTCTATATACATATTTATCAATCTAAAAGTCCCTATTTTTGATAATTGAAAAAAGTATATATTCTTTGATTTGACTTTTGTGGCTTAATTCGATCATCTTCAGATCATAAAACAAATAATACACGTTCCAAAATATTTTAAAGAGTTTCTTTTAATCTTTTTAATTATTTTTTCATAATTTTTCATATTGAACTTAATTATAAGAAATTTTAAATAATTCTAAAAATTTCATAAATATTTGAGAAAATGTTTTAATATGATTAGAGACATCTATCATGCCAGCTAACCAAATGTAATCATAAGTTTCTTATTCAACCAAAGTTTTCTAAATAAATCTCTTATTTACCTAATTATCTAATTAATTTAGAAAATTATTATTTGACCTTTGACTTTTTTCTCAATAAAATTAAAATAATTATTCCAAGTTAATACAATCAATTTGAAAGCAAAAAAAAAAAAAAAATACAATTCGAAAGGAAGATTAAAGAACTAATATCCCAAATGAAGAAAGAATACAATCAATTCGAAAGCAATAAAAAAAAAACTACACAACAATAATGAGAGGATCATATGAAATCCCTTGCATAAAAAAAGGAAGATTAAAGAACTAATAGACACCCTTGGACCTCATAGAGAAGAACTACCAAAATCCTTATAAAGTAATAAGAAAGTTACAAAAGAAAAAAAAAAGTATACGGACACTTAAAAAATTCCAAAATGATCATCTTCAAAGAGCAATTATGAGCTACTTATCATAACCATCAATTATTTTTGAATTTATAACCAAATATTTGACCAAAAGCATAATTTCTTCTTTCTTAAATTGAAGCCAAAGTCATAGCCAAGCAAAAAGAAGTAACCAAGAAATGAACAAAATTTGCAATTATTAAGACAATAAGAAGTTAAAATACTTAGCTTAAGAAGATTACGAATCTTGTAAGTAATCCCTAACATAAAAAGAACCTTTCTAATTGAAGCCTTTAAACTATAACCAAATAATGAGATCCAAACAAGAGAAGAATAGCTGACATACAAAGAAAATCTAAAATTAAAACTATTTTAGATCAAATAACAACAACTTATTTTAACCACCAAGTAAAATTGATTCTACAAAAATGAAGGTAACAAAATCCCTTGAACAAAGAAAAATTCTACATTGACATTCTTGCCAAATTTCCTATAAAAATAGAATCATCAAAATAGAATAATTTTAAAAAATAAAATTTAAGAAGATTCCAAGAATCCACGATAATTCAATAAAAATCTCAAAAAAAAAAAGAAGGAACAATAAAAAACATGAATAAATATAAATTATGACAACTGAGATCCAAATATGTCGAGCTAGTCTATAAGTTTATTCCCTTCTTAAAAAATAGTAGCAACTCTTAAATCTAAAGAAGAAAACAAGATTTTTATTCTTCTTAGATCATAGAAATCCAAATTTGACCTCAATATAACCTTAAATTTGACTTTTATATTTTCAAAACTATAAAATCTTTAATTTTGAATTTTAAACATCAAGCTTTCAACTTCAATGAATTCTAAGTTTTCTAGATATTTGAATTTCCTAATTTTAGGAATTTATTATAAATTCTCAATATGAACTTGAAACTCATAAAAAATATTCAAATTTAAGTTTCATCTTAATAATTTTAAGTTATTTTGAAACCTAATGTAGAACACTATGTACACACTTGTGTGGTGCCCTAGCTAATCGAGATTAACCCTAAGTCAACTCAAGTTAGCCAGGATAAGTGTCATGAGTTTATTGGCTCTACGCATTTTACTCTTTGCACATGTATTTATACATCACTCTAGGGTAATGATTCATTGCACTTAATGTATTTTAGCTTAATGGATTTTAATTCAAACACAATGATTAATCATTAGGTTGGATTGATATGGTTTAAGTGCAATATGAAAACTTTAGGCCAATGTTGGTGTACTAATTAGTACCTTAATATACATTCTAGGATGGCCTAGACAACACTTTAGGATGGCTTATCTTGGCTTCTTCTAGGTTCAGATGACATTAATTGTCACTAACCCTTGTGACACATCCAGTGATAATTTATGATATATCCATTTACATTAATATCATACATAAATACTTTGATTTTATCTTGACTTGATTTCTTGTTGCTTAGTCTAACCATGCTCTTTCTCATATATTACATCTTTATTTATGCATTTAAACATCACTCTAAAGTCATCTGATTGTACCTAGTGTCTCTTTGCTTGACTGATTTTGATTCAAACTCAATGATCTATAATTAGGCTAGATTGAAATGAGTAGAGGATAACATGACACAATTTGATGCACTACTTGGTATGTTGCTATTGATAAACAGATTCGTACCTTACCACATGTTTTAGGATGGAGAAGGAACCATTCTAAGATAATTTACCCTAACTCTTTTTAGATCCATATGGCATTTACTTTCACACACCCTTGAAACACATCTAGTGACCATTTATAATCTACCAGATTCCACCACTATCATGCAAAAATATTTTGATTATATATTTGATTGATTCTTGGTTTACCCAAGCTCTTTCTCATATATTATTTTATTATTTATTTATGAAGTGGTTTTATTCAAATTTCATCTATTAAGCATGTTGGTTAATATGATATAAGAATACTAATTTTGGACATCTATTTTAGAAATAAGGCTATCTTCAAGCCCCAACAGATTTAAAGGAAAGCATGCTAGACTTGTCAGTTCCATGCAATAAGATCAATACTCCTAAGTTCTCATACACATTAGATAGTATATTAGGATAGAATAACATATGTGATGTTGTAAATATCAATATTAGTAATATTGAACCAATCCCAATCTCTAAAGTATTATACATTTTCCATTACAAAGTATGGAAGAATGCCATTAGAACACAATATGAATAAAAAATATTTCTAATATAATATGCTTGTCCTATCTATAATGCATGACATATGTAATAAGTAATATATTGGGTAATATGATCATTAGTAGTTTGACACAGTCTAGATTTCTACATGTGCTGGAACACCTCACAACAAAGAGCATAATGTTGTAAGAGCAGAAAAACCTAAGTCAAAAATATGATTCAAATATACAAAAATATATATGAATATCATAACAGGAACATACTAAAAGTTACATGATGAATGAGTTATCATGTAGTCAAATTCTCATTTTATCAAAATTCGCACAAAGAAAATATGAGACAACAAATAAAATAAATCCCTAAAATTTACATGAATGATATGGATGGCCTATCTTAAATAGAACAAATTTATTCAATTGACCTGAACCATAAAACAAACCCCACAACCTCTAAAATGTGCTTTCACTCTTTAATAAATTTCTTTTCTTCATGTGGTGGCTTAGAATTAAATAGGGAGAGAGGAAAAAAATGAAATTTAAATTAATGCAAAAGTTTAAGTTTTAAAACCAAAAACTTGGGTGTTTAAAATTAAATTATAAAAAACATAATATTATTAAAATTTGATGACCTAAAAAATAATAAAAAATAATCAAATACTATGCTTAGTTTGGAGTATATGGGCTAAAGAATTCATAAATTTGTATTTTTAGCTTATTATTTTATTTTTATAGATTTATTTATGTTGTGTGGTTGAATGTTTGTATATGATTATAGTGTTTAACATTCTTTAGCCTTTCCTGCTGAGTATATATTTTGTCATAATATTTTTTAACCCAGCACTTATACTTATAGCATAAATTCTTTTACATCACCAACTTTCTTTATGTGGGAATTTGCTTATGTGACTTTGTGTATTGATATGTTTATGATATTATATTATTCGGATGAATGAATATTTAATATTAAGCTTAATAGTTGCATCACTTGCTTTACATTATATGCACCCACTATTGAAAACAGTTATGGTTGTACATGTGAGTTCAGTTTATTGATAAGTAGATTTCATGATAAATAAGTGATACATTGATTTAAGTTTAGGTTTTTGTTGAGTTTTATATCTTCTACATTATGTTTGATATTGATTACTCACTTTTTAATCAATCAAATCTCTTGCATATAATGTTACATATACTTTTATATCTGTGTGCCTATATTTTTAATTATTTGATTATGTAGTTTTGCATATTAACTAGGATGGTTTGAATTAGTAAAACTTTGCAAGAAAATTATAAAGTATCTAAACACACCCAATTGATCTTCTTCCTTGGCGTGCCTCTAATTTATAGAGGTTGAGCAGCTGGAAAAAGGAATGTTCTTTCTCTCTCGTGCTTTGGGTGTCTTGGGTGTTGGTGCTTAGTACTTAGGGTGTGACATCATTGGTAGCCTAGCCAAAGATAACTTTGAAGGCGTTTAAGGGTTGGATGAATCCTAATATGATCAATATTTATGATTGTCTTTTTTTACTAGCATCTCTTTTAGGGTTGACCATCCCATATGAGCCAAACCACCACTAATTCCCCCATTCCTCTCTCAAAGTTGCATGTTCAATCTAACATAAAATTTAATGATGGTGAGTCATCTCAAAGGACGAGTTTGAATAAATGATTTAGGGTTTAGTGTCATGCTCCATAATGATGGTTTTGTTTACTTCATAATTATATTTTCTTTGTTTGGTTTGGGAGTAATTCGTTGTAAATTTTATCAAAGAAATTACAACATTTACAAATTCTCTTTAAGATTCTTAAATTGAATGTAAAAATAGATAAAAGTATTGTAGGCTGAATAATATTAAATTATGTTCTTTCTACAATTTATTGGCTATTTCTTAAAAAAAAAAACTTTTTAAAAAATCTGTCCACAATCAAATAATTAGGTATCATCAAACTAGCTAGAAAAAAACCTTGAAATGTTTTTTTTAATTTTATTTACAGTCTAGGACCATAAAAATACCTAAGGTTTGAGCACACAATTTAATTCGTAAAGTTGAAGCCAATAATACTATTTATAAGATGGATATTGAAAGCTTATAATAATAATAATAATAATAATTATTATTATTATTAAAACATGCCATTAGATTGCTATGATCAGGAAGTCTAAATATTCTTAAAATTAGAATAATATATGATTTGGTCCACTACCATAACTAAGTGCTCTAATATTCTATTTGGGATTACAGTAACATTTTATTAAGATGACTTTGAGGTTGTATGAGGAAAATAATATGTTTAAAAGTTATTGTAAATATTTCAAATATTTTTTAAGAAAATCTAACTATTTTTTTAAAACTATCACACAGTAATAATTATGATTATAAAAATCAATTTCTCATCCTATAAATTTTCTTAAAAATGAGAAAATAGCACCAAACAGTCTGAAAGATATAATAATGAAAAGCTCCAAATAGGACCTACATTTTTAAAATCAGAACAAAATATGATTTGATGCCCTATTCACCCCTTGGATTAATAGAATACCCCTGAAATTGCAGCAAATGACGATAAGTGCCATTGCTTCTCCAAATTTAAAAACGGAATTTGAGGCTGCAGCTCCCGCGCCTATAAATTGAGCTGCGGATGGGACTCTGCTCTTCCAAATGTTTGCAGCTCTTCCGAGCTCAACAAAGCAATAGAGAGAGAGGTGAGGGGACGATGAGGAGATCACGAGATCATCTGGGGGAACCGATGCTCCCGTCCAAGCGGAAGGCCAGAGCCGACGAAGAGCTGATTCAGAAGGCGAGAAAGAAGGAAAGATCGCTCTCCTGTACATCTCCTCTTCTCTCGTGCCTCACTCGGCATTCGGAATTCGCATGGTCCGCTCTCTCTCTCTCTCTCTCTCTCTCTCTCTCTTTCGATGCGGATTTTGTATCACGTTCTGAATAATTTGTTCGGATACTTAGTTGGATTAGTCACTCTTTGTCCATTTCATTGTTGATCGTTCTCGATTTTGAATCGGTTAGCTTCAGCAATGCGCAAGTTGTAAGTGATACTCCGAATCTTCGATCGGCTGATCTATGGGATCTTCATATCTGGAATTCTACTTGGTCTGATCCGGAATTCCTTCTGAAATATAATCACTATTTACTTTTTTGCGTTGATTATTGCTGATTTGGAAATGAAACAGAGATTCGGATGTAGATGTAGTCAGATTGGGAAGAATTTAAATAGTCATTTAGTTACAATGG
The DNA here is from genome assembly GCA_019925795.1 of Dendrobium chrysotoxum. Lineage (NCBI taxonomy): Eukaryota > Viridiplantae > Streptophyta > Magnoliopsida > Asparagales > Orchidaceae > Dendrobium > Dendrobium chrysotoxum. Next base: position 24,395,432 of record CM034314.1, on the reverse strand, counting down.
AATGTGAAGTTTAAACTTTAAAAAATAAAGGAATTAATTAAGAGAAGTTGTTAGACGTGTCAGGAACTTCAGTTCAGCCTTTACGATCTTACGGATTTCAGTCCATTTTATTCTAGGAGAGCATTATTTGTAGTAGTTATTCGTCCTCTGTTTTCGATCTGGACTATGGTAGAATTCAATGTGAACTAAATTGTTTCAGACATTTAAATCATGACGGATTCTGCATTTAGCTCAATTATTCTCATCTTTGTAGAGTACTACAGAATAAGTGAAGTTAATTTCTAGCTTTTTTTTTCAGCATTCGTAAATGCTCTATTTGAAAATTATCATAGGTTAGCGATTACATTTTTATCTGTTTTCTTCACTTTGTCCATTACATTGGAATCTAACTTATCAAATTTAAAATCATCGCGATCTGTTATGGTTCATCTGCATTTTGCCTAATCAAACCAAAATCGCGTCAAATTTTTAAATAACACCAAGTTTAAAATAAGTATGGTCAAATAAAGAAAGAAAACTGGATGAAGATGCCTTTAAATAAAATTCGGTTGAAATGACTCTTAAAGGCATTGCGTCAAACTCAACACCAACCTACCCCTATACATACAAACATACATATATATAAATAGGTGGAAATAGGTGGATGAGTTACTGCAACGGGCCTAAATAAAAGAAAGCCTCAGCCCTTGTGCTATACCCGCCCTTCTTACACCGAAGAAGGATGGTACTTGGAGAATGTACGTTGATAGCCGTGTCATCAACAAAATCACTGTTAAAATCACGTCAAATTTTAAAATAACACCAAGTTTAAAATAAGTATGGTCAAATAAAGAAAGAAAATTGGATGAAGATGCCTTTAAATAAAATTCGGTTGAAATGACTCTTAAAGGCATTGGATTTATTTTTAAATGGATATAACTTATATCCGCCTAATCAATTAAATTTTATATTATCTTCTTCTTAAAATTAGTTCAAAAATTTTTAGGTACATTATGGAAACTGTATTGGAGAAGAAATGGAATTTCGTAACAGCAACCAATGCTTCCACATTCAAACCTGAAAGGACAAGGATAATGCAGAAAAATAGAGAAACAGAGACAGGAGAGAAAACTAGGATTCTGTATACCATTCCCTCTACTAAACAGTACAAACTATATATATTGAGAAGAGGAGAATAATAATTATAGCATCAGAGTTTGTTATAAGCCAAAGGCTGTGATTAAGTAAAATGCTGGAGATGTATGGTGAAGTTAAAAGCTGCAGAAGTAGTGGCAGCAAACATAGGAAGTGAGGGCAGCAACTATCACTATCTTTGTTCGGTTAACATGCCCCCGCAAGTTGATGGTATCATAGAGACCGTAAGTTTGGAAGCTTTTAGAGGAAATAGTGAGATAACAGGCTTGCAGTTTTTGAGACCGGCATGACGGAGGATGTTTTCAGCATACTTTGTTTGATGTAAATGAGGACCATTTGTTGTTGGGACTGCCTGAATGCCTAAGAACTGAGCCAAATTTCCAAGATTTTGAAGCTGAAAATGCTGCTTAAGATTTGTCATGAGTGTTGATCAGTGAGGTATTATTCCAAGTTAAAAGTATGTCATCAACGTATACTAGAAGAAAATAAGATTTGATTGGTGATTGTAGATGAGCAATGAAGGATCAGCAGCACTATAAGAAAAAAAACAAAAGTAGTGAAGTGAGAAGTAAGCTTAGCAAATCATTCATAAGGTGCTTGCTTTAGTCCATATATATGAAGCAAATATCACTGCAATTCCTTCTTTTAGTTATCGATATTCATCATAATCCGGCGATCGAGTTATGACTTGTTTAAATCATCCGTATTATTTGGTTTGCGAAAGAATTTCTGATAAGGTGGAATTTCTTTTTTGGGCGTTTTGCTACTAAGGTGAGTGAGTGAGTGGATGCTATTACTGTATACCCTCTCTTTAATTTCTCTCCATCTCTCTACTGTTGCATACACTAACTTGTTATGCACGACACATGCTGAATATTTACTCTTCTAAGGATAGATAGGAGAACCTTGAAAGTGTTTTCCCATGTAGTTTCTTTCCTTAATATATCGTCTGAGATTTTCACGCCTTCAGTAATGCAAAGATCTGTGTCGCTTTATTCGATTATATCAATGCATTGTTTTTTAGATCGATTAGTTGAGCATATTGTATTAAGAGCTTTTTTGCTGTTCAGCAGTTGAATTGGGGGATGAAGCATAATGCATATTAAATAGCTTAGAAATGAGCTATCTGATGCACAGCAGTTTATTTAAAACATCCGATTTCTTCCTTGGAGTACTTTTTGTTAGATTTACTTCAAAAAAAAAGAACGTTAGCTAAATTTGCGATACTGCAATACTTTCAATGTTTTTTTGGGTTTATGTTTAGTGCACTTATCATTGAAATACAATGTAACCTTCTTTTTATCCTTTTTAATGGATTTGACAGCATTAGGAAAAATCCTGCAGCATCGGAGTCCATTCTTCCTTGAAGAGTTTTAGTGTAGGCATCTTCATTGGCTACATACTGATAGTGTTGTTCTATTTTATGATTTTGATCATTAATGGAAGATTAGTTTGTGAACACATGTTAGATGGAGCTAAATATGGTCCTGAAATAAACTCTGTATTACATTTAATGGAGCTGTTCTTATATTTATGGCATAAAAAGCCATAATTGTTCGGCCTTTTGGAATTGTCATCTTGATTATTCCAGTTATTTAAAGTTTCATACTTAATGACTATAGTCATTTTCGTTATGTTCTTGTTGCTCGAGTTCTGGTTGTTTGAAATAGCAGTTATCATTGGAAAGCGATCCATACCAAGTTTCTAAAGCTTTTGTTTTATTTGAAATTAAAAGTGGCTACAAATGGTGTCAAGCTAATTTTTTTTGAAATCACCGCTCATGATTGAACTTTGATTTGTGGTGGCATAGTCTAGTCCTTTGAGGTATTAAGTTAGAATCAATTTTTTCTGCTGAACTTTATCTGGGGTACAATTGTCGAGTTCTAGCCTTCTTGTTTGTATGAATGTAATTTTAGTTTTTGATAACTGGAGGGGATTTATAGTGGTCCGCATTTTGTGTTATAGTTGTCATGTATTCTTGTGCTATTTCATATCCTTGTTTTTCTGTCCGTGTTTTGTGTTCTAGTTGACTTGTATTCTTGTGCTATTTCATATCCTTGTTATTCTGTAGTAGTTATTGTGGTAATAAACATGCTGTAGATGGCTTCCAATAAACTTTCTACTGAGGCAATTGTGAATGGTTTAAAGCCTTGTGGTTGTTGCATATAAACTGTTTGCAGATCTTTAAAGCCTTGTGGTTGCTGCATATAAACTGTTTATGCAAGTTTTCATGTAAAAATGCATTAGAAATGTCTAGTTATGTGATAGGTTAGCAATGATAAATAGCTGCAGTAATGAAAATGCAAATTGTAGGCATCTTAGCAACTGGACAAAAGGTTTACTTATAATCAATGTTATATTCTTGATTATAACCTTGAGCAATTAAACGATCTTTATAATTGACAATAGAGAAATCAAAATTAGGTTTGGTCTTATAAATCTATTTGTAGCACAAAATATTTTTCTTTAACAGAGGTGGTACCATAACCCATGTACCTTGAGACTGTAGGGCTTGAAACTTTTGAGACAGATTCTTGCCAACAAGCATGTTTAACCGCAGTAGAGTAGCCTGTAGGGTCAAGGAGAGGCAAGATTTGAGTGTGTAAAGTAAAGATTTGTTTTGGTTTTCGTGACCCAGTTCGAGATCTTGTCACCATGTGATGATGACATTGAGGAGAAGAAGTAATAGGGGGCAGCTCAGCAGATGAGAGATCAGAGGCAGCGGTTGGCTCGGTTTGGACAGATGAGCTAGAAGGATGTTCAACAAAATTTAAAAGTGGAGTGGGTGGAACTGCTGAAGTTGTAGACGTTAATAGAGTGGACTGCATAGTGGAAGATGGGTATGACACAAGAGTTAAAGGAGGTATAGAAGAAACTGGTAAGGATGTGGAAGGAGTAGAGGAAGAATCAATAAATGGAAATTGAACATGTCTAGTAATGAAAATTTTATTGAGTTTGAGATGATAGCAACGATATCCTTTATGTGATGAACTATAACCAAGAAAAACACATGATGTTGATGTAGGATCAAATTTAATGGATGAGTACTGTTTAAGCCACAGTTTAAGACACATAATGATCAAGTTTATATTAGGATAGTCTGATCTAAAGCACAAGGGGTTTTTTTTCCTTAATTTTCTTTTATCATCTAAGAAATTAAAGCTAGTATAATAATAACTCAAGTGATATGGTTATCGACCTTCTTTAAAGACATTTAAAAGAGATGGATAGGGGTACATATCATCTATATATTTTTAATATACTTTATATATGATAGATATATATTAATGTCTCACTATAATTTCACATTTTTAATGATCCCCACCCCCCCCCCCCCCCCCACCAAATAATAAAATTAATTTTGGTGCACTAAGTCCTTGCCGCTGGCCCTCTTTTATTTAAATCTCCTTAAGAATAATTAAAGTTCAATAAAAAAAGGCTATATTATTTTTCACATTACAACTAAAGACTTGACTCCTTCATTTTGTATCATGCAAAACAAATAACCATCCGCACTTATCTAATTACATGGTTACCAATTTAATTTTTCTATAAATCCATAATTACTTGGAAGTTTTTCATTTAGGGAGAAATTTCTTATAAGTTTGAATCGTAAAATTTCTTTCAGGTATGAAGAGGACTTGTGGATCGAAGTGGCCAAGTGCTTGGATGGCAAAGATTTGATCAGACTAGCAGTAACAAACAAGTGGTTCTACCGTTTGATCATGGAGGATAGCATTTGGAAGTATGCTTGTCTCCGTGATTTGCAGGTTCTTTCTCCTCATCACGTGTCCTTCAAATGGTTTCAGCTCTATGCCTCTGCTTTCGGTGGGTTTATACTTTCCAATTCTGAATTTTTTCATTTGAAAATACTGTAACAATAAGGCTCTGTTTGGTTTGAAGGAATTCAAAGGAAATAACAAAAATGAATATAACAATAATAAATAAATTAAATTTAATTTTGTTTATAATTAGATGAAGAAAATCTTTTTAGATGAAATTGAGCTTTAATTCGCATGAGTAATGAAAATATTTTTATAATTATCATTAAATTTAAGAAAGAAATCAGCAATGATTAAAATATTTGTCCATATTATGATTGAAAAATTAATTTAAAATCAAATAATTAATATAAAATTATATTTACATTATCTTAACTTCCTTCACACCAAACCAAGCCTAAAGGCCGGCTTGAAACTAATATATATTCCTTTTTTTTTTTTTCATAGATGGCAGTCATGCCTATTGCTTTCGTCAGAAGGAGAAACACATCGGTTAGTATATGTAACTGTGAGCCTTTGAAGAACTGCTTATGATTGACCTTGTGGTGAAATTAGATTGGATGCGAATTGGTGCATTCTTCATCGAGACGCCTTCGGCCGTGCTCACGGAGAAACTGGCGCTTCCGAGTAACCTAATGGAGCTTGAAGAAGACCACAACAGAGCAATCCAACTCAGCGGTACCTGCGTTCTAACGGATATTAGAACTGGAATATGGATTGCCGGTACAATTTTCTTCCTATAGTTTGTTGTTTTTAAACTTTGTGCGCTGCTAACAGGACTATTTGCTTTGAAGCTTAGCATCTAACAAATTATATGAACATTTCAGATCTGCAACTTGTTCGCTGCCCAGTTTGCAACCTTAACACCTGCGAAGGTAGGAAAGAGGATAAGGAAATGATCGAACGGCTAGATTCCAGCGAAGATCACCAAAATATGCTCCTCTATTTTTCATAAATCACTTGAATCTCTTGTTTTTCCCTACTCGTTGTGCATTTAGAAAATGGTGATGTCTGCTTTGTTACAGGGACGATGCAGATATTGGACGTGAGGCACTTAGAGCTGTTTCTCGAAGAGAGCTTCCGAAATGAAAGCTGGCAGTTCGAAGACATTGGATCTCATCGCATTGAGAAGCAATCCAATTCTGCTTCTGGCGGCGTTTTCGATTACAAACACATCCATTCTCCTTGCACCGCAGGTGAATTTTGATGATCCGATGACCTCTCAATTACAACATTTTCTTTTGAAAAAGATTCTTGAATTAAAATTCAGTACCTAATTAACACATAAAAAATAAGTAAAATCATTTTTTTAATACATCATTTACTTTTTGTTCTGCTTTCATGTTGGTCCATGTATTGTTGTTTTGCTTGTTTATTAAAATATTTTTACCTTGTCTTACCATTGACAAGCATCCATTGGCTTTGAATTGACAGTAAGACCCATCATTCCCTCCTATCCAGTACAGGCCAGTTGATTCTTAGCATATTCTTACAAACAAGAGATGAAGATGCTAACATGAGTGTGTGAAAGTCATTAATTTGAACTAGAAGAATATCATACTTTTCGAATTCGATAAAATGCTTAATACTTCTGGTTGGTTAGCGGATAGAAGCAACAGTATTTTATTTCTTTACCACGGTTGCAGGTTTGCTTAATACTTCTGGTTGGTTAGCGGATCCCGGGGATTGGCAGCCGAGGGCAAGAATCTCCACCCATGCCGTCGCCGTCAACACGAACCTGCAGCCCAACGACGGTGATGAGTCCTCCTCTTCTTCTCTGTTCTTCAATCGAATGCTTGCTTTTAAATTACCTATTCATGCCATCGAGTTTATATTGCTATACTGTACAGGACTTCATGTGAGATTCCAAGCCATGAGGAGCAAAGGTTCGGATGGAAAAGTAGTCTCCATTAGAATCTCACAGCAGCTCATTTGATCGTTTGCTTCACCTATCATTCTTACCCGAGCTTTTTGAGAAGTGGTCTTGCATCAGCTGGATCAGCATTAACTTTTGCCAGTGTTATGCTGTATCTGGTTTGAGAGTTACTATCAGATGTTGAAAAAGCTGATTCTTATAAGCCATAGTAGCAGGTAAATAAAGAGTTATTAGCATATACTGATCGATAGAAGGGGCGGGAAACATTGAGGGCTTTAGTTGGATTCAATATATCAGTGCGGATGAACATTTTATTAATTCATACTTCAAATTTTTTTGTTTCAATTTTGGTGAGGCTCTATTCTGTCCATTCACGCTTATATCCCAAAATATACATACATTGTAGGTTTGCTTGGTTTATCTTCTTATCTGCTTTGTAATAAAAGAATGTTTTTTTGGCAAAATTGGTGCTTCATATATATGTAAAAGAAAAAGGTCGTTTTTTTTTTTTGGTTTTTCCTTTGAGAAATTTATTTCTTAATTTTCTTTTAAAGATCATTTTGAAACTGGTTTATAAAATAAATTTTGATAGTATTTTCTTAGCATTTGAGATGAGCAGAAGAACTCACCAAAATTAGCTCAAATTCGTTAACCAAGACCATATTCTTTTATTAATCAAGACTAGCTAGCATTATTGCATATGAAACGTTTCGGTTTTGTTTAAACCGAAAGAAATTTTGGAACGGATTTTAGTTTTCTGCTAGCATTGAAAAGTTTTGCGACTATCTTTTATCCAATTTGAAGGTATCATTGTATTTGATACTAGAGTGAGAATTGGACTTGCAATATAATGAAAAAATGTTTATTTTGACCAATTTAAAAACTATGATATTATTACTTGCTAGAATTAAACCAAAGACACAGGATATCAGCTGCTTAGACTTTTTTTCCCCTTTCGGCCTTTCTTATCTGTTCTTTTCCCCTTCTTTTCTAATTTTCCTTCTATGTACATAATATGTATAGTGGCATCTGGAATTCCTATAATCATTTTATGTTTTCGTACTGTATTATATATACCTCTGTTGTTAGATTAGGAAATTTTCATTAATTAATTTTTTTCACTTTCCTCTTTTATTTTTCTTCTTTTAATGAAGTATCATAGCTATAACATTTTCTGTAATTCCAGGCGCATCTTCGTTCTCTCTATCTTTTGCTCCATTCCCCTTCTATGGACACTTCAACGCAAAGCACCAAAGGGATGAGCTCAAAACCAATGATGGAGGAATTGATATCATGCACTTTGCTCCATAAAAAAGATACATCACCTCTAGATTCAAGTTTATCAATCTCCATAACTTTTTGTATAATACATATAATATATTCTAAGGATATAAATCACCAAATCATTAATCCTTGAATCCATTTTCCTATAAACGTCTAAATGAATTGAGTTTCTTCTTTACATTCTCCTTCATATATCACAAGAATTTTGACACCTAATTCACCTTTAAAAAAAAAATGCTCAAAATATAAGCACAAGACCAATGCCACTTGTAACATGTGTTTGAGCCATTTTTGGGTATAGTTTTAAACTTTGTGCAAACCTTAATTCGACATTGTTTGATCCATGCCCAATTATGGTTCAAAAGTTGCTCAAATATATTTAATCAAAGTTGGAACAACAAGAAAATAATATTATGAATAAGGTTAGAATATATACATATATATATATTTTAGCTGAGCATGGTTTCAATAATGTTTGAACATGTTCTAAAATGTTTAAACAATGCTAGTGTTATTCAAACCATGTTCAAAAAATATTCATGCATGAATGGTCTGAACAAGTTTTAAACATGTTTTTAAACCCTATTCAAGCATGTCTGAATAAGGTTTTATCATAGTTTACACCATATGATTTTAGGCTTCAGTAATTTTGATTTGATCTGCTTGTTTACATGTGCTCGACAGGACCAAGGGTGCTTAATTGGGCTTTTGATAATTTTTAAACTTTTTTCTTATCACAATAATCCATGGCTTAAAGTGAGTAACTAAAAACCAGAATAACGTGATAAAATAAATTATAAAACAAAAGCATGCATATAAATATTAATTATAATGTGTTTCAATCATGACCTGTATCCACTCCTAAGTGCCCTCTACGCCTAAGATTTCCTACACAACCAACACTAAATAAAATTAATTACTCCTTCATAATCAGAGAAACTCTTGCACAAAATACCACTTTGAGACAATCTCCCTTCCTCCAAATGTTCCTCTATAGAAAACTTGGCCAAAAACCATGAAAGAATTAACATAGAAAAATCACACGAATAAACGGGTTTTAAAATACAGATCTTCCATTAGCATGGAGAAATCAAGTACATCAAAAACCCAAACATTGAAAATTATCATTATAGTAAGCAAACACTATGTTTCTCTCAATTGGATCTTGAAATCTCTTTTAGGATGTTTTTGCAATAAAAGGCTTGGCAGATGAAATTCACTTCAAAAACTTTTAAAATAAGTAAAACAATCATTCTCCCATTTTCATAGCCATCCAACTTTCAAAACTAGCTTATTTTCAATCCTAGATCTTTTCGAAGAGAGGAGGAATAGCACCAATTTTCTCATCCCCAAATGCAATGCAATTAAAATCACCCAAAATCAATGATATATCCAAAATTAAAGATGAAATGTCATAAATGGAATCCTACTATTTTTTTTGTAGCATATTCTTAGCATAAATAAAGATGATTAAAAAATTGATAATGGATGAAAATCCTAGTCAATCATGAATATAGTGAACCTAGAAGGTAAGAACAATGAAGGACACTTAACGAGTGTCCCAACTAATCTATATTCAACCCCTAGAAGAGGTGTGAAATTATTACAACTATCCTTTTGAGCATTTTTTTAAATATATAGTAGAGAAATCACTACAAATGGAGGTAGAAGATAGCTTTGTTTCCAAAAAAAATAAGATATCAACTTTATTCTTAATAACCATCTTTCTATATTCATTGATATATGCTTCATCATTTTAACCCTTAATGTTCCATGAAATGATATTTAAAAAATAAATAGATTAATATTGTTGTGAAGGCCACCTTTTTTTAAATCTTTTTCCAAGGTTATTAAAACTGGATTGGCTGGTTCAACTGGTTCAACCTTGAACTAGTCGGCCGAATGGTTCATTTTTTGTATAAAACTGGATTTGTATTGAACTGTCCAAAAATCACTCGGACTAGAGGTCGAACTGGAGAACCGATCTCGGTTCTCCAAAATCATCCAGTTTAAACATAGGGAAATCTGATTGATTGGATTATGATCATGTGGTCCAAATTCATTAAAAAAACCCTAAATTCCTTTGTTATCCTATAATCCCTCATTTTGTTCGAACTCCAAACAAAGCTCTTGTGGCTAGCTCCTGTTCCTTCCTCTGTGCTCGACATTCCTATTTCATTGGAGAGCTTATACGAACAGGTAAAATAATCTGACCGACGAAGCTCCTCCCAACATTGTTCATGACTTCTTCTGCTGTTTCTTTTGCCCGTTCTTGTACTAATTAGCAGAATATGTATGCATGCCGTAATTGCTTCAACTTATCTTCCTCCTCTCGTCATCTGCTTGACCTCTTCTACTAGAAAGAAGAGTCACATCAATCCACTCTTGTTTGCACTTGCTCATCCGTCGCATTTGCTTCCTCCACGCCTCTGCTTGAACTCAATCCATCTGAGAAAGACTGCTCCTTGCTATTTGCCACTGTTGGGTCATCCATTTTATAGATTTGATAAAGTTTAAATGTTTCATTTTTTTTCAAATCTTATATTTTATAAATAACAAATCTGTTGTTGTTTCTTTAGATCAATATAATGAAGTATGAGTCGAGAAGGTTTGATTTGGTTCAATTAAGTCATTATCGGCGTCACATGTGTAAGAGGTAAGTCTGAATACAAATTGTGTTTAAGTTTATTGTAAGCATCAGTTAGCTAATTTTAAATTGTGTTGAAGTTTATTTGTATAAGCAAATTTGTTTTTTCATATTCTTAAATCTATCTGTCATGCTTGCTTCGAGTATATTTTGGAAATAATTGTGTATTGCTAAAATTGTATTTGTGAAATTTTGTATTTACTGAAATTAGATTTTAGTTTTCTAAAATCGGATTTCTTAATTGCTGAAATTGATATTCATATTTATTGAATTTGGGATTTCTATGTGCTGAAATTACATTTGTGTTTTGCTAAAATCAATTTCCATGTTTGCTGAACTTAGATTTTAGTTTACTGAAATCAGATTTCTTAATTGCTGAAATTGATATTCAGATTTGTTGAAATCAAATTTCTTAATTACTGAAATTGATATTCAAATTTGCTGAATTCGGGTTCTATATGTGCTGAAATTTTATTTATATTTTGCTAAAATCAATCAAATGTGCTAAAATTAAATGTAATATTTGCTAAACTCAAGGTTAGATTGTCATATTGTTAATTTTATTAATTTTTAATAATATTATTATTTATTACATCATCTTGTTCGACTGGTCGAACCGGTGAACCATGAAGTTCTCATTTTTCGAGTTCATTGTCCGATCTGATTTTCACAACCTTCTCTTTTTCACTCTTGGTGGAAGTAATAGGGGAATAAGACCAATTACTATGTTGGCCTCCAAATTGGTAGAAGATGTGGCTATGTCCAAGCAATATATGTCATTGTCAAGGGAGGTGTTTACAATTGTCAAAGCAAAAGAAGTAAAAGTACATTGGCTGGTGAGGGTGGTTTGATGAGTAGGGGAAATATTTATATACATAGTAGAAGCATTTGAGATTTGATATAGTCTTTAGGGTGATGAAGGTGAGGAAGAATCTTAGTTATTAGTAGTGGTATTTAGTTTAGGAATGTTGAGGTTTGGAAGAATTATTTAAGTGGATGAGTAAGGGCTGATCATGAATGAAACATTTCTAGAATGATTATTCTCACAATTTCCACCCCTATTCGAGTTTTGGCTTCTCCCATGAGGGTAGCAGACTTCGGGAAGAATAAGTTATCATGTGCAAAGGTGACACCAAGATGGAAAGAAGATAGTTTTCATTTATAGATAATAGTATACAGAATATTTCTTTCACTAATATGAATTGGGATGTCTTCAGGTACAAGCCTATTACTTCTTTAGGTGAAGGAATTCAATGCCAAGAGGCTTGACCAAGAGCCAAAAAATAGAGACGGTAATGAGGGATATGAGAAATAGTAGAGAAAGAAGAAGAGGGAGGAGAGCGATCACAACCAAGAAAAAAATCCCTAGAGGAGTGAGGCTCATGAGCGGGGGTGAGAATTTAATATGATTACTCTTGGTTTCATTTGCTCGGTTGCTTTCATATGTTAAATTGTCAAATATGGGTCGACTACTATTTATACCACCAAATTAAGATAGTTATTTTCTTTCATACTGATCATTGTTCCATATATGTTTTATCATTAAGCTAAGTGTCTAATTTTCTACGTGCATTTTCTGCACTAACTTATATAAATTCTTAGTTTTCATATATGACTATTGACATAACTTATGGCTTTCATCTAGTTTTAGTTCTATACGAATCTTAAAACAATTCTTGGCGGAGCGCAATTATGCTTGTTTAATTTCTTTGAGTATGTATGTCCGATTCTTTTTTTTTAATGAACATAATCCCTAATTGTTGGGGATGTATAGTCAGTTTGATGTATATTTTAAATCTTTTTAATTCAATTCTTTTATTATGATGAATTTCTTTTAGATAATAATTATAATGAATTTCATTTCAACAAAAAATTAGAAAAAATAATCGCTTTATTCTATCAAAATAAGCATTTATCATTTTTAAATTATCGTAACGGGCGTAACTCTCATTAGTCGGTTGAGAGTTTTGTTTATCAAATATAAAGAATTTAATATTGATGAAATCACGAGCTACATTTTAATAATAATATAACCTTAATAACTCCTTAACTTGTTTAATAAAATGGAAAAGAGTGATCCTTATTGACCAATATAATGAGAACTTTAATTATATTTTTATAATAGTTATATTATCATATAAAATTAGCAACGGTATAAAATTTTAAAATGTTAAAAAACATGATTGAAGATGATGGCTTTCCCATGTTTTTTTGCTGTTGTCTTCGATTATATTTAGCTGAATAATTAGATTAATTTTAATTTTTAAATTTTATTTATTTTATCTAATCACATGATTTTGTTAGATTATATTGGACTTAATTTTGAACAAATATATTTATTGAGAGGAGACAAAATAGTTAAAATACCTATTCTATTAAAAAGGAAAAAATTTTAGAGTGAGCAATTATCCACCCTAAGCTCTTCCTACATTCACTTAAAAATATAAATGGGTTGTTAGCGGGACTGGGCCCTCTAAGGTGGGCCTTTGAAAGAATATATTCATAAAGGCTAGTTGATTAAAGCCGAAAAGATCGAGCATATAGGTAACTTGATATTTTTGGCTACCTTACACATCACTTAGATTTATGATATTTTATGGGATGGCGCCATGTGGCATCTCAAGGAGGGCGAGTCTTTGGTTCATACTACTTTCTTGCTCAAGCCTTAGACTATTGGTAAATAAATTACAGCCTTAGGTGAAGGCTATGAAAAGCTGACACTATTAGACAACTCTTTGGCTACGAGGAGTTGATGGTATCAGACAACTTAGACTTTATTTGTGATGACTTTTTTACTGTTTTTTAAAATAGTTTTTTGGTACAAAAATTTTAATTTTTGCAAAAAAAAGTTATTTTAAGAAGTAGTTAGAATGCCATCCCAAACGAAACTTTAAGCTTCTTTTGGAACAATTTTTTCATTGCTTTTTAAAATAATTTTTATTGCAAAAATTTTTGTATTAGAAAGCTGCTTTAGAAAGCAATAAGAAAGCTATCTCTAACGAAGCCTTAGGCGAAGACTATGAAAAAGTGGTGTTGGTGGGACCCAAAAGTTATAAAAATTGTACATTTCGAGTCGAGAAGAGTCAGAGATTTAGGTATACATTATTCATTTTTGTTGCCTATGTTTATGGAACAACAAGATAGATGAATTAATCAACTAATAAATGTACGTGTGTGGCTATATATATATATATATATATATATACTTACTATATGTGTAAGCCAAACTTTGAGCATTGTGCGGTACCAATAGGTATGTGACATACGAGAGCAAGAGAGGACTCATGAGCCCGCATTATATGGGGGTTCATTTCTTAATAAAGTAAAAAAGGTCTTCTAAAATTAGTGAAATGGTTTTTTATGTGGCATTATGTATAGATAGAGCTTTGACAATCATAAAGGATGTGAACCATGTGATGTGTCATGAGATGATAATTTGACAAGTGTCGATCGCTAAATGGTTGGATGGTTGGCTAGTCATTGAATACTTATGCGATGAGTGAGTTGTGGATTAGCTATCTCAGTTATGGTGTGCAATAGGGTATGATGGAAATTTGTCACCTACTTTTAGGATTAGAGAATTATCCTCTTAATAAGCTATACTAGAGTGATGAGGTGTTAAAAACTTGATGGGTTGTCTTATGTAAATTTGACTAGGGCCAACTAGCATACATTGTTAAGCATTTAAGAAGGTTGATCTAATACGGATGCCATCTTGTAGAAGTTAGCGAGAGCAGTGAATTAGAGAAGTTATCAAATGGTTCGATTTGAAGAAGTCAAAGAAGATATTTGATTTCTTGTCAGAGATCATTGACTTGGTGAAGTTAGTAGGGAGGCCTATGTTTTAGTCAAGAAGGTTCATTAGATCATTGAATTGGAGAAATCATGCAGGGGATAGAACTTTGATTAGAGGATATAGAAATCCTGAGGAGGCTATGTTCATAGGAGATGGTGTCAAAGAGGTCCAATCATTTGAGCCAATTTTAAAAAAATTAATTAAAGAGGACCATGAAAGCAGACTTGGAGAAATCATTAAGGGGTTAATTTCATCAAGTCATGAAAGAAGCTAATGCGAATGAGTCACCAAGAGCAAGTTCTTTAAAGAAGGTCATCACTATGGCTAATGCAGAGAAAATGTAAAGTAAGCCGACGTTTAAGTCGATCAAGGTTGACTTATAGAAGTTTATCAAGGGCAAGTTCTTCAAATGAGGTTGAGATTATAGGAGAGCACATCAACTTGCTAAGCCAATTTCTTTGCTATGGACGATAAGTCCCAATTTTTGGTAGATTAATTGTTAAACATTAAAGAACTGCTCTTGATTAGATTTAGAATTATGGGAAACATTTTAGGAGGTAGTGGCCAAAATGTGATACTTTCCGGTTTTAGCTCTTTAAAACTAGAACTTAGTTTATTAGAAGATGGCCCAAATCTGAGTTGGCAAAGATGGTCTTGTACTTCTTTTGGAGCTTTACTCTTGGCTATTATTTGACCTGTATACAATTTTTATGAGGTGAAAAGATTGAGTGGTTTCAAGCACAACGGCCCATCTATGGAAAACCTATAAGATCCTTTTACTATAAACTTGACTTTGTACCTTATTGTTTTTAATCATGAAATAATTTTTACTTATAATGCTCTACTCTCCCTTAAACTATCTCATTTAACAAAATTTGTATCCTTCATAGTACTTCGAAAAACTTCAACACTTGATTTTATAATGGCTCTTATTGTTCTAATATTTTTTTATTATATGCTAGTTGTCATATTTGCTTTATTATGTTTTCACCATAGTATAGTTAGTCACCTTGAAGATAGTACTATAGAAGATAGAGGCATAAACTTCACCTACATGTTTAATTGAGATCAAGTTCAATTTCAAGCTAAAAATATACCTCACACTCTAAAGCTTTAACATCGTGCCATTACCTATCTTTACTTTTATATCACTAACTCCCATAATATCTATTTGTCCACTGATATTGAGATGAACATTCTAGCAAATTCCAATGACATAGTTAGTCATGCATTTTATATGAAGTAGATTTAACTGATGAACATAAGATCAAAATTCATGACTCTTAAAGTACTCGTACTAAAGAACCAAACATTGTAGATCTCTTCTGATGAAATTTTTGTAGAGTTCACCTATTTTGAGATTTTATCACTACAAGAAGGTGGCTATTTTATCAATGGAAAACCCCCCAAAATTTATGCATTTTGTTAGATTTTTGAGGATTTCCTTCTACCAAAACACTTATTAAAAATGCTTAATGACAATAAAAAATATATAAAAAAATAACAATAATGAATTTTTGGTAGAAAATATGTTAGAATATGCTAAAAGAAAAGAAATAAGAAAGCCACCAGGTGTGCGCTAGAAGCAAAATTGATGGAATTGATCAAGAAAAAAATTGACAAAATTTTCACTGAGAAATTTGCTAAATTTATGGGGGATCAATTCCCCTGGCTTTGTCTCTTGTAAACTCAACTTGCCTTTATAGTATCAATCTTAAGAAAATTTTTCATCAAGAACTATAAGATTTTTTTATTTTTATCTTGGCAGCACCATCATAGAAGTATAATAATTCATATCATATCACAAATATTTAATATCCATATCAAAACATATTATAGAAAAATATTTCATATAAATAGCTAAATCAATCAAATTATTTGAATTAATCAAATATTCCATACTAAACATTAAACATTTAAATCTAAAAAATAAAATATTTGTCTCATATCTCTAATACGCTAAATCTTACTAACTCTCTTCTTCTTCTTCTATTTTATCCTCATTTCTTATTGCTTTGGCTAACTTCTTTATGATTGTTTTATATATTTGAGTTTTCTAATTACCCTCCATACTCAATAATTTCTCTTACATAGTTCTTTAGATATAACCTACTTATTAGTAACTTCGAGTATCATCCGTGGACAATACTTGGGTTGCTCGAGGACAATGACACTCAACCTCTAGGTATAATTCTTTCAAGGACCAAAAATGAACTCTTTTTTACCATTGAAGATAGCTCGTGATTGCTCGACCTCCTCTAATATGGGTTTGTGGTTGTTTCTAACCTCTAATAAAGACTAAATTGATGTTGCGTTTGAAGCAGGAGTCACCAGCTTAGGGGTAAAGCTAGCCATTACAGATGACTAGTGAGCACCATGAGATGCAATCACTCATAAGAAATGCCTTGCAGTAAGTGAAAAATCATTAGATCTCTATAAAAGGACAAATCTCTACTAACTCTTTCAATTCCTACCATTTTTCTCAGTTAAACCTTCTCGGCCACTTTTTGTATAGCCTCTCTCACCTTACTCAGGATTGCATCGATGGACCCCCTATCATCACAACCCATCCCAATATGAAACATAAATAGACAGGTCATACCTTATTGAATTGGGACAAGACAAATTAAGATCTATGTTTTGGGGGCTACTCAAAATATCATCTATTAATTTACATATAGACCATAGAGCTTCTAATTACATCAAGAATAAAACAAACTCATCCAAAATTCTTCTCATTTCATCAAAATTTATATACAACATTTATACTATAGTACATAGTTACATAGACCAAGAATAGAGAAGTAAAATAAATAGCCATACGTGAACAAAAATTACGAAAAATATCTATATAAATATAGACATATCAGATCTTGAACTCAACTACTCAATGAGCTTTTACCTTTTCCCTTAACCTTAAACAAAAGGTATAACATGTGTGAGCCAACACAGCTCAATAGATCACACACAACAATCTAAATTTCTAATAATTCATTCATTAAATATTTAACTGGATGTAAAAGTAGTTCATAAGAAGCATATTATACTGAGCATCCCATTAATTATAGATTGCTAAAATAAAATAGATTATGTATTGAAAGTAAATAAATAAGAATATCATATATCAGAGTAGAAAGTAACAAAATTCCTCGAGGCCTTTATACCTCCCATCAAAAATATATATCAGAATTCAGACCCTTATAACCCCCTGTAATGGCATATCATAAAACATACCCTTATGATTCCCAACGCCTAACACATATCAGATATTTAGAAATTAAGGCCCTTATAACTCCCTTTATATTTAACACCAGAATAAAACTTCTCCAACATATCAAATCTGCTCAAAATCACACAATACAAGCAGATAAGTACATATCATTGCATTTCCATACATGGAATGTAAATAAAGCAACTTGTAGAAATTCACAGTGTGCTATATCAGTAACCTAAAATTTCAAAAGCTACATAGAAATTCAATATTTTAGAAACTCACTAGTTTATTATGGATTATCCAGAATATTATTTTGAGACTTTAATTGTATTATATTTTTTTTGGGATTAGAGTTTGTTCTAATAAAATAAAATAGTAGACTTTTCATTTTACATGGTAGAAATTTTCTAGAAAATACCTAAATGTCCAAAAATTGTTATTTCTATTGAATACAAAAAGTTACGCACTGTATGTTTTACGGGTACAAAGTTATCCCAATTGTTTTCTTAACAAACTTATAATTTAAATAAAGAAAATTACAAAAAATTTAATATTTTTAAAAATTAAGATATGTGGAATATCACCTATCTCATTCTGAGCAACTTTCAAAACTAGGCTGACAGCATAAAATAGACTAGAGTCGCCCAAATCCTAGCTTTCTCTCAACCAAAATTCCCCTCTCTCTCTAATTGGGTTTCTTAATTGAAAAAAATGATTTAAAATGGTGCAAATGGATATTTATTTAAAAATATTTTTCCTCGTGATGAGGCACCTGATCATGTGCACCGTAGCACACCCCATAGAAGAGCACTGCACCATAGTGCTACACCTAGCACCACTGCTTGGAATTATTTTATTGAGATTATTGAGAGCTCAATGCTGCAACATCGCATATCCCAGTACCACGATGCCCTAGGGGATAAAATCCAGATTTTTAAATCATGTACACAGATTTCTAGACCCACTTCAGAGTAGATTTAGAAATTCACATGCATACAAAACATTCCCAGACACATGCAAAGGAGTTTAATTATAGAAATTTAGTGACTTACCTTTACTAGACTAGATCAAAATAGGTGCAACTATACATGAATTCAGTAGGTGTTACAATTCTCCTCTTATCAGAAAATGTCATCCTTGACATTTCAAAACATAGATTAACGAAACAGATTAGGGTATAGTTATCTCATCTTAGATTTCTTCTTCGAAGTAACTTCTCTTTCTATTATATGCTTCCATTTTATCTTAACCATTGGGACCATTTATTCCTCAATCTTCTAAAGTAGTTCTTTCTAGTTCCTCTTTATAGCTCAGATTCATACGTACTTGAACTTCTTCTGTATACATTCGATGCTCAGGGTTAAATTCACATTTTCTTAGAGATGACATATGGAATATATTGTTAATATCAAACATATGCTAATTATAACATGTAAGCAAATTTTCTAATCCTTTCAGCTATCTAAAATGGTACAACATACCTTGGACTAAACTTTTCTTCTTTTTCGAACTTACTGATGCCTTTCATTAGTCTCATTTTCACATATAAGAAGTCCCCAACCTATAATTCTACTTCTCGTTGCTTGGCATCATAATACTATTTTTATCTGTCCTCCTATATAGCTTTTAATTTATTTCTAATCAAACAAATCTTTTCAATAGCATTATTAACTAAGGTTGGTCCATTCAAACTCCTCTCACCTACCTCTGTCTAAGACAAAAGGGTTTTGCAGTTCCTTCCATACAAAGCTTCATACGGAGCCATACTTATACTTGACTAAAAATTATTATTATAAGCAAATTCAATTAGAGGTATATAATCTTTTCAACTACCCCCGAAGTCTAGAACACACAACCTCTAAAGATATTTTAATATCTTAATAGTCCTCTCATGCTATGTGTTGATCTACAATATGAAAAGTTATACTGAATGTAGTTTAGTACCCAAACCTTATTGAATGCCTCTTCACAGCCTGCAGGTAAACCTGCCATCTCTTTCATAAACTATCACTTTCAGTATTCCATGTAGTTAGATGATCTCTTACACATAAAACTGTGCCAATCTATTTATTAAATCAAACTACCATATCAAAATAAAATATGCAGACTTCATTAGATGATCTACTATAACCAAGATAGTATCATGTCCTTGACTTGATCTAGGGAATCTCATAGAAAAATACATCATTACTTCTTCCCATTTCCATTTTGGAATAGCTAACGGTTGCAAAAACACCCTGATTGATAAAGCTCTACTTTTACTAACTAATAGGTCTCACACTTTAAAATAAAACCTCCCACATTCTTCTTTAACCTTGGCCAACAAACATACCTTTTAGATTACTGCATATTTTATTACTTCTCGATTGAATAATATATACTAAATAGTGATCTTCATTCAAAATCATTTGTCGCAAATTTCTAAAACCAGGAACCCATAGACTATTCTTTTAGAACATAGCTCTAGAATTAAATAATCATAATTTGGGTTTCATACTAGATTTGATTTGATTGATCAATTTCAGGTACTCTAGGTCAGACTTCTAAGCTTCCTAAATCCTTTTTTGTAGAGATGGTTGAATAGTCATCTGAGCCAGAATGCCAAAATCCTAATCAACATGAATAATCACTTCCAACTATAATCTTGCTGTATCCGAAATTAGAAAATCATCATAAGTAAGCATAAGGCTAAATATTTCTAGAAGGCTTTCTACTCAAAGCATCGACTACTACATTTACCTTATCAAGCTGATATTGAATAGTTAGATCGTAATCTTTGATTAGCACAAGTCACCTTCTTTGCCTTAGATTTAGATCCTTCTATGTGAATATATACTTTAAGCTATGATGATCAGTACAATATCATAATTTGGGATCTCGAGCTTGTGATTTTGATGATAATAAATATTATTGATTGAATTTTCATTTCTCCTAGCTTTTACATTGCATATTTATTTCTATGTGTACTAATACTTTAGGTATATTATATACCATTAAAGATTAGTTTTGCTCAAGATTAGGTAGAATAGGATGTGTTGAAAGAGTCTATACTTTTAACATCATTAATTTTATATTTCTTGAGTCTAAGCCATATAAGGGTGTATGCTGATTTGGCAACCATCCACACATACACTAGGAGTGAGAAAATAAATTTTAAATATTTTGAACTAATCATACAATACGATCTAGATCGTATTGTATGATCATTATTTCAAAAAATTAGTTAAAATAACTAATCATGTGATTAATATTTTTAAGTGAATCATATTATATGAACCCAATTATACTATATGAAGAATTATTCATAAAATTAGTTAAAATGGCTAATCATGTAATTAATATTTTTAAATAAATCATACTGTACGATCCCGATCATACTATACGATTCGTTTAATTTGAAAATCATAACAGTCAATCCAGTTTAAGTATTTTAAAATTTTGATTTTGTACTATTTATATAATAAGAACTACTTTGTATTGTATAATATTTGAAAATTTAATTAAATTAATCTTTATAATTAGTCAATTAAATTAAGATTTAATTAATATGGTAGATCATACCATACTATGTTAATTGTATAATACGATAGGCAGAGATGAAATCTGATTGGCCCAGAAATTATCCTAGATGAAATCTTAGTATTTGAACTAATTGTATAGTATGATGTCAATCATAGTGGATGACTAGTAGAGATGATATCGATCATCCTGGAGATTGTCCTGTACGATCTTAAGATAATGTAAACTAATCATATCATTCGATCCTGTTGATCTCCTTTCTGTATGAGGTTACTAGGACCCATTTGGGTTCCTTTTTGGTGACCTAATGATTGGAAAATGTCTACTTCCTAATCATATAGGTCCCAGCTAAGACCCAATTCAATTCCAATCAAACTCAACTCCACCTTCCAATTCAATCTCTAATCCAACTTCAAATCAATTTTCAATCAGCTTTCAAATCATATCTAATCAATCTCAATCATTCATTTGATTATCATTGATATGGATAATCTAAACTCAAACAACCAACTTCAAATTCCAATCCAAATCCAACACCCAAACCAAAATCATAGGGCTAAGGACCCAGGTCCTGAAACCCTTTATAGGTGACTTTTTTGTCACCTTGAAACCTAGTCAATTGGTATCTAATTTATGATCTATTAATTCTATATTTATATGACATGTCTCTAGTACCAACCCTCCAAGTTTGAGCTCATTCAGTGGTCGATAACCCCAGAAACAAGATTTATTTCTAAAGGCAGTAAAACCTTCAGTTATTTATAACCTATGCCACTGGATTTTCTATTCAGTGGAATTTAACCCTGGGACTCTTTCCAAACCCTCCAACAACACTCATGAGCTTTGTAATGACTAGTTGATCAATAACCTATACTTCTCTGGACCCAATTTAACCTAGGGTTGACCCGGGGTCAATATGACCAAAATATCCTTTAAAGGGATTTGTTGTCTTTTCCTCAAAATTCAACATGGTCTTCCCTCATCAACTTTCAAAACCTATCCCAATGGATCCTAAATGCCCTTTGGAACACATTGGACCCAAACCCACATTTTAGTTTGATCTGGTTAACCAAAGTGACCTTTATGGGTTTAAACCCCCAATTTCAAACCAAATGGCCTCCCCTTGCTTTGAGACCTCTTCCATTAAGTTCACATTGTCCATTTGAACTCAATGGGCCCAACCTTTAACGCTAGTTTAGCTTGGTTGACCAAGTCAACTAAGTTTGACTAAACCTTTCATACACCTTAACCTATTCAAACCTTTTGACCAAGACCTCTCCAAACCCATTCAAACCCATGGAGTGACCCATTGGGTTCTCAGGAGATCCCTCTTGAAGATCCAAACCTTAGGCTCACTTGGGTTAGCCATTTGGCTTGACCTAAGTGTTCAGAGAGAGGACCCCCTTGAGCCAACTTCCATTCTAAACTAAATTGGATCCAACTAATAGTGGCATTGGGTTCCCCTTGACACAATACATCTTCCCTAGATGACCCAACCATTGGGTCGAGTTGGGTTAGGAGTTAGGCTAACCCAAAGTGGCCAAAACCACCTTAGGTTGAGCCATTTTCCAACTTAGGCCTCACCAAACCCGATCAACACCTCCATTAGATATCCCTAGACCCAAGGCACCTACCCTAGTTAGCCCAGCCCTTGGGTTAACTTGAGTCAACCTCTAGGCTAGCCCAAAGTGGTCAAAACCACCTTGACCCAAGCCACTTATCACCTCAGACCCAATTGGATTCAATTGACACTTTCATTGGGTGCCCCTTGACCCAATACATCATTCTCATCAGTCCCACCCCTTGGTTTGACCCAAGTTAAGCTTAAGTTGACCCAAACCGTACAGGTTTGGGTCAACCTGAGCCTCTCTATTGATTCAAGCTTCCCCATGCCCAATTGAACATGTGGTTGAGCTCACCACACCCCCATTACCTTTCCAGATCACCTTCACCCAACTAGTGGTGCCGGCGGCCAGGATAAGTGGATTGAAGCTTCAGTGGTCCCCTCCATCTCAGGCCTCATCCAAAGGCTTCCAAAGCCTAGGATTGATGTCTTTGAGCTCACGGACCTCTAAGGAAGTGTCCCTTGCCATCTGAAGGCCATCCAACGGCCGCCCTAATTGATCGTGATCATCTAAGCTCATAACCATCATTTGAATAGGGTGTTTCCACCCAAACCTCTTCATTTGCATCCACCATTTTAAAAAGCCTCCCCAGAGCTCCCTCAGAAATCCCATAATGTTCCCCAGCTTCCAAGCCCTCTCCAGTCAGTAGTTTGAGCGAGCTCCAATGAAATCTCTCCGGCCTCCGCTCAAAGTCATACCTCCGACCATCCTCTGATCCCATTGTCTAAAGGAGATTCGATTATAATCCTCCCCTAAAGCTTCTTGTGAGAGAAGCTCATTCGTTGAGGCCTTCTTTACGATAAGAATCTCTTCCCGAGCCCCTAGTTAGCAAGTTTTGGTCAAGTGTGAAAAGGAACTTTAAATCTAACGTGATCCCACCATTGGATTGAAAGCCCTCATTTTCCTGATCCTTCCTATGAAATTTTGTAAGAGTTTGCCGACAGGATCTCTCAGATCATGCCAGAGAATTTTAATAGCTTTGGGTCTGCACGAGAGGTTGAAGACGTAATCCTAACTGTTGATTTTAATCAATAGTTCAGATTAGATCCCATGGTTCCGGAGCCCATCCAATCATAGCTGTCTGATTCCTACTCTGACAGCTACTACTAATCCCACGTTTACACAGTCAACATGCAATTATTGCCTTGCGAATTGGATCGTGCCGTGTGTAAAAGCATGATCTGACTAATCTAGCTGTGTAAATTAGGCTTTAATTATTCTAAAAATTCAAGGAAACTTAGAAAATTAATATCTCCCTCCACACTTGACCAAATTAGTTGTTCTTAGGCTCATTGAAAAGATCTCAGGGAGATCTTCAAAAGCCCTATAGTTTCAAGCGATGATTCTACATGCGTTTATCTCAATTCTAGTAATAATATTTATAATATTTTAGCATTTATGGTCAAATGATATCACCATAGCTTAGGACTTTGGGAGAATGGATTTGGGCTTATCTCTGACATAAACAAATTTATTCTCCCTTGTTTGAGATGTTTGAGGGCATAATTTATTTAATTTGGAGTCAAGGGTCATGGTTTGACCCTTGATCCCAAATAGCTTCTATGATCTATCCAATGAGAATTAGGGTTTGAGATTTGTGGTGTTAGTTATGCTTAGTCTAAGGAGTTTAGAGCCACTGATTGCACCCCCAACCAAGCCTAAGGTAGTAACTTAGGAATTTTCTAAGGTGACCTAGAGGTTACCTTGAGTGGTTTGGTTAGCCACCTTAAGCAAATCCATTTGAGCCCAAACTTAGGGAGATTGAACCTTGAGATCAGGTGATCTCATGGTCCAAAATTCACTAGATTTGGTACTCATTTGGTCCACTAACTAGGAACCTCAAAATCCCCCTTTAGATTTGGCATAGAACTTTCACTAATTCATTAAAAATATATTTTTAATCCTAAAAATCCACATAAGGAGTCTAATTGACCCTAATTGAACCATCAACCCATAAAAAAAAGCCCCATCAGATAACCCATAATTTTATTTTAATTTAATTTCTAAGGAAAATTAACTATTAATTTAATTAATTAATTAAAAATATTTAAAAACCCAATAATTCCCTAAATGCTTGGGAACACCCCCTTAGGTCATTTATGACCTTTGGAGGTGATCCCAAGGGGTTTGGGGTAAATTTGGATCAAAATAAAAAATTCCCTTAATTAAGGTAATTTTAAAATTCCAAAAAATACCTAACTTTGAAAAAGTATAAATAATTCAAAAAAAAATTAATTTAATCAAACTAAAGCCATTATACTCTAATTAAAATCTAGTATTTTTAAAATAATTTCAAACTTTCAAAATTTAGTCAAAGTCAAAAGTCAATTTTTTGGACAACCGTAGTTCAAATTTAGGTCCAGCTTCAAAAAATCATAACGTTTTATAGAAAACTCTAAATTAAGCAAAATAATAGTCTAATTACTCATCTTAGGGTCTAATATTTTTTAAAAATTAAAAAGTTTCAAAACTAACTTTAATTTAAAAAGTCAACTTTTGCCCCTTTAATTATTACATTTAAATAATTCCAAAATTTCCAAAATTTAACATTTCACTTAAAATTTTAGAAAACTCCAACTTGATTAATAAAACCCTTCAACCAACATTCTAATGCATAATAAACACTCCAGAGATGATGTTTTTAGGATGGACTACTCTGGGCTGCAGGGCTAAGAATCCTAAGGAGGCCTAGTTCCTCGAGCTTGGTGGCACGGTGCCACGAATAAATTTAATAGAGTGTAAAAGTTTAAATCAAATCACTATTCATGATTTAACCAAATTTAAACTCTTAATTCAATTATATCAATCCAATTTTTAGGATGGACTACTCCGGGCTGCGGGGCCAAGTATCCCAAGGAGGCCTGATTCCTTGAGCCTGATGGTACAAAGCCATGAACCGATTGATGAAAAATTTAAATTAATTTAATCTTTAAAATCAACAACTAATCAATTTAGTTAAAATTCATCAACCATTAATCCTCAACTAACTAAATAAACTTAATCAACCTCGATTACTACTTGGTAGCCCAGGCCTACGAGGTTATTAGCTTAACCCCAAGGAAGGTGAAATAAATTTTATGGCATTGGTGTGCAAAAAATATTGTGACCATTCAATTATTAAAATATATCTAATTTAAATCTTAATGTAACAATATTTAAAGTTTAATATAAATCTTCTCTTCGACCTTTGAAAAACCTAAACATTAGATAACCTTAACAAACTACTCATTTTAGGATCTACCTCAGCCATACGACCTTCATCACATACTTTAGATGGTTTGTTAGGATAACCAACTCTAGTCTAGGCTAGGCTGATGTTTACTTTACCGTCATGTGCCAAGTTTTTTGAGATTTCATTACATGTTGTGATTGAAATTGATTGATACATTTGTTTACTTTTACTATACTGTACGAATTGAAGTGATGGGCCATAGTTTACCCTTAGGCTAGGACGGATCAGGTAGCTCACTGAGTTTTCTGTAGGTGGCCACTCTCATATAGGGCAAGAAAAGGGGGCTAAAATTTAATAAATATAATTATTATAGGTACTTCAACTACTTAGCCCCCAAATAAACAAGAGCATGGCCAAGTGTAATTTATTTTATAGAACATATATATATATATATATATATATATATATATATATATATATATATATATATAAACTACTTGGGATATATTTTATTTTTGAATACTTAGGATAACCTTGCAGTAGAGTCTAGATTTTATTTTTATATTATTATAATTTTTTTAAAAGTTAAGAGTTGTGAAAGTTGTTCTTTGAGTTGGGATAGAGGTATCCAAGATTTGATTCTAAAGAGGAAAGGATACCCCTCAGGGAGATAATC
This sequence comes from Dendrobium chrysotoxum, assembly GCA_019925795.1. NCBI lineage: Eukaryota > Viridiplantae > Streptophyta > Magnoliopsida > Asparagales > Orchidaceae > Dendrobium > Dendrobium chrysotoxum. The sequence goes on along the minus strand of CM034314.1, from coordinate 24,368,707 downwards.
CTTTTCTGTTTGGAAGCCCAAATTTGGATCATTTCAATACCCAAAGGGGAAAAGAATAACCCCTCAGGGGAAGAGTTTTCTTTTCTATTTAGGTATCTAGGTACGATGGATCTAAGGAGTTCGAAGATGAGAATGATGAAGAGTTGAAGACAAAGAGTATCCCACTCAAATTTACTTGCATCGGTCCTAGGATTAGAATCCAGATTTGTGATTAGTGGAGCCCGACCACTTTTAATTTCCACACTTTTGGGTTGTAATAAATGGGACATTTGCCTATGGACATTACTTTAAGGAAATGATTTAATATATTGATGTGTTTGATGTAATTTGATTGCAATTAGGTTTTGCCTACTTTTCCAAGTTTTTTTGGTGATTACATGTCATTTTTGTTTTAGCTTGGATACGCGAAGGCTCGTGAGAGTACGCTAAAAACTTTTTCTACTAAAATTAAATTAAAACTTTTAGCTCACATAAAAACTCTAACGATTTAAGAAGTAAGCCCAGGACCCCCAGGAGTCTATATAAAGCATATCATTACCTTCTGTTCCTTGTTAGGCATCTCCCCGCCTGTGGGTTCTGGCAGACCACCTAGCCTTTGAGGGTGCAGATTTGTCAAGAGAATATTGTGCAATCTCTAAAGAAAAATATTTTAAAGCCTTATTAAAATTATTATATTCCATTTTATACATTTAATCGAGTCGACAAGCATGCATTGTATTAGAAACTTTTTAAAAGTATCCAAAATTATAATTGCATTTGGGTTAAGCATTTTCACCCCATTTAAGTCAAGGGACCAATTAGTATCTACTCTAGATGTCAGTCCTAATTCTAAAAAAAACTTTAATAATAATATCTTATCATTCTTTCATGAAGACTGGACTCATGGATATTAAATCGACTAGGTGGTTAGCTGGATCCTCAATCCAGACCGGGGTAAGTCTAAATTTTGCACTGCATTAGTTAGGTTCGGGCCACCATCATTCGTTGTCCAAAATAAATTTATGATCTGGGGAAATTTTGAAATGTAAGACCCCAACTTTCGAGAATATAATCCCAAATTTCTAATAAATCATTTAACTCAGATAAAAGTCTATCTTAATCCAAAATTTAAAGTCCAACACTTAGCTTAGGTCGGGACACTTCTAAATTATTTAAGAATCTCCAAGTGTCCTCTACCTCTCCTCCATTAATTCCCGAAATAAGTGTTCCAACTTGATCCATTCCAGTTCAAATTCCAATTTCACTAACTTGGTATCATTTCTAAAAAAATTGTCATTATTCTAATCGAGAGTTTTCGTATGGGACTTTGGTCTCATATGATAATTAACTACGAGGGCCTGCTCTCATAGGAGATTTAGAACTCACATCAACTTTTAAAAAAAAATTAATTAATTTTTCAAAATTCAAATTAGTCTTCTTTGAAAAAAATTGAATCGATGATGATTATTGTTGTCATCTCGAACGATTGTTAATGAATGTTATTTTCTTCCTTTATGGAGTTATATTATTTGTTGATAAAACTTTGAATATGAAACTAACGATAATTCATCTAGATTATCGTATTTAGATATTTGACTGAACTTTACTTTGACCTTCCGAGGTCATATATAGTTCTTTCTTAAATCTGATTATGATATTCAAGGTGGGATTTGTAATTCTAAATTTGAACCCCATTTTGAAACCTTATTTTTACCTCTCGAGGTAGTATATCTTTTCTAATGGGTTGTTTGATTTTAAAATTAAAACTTAAAGTCAATTTTCAAATTCCCCAAAGAAGATTAAAGTTTTTAAAATCCCTTTTCAAAAAATTCCACCAACAAAAAATGGCACGCTCAGTGGGATGGTATCTCTCTCTCCATCTTTAATGATGGAAAAAATTTGTTTCATCGGTAGTCTTAACTACCTTTCATTCCGTTGGCACCTTTACCCATTTCTTTCTTGGGAAGGTTTAACCAACATAAAAAATATTCATATAAAAAAGATAGGTGAAATCTCTATCCAGGAATCGGGTTTTGATCTTTTGACCCCAGATTAATTGGCGGAGCAATAGTGTCAAATTAAGCTTTTAAAATCTCCTTACCAATTTTATGAACCTATATCATTGAGTCTAACTCAATGTGTCAAGTTTTAAAATTATAAGGAACCCTGTCGATCTTGTTTCCAAGATCTTTAATCTTTTAAGTTTCCTGTTTTGACCTTCCACCTTTATTTGATCTACGAAGTGGAAAGAGTTAGGCAATAAATCCTTTGAATTTTCTCGCTAATTTTGTAAGCCTTCGGGTTGGGTGAAAATCTAGTTGGTTGTGTTTCAAAATTTGGAGAAAATTCATCATTATTTTCAAAATTTAAATCTTTTCAAAATATTTTTCATTATGAACTGAAATTTACACCATCATATACTATGCTATAACATTTCCTTGTAATTTAGTATATGTTGTGAAAATTTCAATCTCTTTCAAAGCCATAATTAACCTTTTCATTCCCTCATCACATGGCGGATTATAAATCCTACAATGCGGCATATGTGATAGAATAGAGGGTCTATTATGATTTTTAAAATGTTAATTTCAAAAATTCCTAATTCTAATTCTTTCTTTCAAATTCTAGAAATTCAAACTTAATTCAATAGTTGGCAAGCTGCTTTTCACTTTTGAGAGGGGTTTGACCTGTGAGCAGATTGATCTTGGAAACACCATTTAGTTTGGTATGGGTTTCAGTACTGTTGAGCTATCACTAGATGGAAAGAAGATAGTTGACCTCAATACTGCTAAAGTAGACAACCCTATTTTAGAGTTGGTGTTGGGATTAGGGCCCGACGCCCTTAACTTTAATGAGAAGGAAGGAGGGTCAGAAGCTAGTGTTAAGACCCCTAAAGAAAAATATGTTTTTGAGAAAGGGTCGGGTTCTAGGATCCTGTTTACCAGCAAGAATAAAAAAAAGAATTATTTGAGGAGGGTTAGGAGGAAAATTGCCAAGTCAACAAAGATTATTGAGGTCAAGACTTTGACCCAGGTAGAGCTAGAAGCTATTGAGGATCTACCTATTCCTACCTCTTCTCCACTCCTTCAGAGGAGTCATTTTTACCCCTTAGTTGTTGCTGTAGGGGAGTAGAGGGTGGCTAGGATAGTTAGTATCCTGCCATGCCCGGTAGACTACTCAACTAAAAGGACTCCTAAGGAAAAAGAACTGTAAAGGTCAAGGATGTTGAGAAATATTATTCATAATTATGCTGCCCAAGCGAGGGCAGACAAAAGAAAAGTATGTTAAACACTTGAAAGAGGTATCTCCAATCGTGTTGAGAAAGAGATTTTGAAGGAGGAAAAATCTGATGCTAAGAATTTAACGGAGAAATAAGAGGTTTATGCGATAGCCAACAACTTCTATGTTAGTAGATGGTTACCACTGGGTGCCACACTCTCCATCCTTTAAAATGGAGGGTATTGTACTTACCGAATCTGGGAAAGGCTGCCATTCTACTGGCAGGCCCCCAATCCCTTTACCAAAACCCACAAGGCTAGCTTTAGTGGTAGTCAAGATCAGGGATGATTTTGAGATCAAAGGACAGCTAAATTTAAGGGCAAGAGGCCCAAATTCCCATTAAAGAAATATGTCCCAAAGAAGATTATCAGAATTGGTGCCCCTCCTCTTACAAATGAGCTACCTTAGTCCGCAGCTGAGATGTCACAGATTTCAGCTAGTGTTGTCCACATCCCAAATGATATAGTTGTCAGTCCAGTTAGTCCAATTTTTAGTTCAATTAATCCAATTATTAGTTCTGTTCATGTTCTAGTTGTTGATCAGTCAACATTTCAGTCGATGTCCCAAATGCTCTTTTTAGATTCTACTTGTTGTCCCAGAGCTCCCTACTCAGGGAGCTGAGGACTTAACCCTACCCGATATGGGAGCTATCACCCTCCAAGCTCCTGCATCATCTCTTGAGGAAAATGTCCCTCTTCTAGTAGAGGATGCCACCCTTCTGACTACCGACCCGGGGGCATTTGAAGGAGAAGAGATAGTCTAAGATGAAGATCAACAGATAATTGAGTAGTTGATGGCAGAGTCCCCAACTACTGATGATCTTAAGCTGCAGCCTGTCATTTCTATGTTATAAGATGAGGAATTTTATGACATGATGGAATATAAAGGCTACTTACCCATCGACCCTGAAACAATAGGGGACCGATCGGTCGATGAGGTAGTATAGGAGATTAAGGATATCTTGAGAAAGAAGGAAGCTGAGGGAGTATTTGACCCAGATTTGGATGACATGCTCGTAGACGAGGATGTACCTATTAGTGATGTCTACATGGTGGAGTCCAAGGGATCCATTAAGGAAATTGAGCCGTATAAATGCGATTCTAGCAAGGAGGAAGGTCCAGCAGCTACTAATTCAGATTCAAATGGTTCAGTGAGAGATAGAGACGATTATCAACACATGAAGAACCTAGAGGCACAAGTGGCAGATATGCTGCTGTAGATTAAGGAAATACAAGCATAGCTAGATAAGTCACAACAGACTTCCCTTAAGCTACAATAATTTGTCGCTCAAGTAATTACTTACCAAGATAGAAAAATAGAACCACCTCTAGGATTCTTGAGTTTGTGTTAATAGTCCCACCAGTCCAGCCAACAGTTCCTTCAGTCCCTCTAGTCCAACCTATAGTTCCCTCAGTTACTTTAGCACCGGCCTAGAAAAACCTTAAACAGTTGATTGAGGACCAGATAAGGCAGGCCTTAGCCCATTCCTAAGGGGCCACATCTATTCAAAAGGATAGACCCTACCCTGAGGAATTTGATTCAATCGCCTATCTGAAGGGTTTTGTGCCACATTCTGTCAAAATTTTTACTGGAATAAAAAAATCAAGATAGCATCTAGCCCACTTTCAAGTAGTTATTGTAATGCCGAGGGGTTAGATGCTCTACTTTTTAACCAATTTGTTAGTAGTTTTTCCAGCATAGCTTTCGGATGGCATGCTGATCTACCCAACAATTCGGTGAAAACTTTCAATGAACTTGAAAATCTATTCTTAAAGAGATTTTCAGGAGCACAACAGTGCACAACCATGGGAAATCTTGTCATTGAGAAGCAAAAGTTGGGGGAGAATCTAGTTGAGTATATATTTAGGTGGTGAAACCTCTCAATGAAGTGTGAATCCCAACTGCAAGAGTAATTTACAGTAGAGATTCTTTTGAAGAACATCCACGGGCCTGTTGCGTTTCTGCTGAAGGGTTTCACTATTTAAACCTTTGAGAAGCTTTTGAACAGGGCTAGTAACCTGCAGGAAGAGGCTCTTAGGATGCCATCCCTAAAGGATTTGTCAGGTGAAAAGAAAATTGACAGGCCTGTGAAATCTTTCGAGAAAAGGGTAGTGAATATCTCAGTAGTTTATAAAGGAAAATAGTAAGTAACCAGCCAGCCTAGTACTCCACCACCACTAAATCAAAAATGATCGTTCCAGATCTCTCCTCAACCTCCTAGAGAGCCTTACTTAACCTAGATTAAAGAGAGGTTGGCTAGACCATATCCATTTAAGAGAGAGTCGGTAAGTAAGATCTTTAGGAGCCTCAAGAAAAAGCAAGATTTTTAGTTACCTGAGGCCGGAAGTCCAAAGGATACAAACAAGGAAGATAATCCTAAGTACTATCCCTACCACTGCATGCTCAGCCATCCGATTAAGGATTGTATTATCTTCAAGGACTAGGTAGAAAAGAACTTCAGGTAAGGTAATATTATCATTCCCAAAGAGTATCTGGTAGACTCGAAACTAGAGTTAATTAAAACCATTTCAGGTAATACTTCTAACATTTCTCTATCAATAGAAGATGGTTGAGATATTGCTTTATCCCAGGCACTTAAAAAGTCAATTAATAAGTCTTTTCATCTTTCTCAACAACTTCCCATGATAGCCTAGGGCCCAATTTAGGAGGTTGACCTGGATGCTTCACAGGAGGATGTTGAGCTGCTTCCCTCTCGAGTAGTCTTAGGAACTACTGTATAAAATGAAAAAGAAAAGAGAGATATTTTTATAGAGAGGGAGTATATTGATGAGAGATATATTTGAGTGGTGGATGGTGGTGTAAAAACCCTTTCCCCATTCTTATTATCTGACTTTTATTTTGCCCCATCAAAGGTAAAGGGTCACAATTTTAATAAAAAGTATCCTTATGCATCAATTTTAATGATTAACCACGAGAATGATTTGCAAAATGACCCTTTTTTGAAAGAAAATTTAGTTGAGATCACTCTAGAAACCTAAAAACTCGACCTTTCTAACTCGACCCTTCAAAGGGAAGTCTAACTTGAAGCCTTATCAGAGAGTGACATTCTCCAAATCAATTTTTAGGGAAGTCATATCGTGATAGACTTTTCAAATTTTGACTCCCATTCAAAAAGTGATGATCCAATGCCTATGGTGAGTGTAGAGTCCACTTTAGTTTTCCCTCCTGAAGATATCGAGCAGGTGCAACTTCGTGATGGCAAAGTCTTACCCCCTAGGCTTTCCCCTCAAGATAAAGAAAAGCTAGTTATCTTTAATGATCTGATTCCAATTCCTCCTCAATAGTCTAATCTTCCCTCCACTCCATTGGGTCCTGAGTTCAATGTTCCCAAGGTTATTTATAACATCCTGGCTCATCTTAGAAAGTTGCCAGCCAAGTTGAGCATCTATGATGCCCTCGTCCTATCCAAGGAAATGAGGTAGTCTTTAATTAAAGCACTTCTCGATTTGGAGATTTTCTTAGCTCAACTGGCTTCGACCTCAAAAGATGAAGCCCTCTACTTCAAGAAAATCCTAGGAGTAATTCTTTCGGATGAAGATCTACTTCTGGGCACTACCGACTATAATCACCCTCAAACATAATGTATGAACCACATTCGTATTATATGATCTTCATATGTATGAACATCCTCATCACTCATGAAATCAATGGCCATAATTTGAACAATAATTAGTGATCATACTGTACAACCACCTCTTCATACGGATGATCTACGTGTCGACAGCCATTGGATAAAATCAAATTGACTGGTATGATAATAATTACACTATCATGCTGTATGAACACCTATTCATATAGGATGATCCATTAGTCAAAAAGTCATTTAGACGATTCCTTGAGATGGCCATTTTTTTTTAAAAGATAGTTTAGTACGATCCTGATTATACTATATGATTTTGTTTCTTTTTTTATTTCAATTGATCGTACAGGCAAATTGAATTCCTTTAATTATCTAGTATGAACCTTGATCATACTATATGATCTACTGAAAACTCTATATATTGGAAGGAATTATAAGGACTTCTTTCACTCAACTTCTATTTCCTTTCATTTCCTTCTGCTTTAATGCTTAATCCTCTAAATGGCTGGAGGTAGCAAGCGAGCACATCACCTTCAGGGGGGTTCCTCTCATCATTCTATTCATAATAGGTTTCATACTATAGATGGCGAGGCCATATATCATCGCTTCAAAACTGCTCATATCCCACCCTCTCATCTTCTAGACAAGCCTGCCCTCCATTATGAAGTCATGAATTCTTTTGCCTCTACTACCCTACACTTTCTCCATACCCTCGCTCTTCCTTTCCACTCTGAACTCCTCTTTTGCTAATCTCAGGTTTAATACATACAAATCTATTATGTCCTCATATGTTTATAAAATACTTATAGAAATTACTAAAGAGGGCCTAGCCCAATAAATACACCTATCTACTGAAGGGCCTAAACACCACTCATGCTCATCTAGGGGTGACTATAATTTGAGTGCTATCAACCTCACCATTAGGCATCAACCCTTGAATCAACACCAACCCTTAGTTCAGTCCTTAAACCAAGATGCCGGAGTCATCCAGCAAGTCCTTAGGACGTCAATCCTTCAAAAGGCTAGGGATAGGGTCAATATTACTCCACTCCTATCATTGGTTATATATTTTATTATGTACGACATACCTTTTGATGAGGCTGACCTAACTCTCAGCTATTTCCAAAATCTTATCACTTTTCATAGACCTTCCTGACAAAAGTAAAATATTTCCTTAAGACATCTGATAGCCTATATCCTCGATAAAAAATATTAACTTGTTTATCCTGATATTGTAGATCATTTTCCCTCCTTCTACATTGATAGCTCATTTTATATTCTTTTTCATTAAAACTAGGGAGATGAGCCAGTAGAGGAGCCACCATCACCAGCTACAAAATATATTATGGTTTGTGTAAATTCGTTCATTCAAGTGAATTCTGATACAAGTTATTTTTGATGATTATAAAAGCTTATTGTTTGATTTATTCTTCTACTAAGAAATATTGGAGTTTCTTTCTTTTGTGTGTACTAACATATTTTTCAGGAAATTCACACTCCAGATTTCTGAAAACTTCAAGTTCATCTGTTAATGTTTACTGTAACTGAAGTCTGTATTTTTATTTTCTTGAGTCTGAGAGAGTGTGATTGTAAGTTGGATAGCTGTGCACACACACAATGGGGGAGTCAAAAACATTAAATTTTAAAACTGATCGTACAGTATGATATTGGATCGTATGGGACGATCTGTATTATATGTCATCCACAACGAACCTGTCTGCCTGGAAATTTTTTTTAAGTTCAGTTCGTACAGTACGAAATAGAATTCATAAAGGAGATTTTGAGGTACGAATGACTCTGAATTAGTTTCGTACTGGATCGTACGGGACAAATCGTTCATTTTTTGAACTATTCATACAGTATGAAATAGAATTCGTACAGGAGATTTTGAGGTACGAACGGCTCTGAATTAGGTTCGTACTGGATTGTACAGGATGAATCGTTCATTGTTTGAACTATTCGTACAGTACAAAATAGAGTTCGTACAGAAGGTTTTGAGGTATGAACAGCTCTGAGTTAGGTTCGTATGCGATTGTACGGGACGAATCTTTTATTTTTTGAACTATTCTTACAATAAGAAATAGAGTTCGTACAGAAGGTTTTGAGATATGAACGGCTCTGAGTTAGGTTCATATGGGATCGTACAGGATGAATTATTCAGTGATTTGAACTATTCGTACAGTATGCTGTGCGATCGTACAGGATGATCGGCATGCGTGAAACTTAAAATTTTCAGTTTTTGGACAGTTTTTCTTGTCCTAAGTACTTAAGTAAAACTGACTGAAGAAAAGATCCTTCTGCGAAAATCTTCTTGAGAGTGAAAGGGAGAGTGATTGGGAGAGTGTTTGGGAGTAAGTGTTGAGAGATCTTTGAAGAGAAAATTGTGAGGGAATTCACAAGGTTATCTAATAGTGAGGATCTCATTATTTGTACTTTAAGTATCTTCCTAATCTCCTTGGAGGCTCTTGCAAGAGGATTGTTCAAGAGGTTTTCGGTTCTCTGTCATCACTTGGAGGGTGAAAAAGGATGATTAATTATCTACCGACACCTGGAGGGTGCGAAAGGATGAGTGGGTTCTCTGCCTTCACCAGAAGGGTGTAAAAGGACGACAATTCTCTGCCACACCGGGTTGGTGGAAGAGAGTTTGTAAAGGCTTCTCCGCCTTACTGTGGGGGAAAAAGGAGAGTCACTTGAGTATAGTGCAATACTTAGAGAAGGAGTCTCTAGGGAGTGGATGTAGGTCGTGTTTGACCGAACCACTATAAATTCTGGTGTTTTCTGTTCTTACTTTTTACTTTTCTATATTGTTACTTTTATGCATTTTATTTTTCTGTGGTTAAATTTCTGTGGTTGAAGAAAGCATTAAAAAATTATCTCTGTTCGTACTGTATGAAGATAAATCTTACTGTATGATTTGCTTAAGTTTTTTTAATTAAAAAAGATTTCTAAAATTCCAAGAGAATTTTTAAAAGGACCAATTCACCCCCCTCTTGGTTAGCCTAGGGACGTAAGCAATAGGTCTAACAACCCTATTCGCACTTTCAAAACCTTCTCATAAGTTTCACTCCTACATCTCACTTGGTGAATGACGAGATCATCTAGAGTTGCAGTTAGCCCAACAGTCTCAGGAGTCAACTCAATAGTTGGCCGAGCTTCATCATCAGCATGAGCTGGATTAACATTAATTTTAAGAGGACTAGAAGTAGTATCAGCAACACTAAGATCTAATCAAGAAGCACCACCAATAGTACCAGCAGTAGCATGAGAACGATTATGCTTGGTTTAGTAAACAATTCTTTTTCTTTCACCAATTCTTCTAGCCACCTCCATCACCACCTGATCAAGTGCCCTCCTACATTTAGTTGTGTGTTTTATTTTGTATTTCTGTATTATGCTTGTATTTCTTCTCTTTTGCTTTGTTCATCCTCTTTTTTGTGATGTCAAAAGGGGGAGTAGCATTTGGCTGTAACTCATTCTTATTTTATTTAGTTTAGTGTTTTTCATAAGTTTATGTTCCATTTTTGTTACTTTTCTAGCTTTTATTTTATTTAAAAAATGTGTGCTTTGTTCCCCTACTTTTAAAATATTTCACTTAGTAAGGGGGAGCTTAGGAGAAAACATAATTAACTTGCTTTTTAACCAAAAATATTTGTCATCATAAAAAAAATGGGGAGATTATTGAAATCTGGGATCCTTAGCTTATGATTTTGATCATATACCATATTATTGATAGAATTTTTATTTTTCCTAGCATTTGTACTGTATATTTAATTCTATGTGTACTAACACTTTAGGTACATCATACACCGTTCAAGATCATTCTAAGCTCAAGATTGGGTAGAATCGAATGTGTTGAAAGAGTCTACACTTTTACTTTCCTTAATTTTATATTTCTTGAGTCCAAGTGATATAAGTGTGTATACTGATTTCGCGATTATGCACACATATATTATGGAGTGACAAAATAAATTTTAAAATTTTTGAACTAATTATACCGTATGATCCAGATTATACTATACAATCAGTTATTTATAAAATCAGTTAAAATACCTAATTATATAATTAATATTTTTAAATAAATCTTAATGTATAAACCCAATCATACTGTGCGATCAGTTATTTATAAAATTAGTTAAAATGGCTAATAAAACAATTAATATTTTTAAACAAATCGTAATATATGAACCCGATTTGTACTGAATGGTCTGTTTAATCTAAAAACCCTAGCTGCCCATCAAATTTAAGTATTTTAAATTTTAAATTTTTTCTGTTTGTATAGTACAAACTACTTTGTACTGTATGATTTTTAAAAACTTATTTAAATTAATCTCCATGATTAGTAAATCAAATTAAGATTTAATTAATATGACAAATCATACCATGCGATGTTAATCATAGGTAGAGATGAAATCCTATCATCCCTAAGATCGTCCTGGATGAAATCTTAATTTTTGAACTAATTGTATAGTATAATGTCAATCATACAGTACAATGTTAATCATACTGGATGACTGGTAGATACGATTTTGATCATTCCAGAGATTATCCTTTATAATCTTAAGATAATTTAAATAATCGAACAGTATGATCCATAGATCGTACTGTATGATCTGTATATAAAACTTGAATAGTTCATCCTATAACTAGTCCATCATACTGAATGAACTCTAATTTTTAAACTATTCATACTGTACGATCCTTGATCGTACTATACGAGCAGAAGTGACATAATTTAAATTTTAGGGTGTTTTGAAGCCTTGTATAAAATCTTTCTTTATTTGATTCTTAGAAACTTTGGGCTTTTAAAGAGATTCTAAGAGAGCTGTGAGAGGTCATAGGGCATTGGAGAAGGCAAAGGTGAGGTTGTGTGAGGGGATTCTATACAATTGCTCCAAGTAGGCTTGCACCTTGATTCCTTTGGTGGCTTTGTTGATTTCTTAAGGTTACTCTAGAGAGAAAGAGTTCAAGGTTGAAGATTGAGGTTATCTTCCTTCACCAGGAGGGTGAAAAAAGATTGAGATACTCTGCCTTCACCAAGATGGTGAAAAGGCTTCCAGCTCTACTACCTTCACCAAGAGGAGAGAAGAGATTCCAAGGTTCTCTACCTCACCAAGAGGGAGAAAAGGATTCCAGTACTTTGCCGCATTGGGTTGGTGGAATTGATTCTTATAAAGGCTTCTATGCCTTGCTATGGGGGCTAAAAGAGAGATACTAAAGGTTTAGTACAATACCCAAAGAGGAGGACTCTAGGGAGTGGATGAAGCTCATTGTTTGGCCAAAACAACTATAAAATCTAGTGAGTTCGTTCTGTATTTTTCTTTGCGTATTTTAATTTCCACACTTTATATTTCATATAATTTATTTTCATGCAATCTCTTTTGTGAATGTTGTGATTAGTTTGGACTTATTTAGTAAAAAAATAAAAACATTTATTTTTTATGTCCTTTGTTTTCTACTAAATTAAAACAAAAAATTCGTACATTGATTAGCCTTTGTACTGTTAGATATCTATTTTGATTTTAAGATTTGAATTTGATAGTTAAGTTTTCAAAATGTATTTTTGAAAAATAAATAGTTGATGTTGGATTAAGTTACTTTATAATTGGGGTTTTAGTGAGAGAAGCTCTGCTAGGGTTTTGGTTTGTTCCTTCTTTCCCGCCTCTTGGAGGCTTCTTGCTGATGCAGTTGGCAGGACCTCATGGATTCCTCTCTCTTTAATGCTGCTTTTCCTCCTCTTACTACTTTTATTCCTTCTACATCTGCTGGTGGCTCGGCACCGTTACCCTGGAGCCACATTTTTGCGAATAACATAAAGACTTATGAGTTTCAAATTTCTTCGATTCCTACTAGGGAGGAAATCATTGATTTCCCTTTGGAAGACATTGACGCTGTTGTTGAAGAATAGAATTTGGCGCTTGTTGGATACTTGTTAGATAAAGGACCTTACTATGAGTCTTTGCTTAATGCCATTAGGAAGATGTAAAAACTCAAAGGTAACCTCAAACTTATCTGTTTAAGTGACAGTTTTTTCCTGTTCAAGTTCTCATGTGCCGAGGATTGTTGACCTCGTTTTTGTATGAGGTCATTAAGACCTAACCCAAGTTCCAGATTAATCTTGGCCCTAGGATCAAGTCAAAACTTAGGATCAATCCAATCTCCAAACCTATCCTAGACCTTAGGATTCCTACATCCTAAGATTTTTCTAGATCCTAGACCTTAGGATTTTTAGATCCTAAGATTCCTCTAGATCCTAGGATTTTTAGATCTTAGGGTTATTTTAAACTCCAGACCCTAGGACTTCTAGACTCTGGGATTCTCTTAGACTTCAAACCCTAGGATTAATCTAGACTCCAGATCAACCCAGACTTTAAATCAACTTATTCAAAATTTAAATCAATCCAGATCTCAAGACAATTCCAGCTTATGATCAATCTAGACTTTAGTTCAATCTGAATCTAAGTCAATCTAGATCTCAAATCCATTTTGATTTCAAACCCATTCAAGCTTCAAAGCAATCTCAATCTTAAGCCAATCCAGATCTTCAATCTATTCAAACTTTAAACATAACCAGCTTTAAAACCTATTTATATCTCAATCCTAGCTTGAACCTTGATCCTGCCTTTAATTTAGCTCTAACCCTTTCTAATCATTTTATGATCACCCAAATGATCATAAATGACCTAGATAATTCAACTTTAATCATTCAAATCTAAAATCCAGATCAAATCTAGAAATTAAATTCTAATCCAAGGCCAAAGGTCTGAGTCTTGAAAACCTTTTCTTGTGAATTTTCAAACACTTCAAAACCTGGTAAAATGACCTCTGATTCAGAGTCTGTTAGTTGCATACTGGTGTGACTTGTCTCTAGAGACAACCCTCTAAATTTGAGCTCATTTTGAGGTCTCTATCCCCAGAAATTGAATTGATTTCCAAAGGCTATAAAACTTTCAAATATTTATGGCCTATGCCACTGGACCTATCACCTAGTGGATTTTGACCTTGGAGCTTTCTCTAAAGCTTCCAATCACTTCTAGACCTTTGATTATGACTTATTGAATAATAAAATGTATTTTTTGGACTCATTTTGACCTCCAGTTGACCAGGGATCAAAATGACTAAAATACCCCTTAGGGGGTGTGAATAGTCACTTTTAATCAAATTAGCTCCAAATCAAATGTAACCACCTCCAACAAGTTCCAAATATTAAACCAAACATGGTTAGACACAATCCCTTACCCTGGGTCAACTTGGTTGACCAAGTCAATCTTATTGACCCATTAGGTCCATTAAGGGCCTAAATAGGTCATTTGACCCAGATGATCATTTTGATCCTCCAAAGTACCCACACCAGACTCCATATATCCAATTAAATATGTTGAACCTATTTCTAGACTCTAGACTCATCTGGTTGACCAACTCAACTAGGATTGACCCCTTAACCCATTAAGGACCTAAATAAGTCATTTGATCCAAATGACCTATTTAAACTCTAGAAACACATTCACCAGACTTCAAACATCAAATCAAATCCATTGAACCCAAACCCTGGCCCTGGGTCAACCTTGTTGACTAAGTCAACCCAAGTTGACCAATTCATCCCTTAAGCTTTTCTATCTTGAATCAAATCTTAATACATTCAAAACTTTGTCAAATTCTTATAATCACTTCCCTTATTGATTTAGATTTGATTGGACCTATTGACCTAGTCAACAGTTGACTTGGTCAATCAAGCCCAATTTTGACCCATTTGGATCAAATCAATCATATAACCAAATCAATGTTATCATGTCTTTAATATTATTCTAATGCATGCTCCAAATGCATTTGAATAAGCTATGAATCAAACCATACTCAAGTAGACCAAGTTAGCTAGAAGACTAGGTCAAATCACTTCAATTCTCTTTCCAAAATTTAAGCACACTATTTCAAGACCTTTGAATCATCAATCCAGCACCCAAAGCTTTCTCTAAGGCCATCTCACTAGTCCACATGGCAAGTGGACTAGTCAAATGGTCAAATGAACCTCTTGGGGTGGTCAAAGTTGGTCAAATGACCTCCTAAAGCTAATCAATTCCATCTCTAACCCCTCCAGCTATCCCAAATGACTTCTGGAAATTTCTTAAGCCCCTCTAATCCTTGGATTAGAGCCTAACCAGCTCAAGTGGTCCCAAACTCCATATGAGGCCAAAAAGACCTTTCCATGTGGATGTTTTTTGGTGTCCTTGATTCTACTGCTGCTAACTACCCTCCAAACCAGGTGTCAAGCATCTAGAGTAAGGCCAAAACAATCCCAACCCTCCATTCAACCTGGAATGAGTTGAATAGGGTAAAACCCTCATTTTGAGGGTTTATTCTAAACTAGCCTTTCTCTCACTACATTCAAGCTCTCCAAGCAGATATTCTATTCATTTGGGCTCTCTAGAGACTACACTAGATTTCCCTAGCCAAATCCCACCGTAAAAAGCTTACCGGCCATGATCCTCCGGTGAACCTAGGCTCTAATATGTCCAACGAGAATCCCAGGTGATAAAAGGCTTTTCAGACCATGATTTCTAAAGAAGGATTGAGCGTGGACAATCAACAAGTTCAACAATCCATTAAACAATTCATTTTGTCCTATAAATCAAGGTAAAAAAGAAACCCTAGGTTAGATCACTCTAGTTTAAATAGCTTTTCTAAAAGCTCTTTTCAAATGCTCAAAATTATTCCCCAATATTTCTGTTCATCTAGGGAATCTGTATTTAAAATTTCATGTAATTTAGTCCTTTGCATCGAGAGAATGAGCCCAAAAACCCATGTTAGGGTTCGGATGAGATGTGCATGAACTGCACGCTTTTTGAGCTGTTAATCTTGAGATCAACGGCTGTGATCACGCTACTCCGTGCGTTCATTCAACGTAGTTCTGATCCCGCAGATCAACTCTCTGTCCGGTTCGATCTGAGTGGTCCATCTCATTCCATAGAAGATCAGATGGCGAAAAATCTGAGCTGACGCAGATAAGTTAAACCGCGTACGCGGTTCAATCATCGTGCGATGATTGTCAGCAGCGCAATCATTGCGCCACTAGGCCATCATTGCCCGCGGTGTGCTCTGCCCAACAAAAACATGCCACGTGGCCTCTGCTGCCGCTCGCGCTGCCAAATATTTAAAATGATTTAAAAAATAATTTATTTTTTAAATCATTTTAAATTCAAATTTTTTTAAAAAAATATTAAAAATTATTTTAAAAATTATAAAATTAATATCTTATATTAATACTTCAGAAAATTAAATATTTTAAATTTAAAATTAATGTTGATTTAAAATATTGATTATATTTAAAATTGTTTCAATTATTAAGTATTTAATATTTTTAAATTAATAATTAATTAAAAAAATCAAAATATGTTATATAATTTTAAACTTTATATTAAATATATTTTAAAATACCCAAAATTCTAAATCCTCCAATTTAAAATATTTTATTTAAATACTTTAATTAATCTTTATATATATATATATAAATATTTAGTTAATATTTAATTAATATAAAGAATAATATTAATCTAATCATTAAAAAAAGTCTCTAAAATTTTTTTTTTCAGTTATATTGATTAAATTACAAATCATATTTTAAAATATTTTGAAATTAAAACTTAATTCAAATTTAATATTTGATATAATTTGAATAATTAAGTAATTAATTAATATTTAATTAATTTGATATTTAATATTTCAATTTTTTATAAATATAAATAATTTAAATAATTTAAATAGTTATTTGAAAATATTTAATTCCAAATTAAAAATAATTTAAATATATATATATATATATATATATATATTTATGTACATTTTGAATATTTCTTTTAATTATTTAAGAATTTTATTAACACTTAATCAACATTAAAGTTGAATAACTTCAAAAGAAAAATTTCAAATAAAATTATTTTAAATCTTTATCAAATTTTGAAAAATATTTAATATTCAATTAAGTTTAATTTAAAATCATTTTAAATGTGAATTAATTCTAAATTAATTTAAGTATTTTAATTAACATAAAACTTCAAAAATTCTAAAAAATTTAATTTAAATCAGAAAAATATAAATAATACTTTAAAATTTTTAAAAAATTAAGTAATTTAATTTAAAATTAATTTTAGAGATTAAAAACTTAATTTATTTTGATTTATATTAACTATTTGTTTATTTTATTGATTAATTAGTATTTAACTAAATATTAAATTGATTATTTTCAAAATAAAAAAAATTTTAATTTCAAATTGCTTTAAAAAAAAATCAGAGGATCTCTCATTTAGGTATCAAAATTTTCTTTGATAATATTTTTAGTATTTTATATTTAAAACTTATATTTATATATAGGTTTAGGTATATTTTATATATACCTTTAAAATTACTTTAAAATTATATGTGTATTTAAATCTTTAGGTTGAGAGATCCACTTTGAAATTTTAAATATAGATTGATCATGATTGAATAGAAATTATGTGGGAAGATTAGTGAATGATTATGTTTTAATCATTCACTAATCAAATTATTGATTACAATTAATTAAGTACTAATTATTGCATGTTTAGGGTGCACACACACCACTTAGTTTAGGGCTATCATAGTTCTAAGATATGATTGTGATGATTGTATGTGTGCTTACATGTATGTTTAAAGGTTAGATAAACCTTGATTTAAATGTACTCAAACCTAGTGTCATTAATGACAATAATTAAGGACCTAAGTCAAAAAAATTAGAAAAATCCTAATAATTAGGATATACATCCTCTTGGCTCAAAATCTTAACCATTTAAACTTAGTGACATGTACATCCTTAAGAAATTTTTTCACTGAATTTTAAAGTCATTAAGCCCCTTTAATTAACTTAATTAAAATTAAATCATAATTAAACCCCTAAAACTTCCAGAAAATATAATAAATCAAATTTAAATCCAAAAATTATAAATAATACCTCTAACTGACCAAAACTGAACCCTTAATCAATGAAAAATAAAAGCCTTTTAATTGGATATCAAATTTGATCTTAATTTAATTTTAATTGAAATTTAAAATTTAATTAATTTAATTAATTAAAAATAATTAAAATTTTCAAAAATCTCTCAAATACTTGATAATCTCTTCTTAGATTATTCATGATCTTTAGAGGTGATTTCAAGAAGTTTGGAGGTCATTTGGATTCAAACCATCAAAAGCCCCCTTAATTAAACAAATTAAATAATTCAAGTAAATTATGAAAACTTCAAAAATTCATAACTAATTCAAATAAACTCCAAATCAGTCAAACTCAAAGGAATATAACTCATATTAAGGTCTAATATTTATCAAAAATATCAAATTTCTAGAAATTATTCAAATTTGAAAAAATCAACTTTTGGTCAAACCTAATTCAAAATCAAGTCAAAACTTCAAACCTTCATAATAAAATGTATAAAAATCCAAATCCAGCATACTTATAGTCTAACTGATCATATTAAGGTATAGTATTTTATAAAAATATTAACTTTTTAGAAATGACTTTTAATCAAAAAGTCAACTTTTGATCCCTTTATTAAATGATTAAAATAATCCAGAAAATTTCAAAATTTAATAATTGATTTCAAATTCCAAAAAATATTAAATTAAGGTTTAAAAAACTCAACTATCCCCTTAATACATAATAACCACTCCTGAAATGAAGTTTTTAGGCCGGACTACTCCAGTCTGCGGGGCTACTCCAGCCTAGTGGCACAATGCCACGAATGGATTTAAAGGGGTGTAAAACTTAATTCTAATTGATTAATGACTATCTAACTAAATTTAAAATTCTTAATTCAAATACATTAATTTGGTTTATTGGCTGGACTATTCCGGGCTGCGGGGCTACGTGTCCTAAGGAGGCTTTGTTCCTCGAGCCTGGTGGCACAACGCCACGAATTGGTAAATGAAAAAATTAAATAAATTAAAACTTTAAAATCAGCCATCAATCAATCTTAATTAAAAATTAATCAACTTTCAAACTTTAATCGACTCAAATCACTTAAATATACTGGGTACCACTTAGTTACCCAGGCCTACGAGGCTATTAAATTAGCCCTAAGGAATATGAAATAAACTTCACAGCCTCGATGTGCAACAAAGGTGGTATCTAACAAGCAATTAAAAATAATTTTAAAATCAATTTCAAACCATTAAGACTTAAACTTCAATTAAAATATCCCTTAAGCCTTTCAACCAACTAGAATATCGAATAACTTTAATTAACTACCCTATATAGGACATATCAAAGCCACAAGCCTCCTACACACACTTTAGATGGTTTGCTAGGACAACCAACTCTAATCTTAAGCTAGGCTGGTGTTTACTTTTCTACTTTGTGCCGGGTTTTTGAGTTTTCACTGCACGCTATTTGCTAGTAATAGAATTATTTGATTATTTATTTATTTACTGTACTCTATATTTTGATTTGATTGTGCATTATATCTACCCTTAGGTTAGGGATGATTCATATTAATCCAATCTTATGCAGGTGGTCATGCTCATACAGGGCATTTAAAATTAAAGGGGGCAATTAATAAAGCTTTAAACTAATAATATTTTATGCAGGCGATACAGAATGCTAAGACCCCCTTTAAGTTAAAAAGAGCATGGCCAAGCGTGGCTGTAGATTTGAGTACTTTAATTTTAAATATTAACTGCTTGAAATTAATTATAATTGCTTGAGGATGTTTATATAACTGTTGATTATTAGGATATCCCTACAGGTTATTGTGTCTATATTTTTCTTTTAAATTCAAATGTAATTTGATTTGAATTAGAGTTGTAATATCAAGTGATTTGAGATGGGATATAAATCCAATCTGAAATTAAAAGAGAAGGGTGACATCTGTTAGGGGAGAGTCCCTCTTCATTTGAAGATTCAGATTCAGATATTTTCAAATATCCAAAGAGAAAAGATAACACTCCATTGGAGGGGGAGTTTCTTTTCATTTGGATATCCAGACCCGATGATCCAAGGAGCTCATAGAAGGATAGAGAAATGAAGAATGAGAAGACCCATTCTCAAAGTCACTTGAGTCTTAGGAGTAGAATTTGGGTTGCAGTCAGTGGTGCCCAACCACTTTACTTTTCCTGTAGACTCTGAGTTGTAATATTAAAAGGCCCTTACCTTTGAAGTTTCAGTTAGAGCATTAATTTAATTAATTTGATTGATGTGTTAATTGAGATATTAGGATTGCCTACTTTTTATAGTTTTTTGGCGATTATTGCATGCTGTGTTTTGATTTAGCCTCGAACCCGATCGGAGGCTCATGAGGACATGAATAAACAATTTCTACTTAAACAAAATTAAAAGATTTATGCTCAGATAGAAACTCTAATATTTTTAAGAAGTAAGCCCGGACCGTCGGGAGTTTTTCATGCATTCATATTAAATCTTCTCTACCTTGTTAGGCACCTCCCCGTCTGCGGATTCTGACAGGCCACCTGACTTATTAGGGTGTAGTCCTATCAAGGGGATGTTGTGCAATCTCTAGGATAAAACTATTTTTAAGCCTTTTTCAAAAACTGCTTCATATCTAATTTAAAGCATTCGAGTCAACTAGCATGCATCGCATTAGCAACAAATTAAAATTGAGTCTAAATTTTAGTTGCATTTCTAGCTTAAGTATTTCACCTAACATATGTCAAGAGGCCAATTAGGAATCTACTCTAGATGTCGGCCCCGTTCTCCAAAAACTCAATCTTAAATAATGTCCCTAGCCACTCTTTTTATTAAAGACTAGATACATAGTTTTTGAAGCATTTAGGTGGTTTAGTTGGCTCCCCAATCCAGGCCGGGGTAAGTCCAGATTTGCATTGCATTAGCTTAGTTTCGGGCCACTGATTTTCAGTACCCATTTTAGACTTAGGATCTGAGGTAAATTTTCAATCTTAAGACCTTAACATCTGGGAATCTAATTCCCACTTTCTAATAAAATCAACCATTTAAACATTTAATCCCTTTCAATCAAATTCAAGCCTAACACTTAGGATAGTTTGGGGTGTTTTTGAAGTTATTCAGAATCTCAAAGTACCTCCTATGCTTCCTCCCTTAACTCTAAAAATAACTGTTCAACCTTGAACCAGTCCCATTTAAAATTCCAATCCCTACCTCCTTTAACATCAGACTTTGAAATCTTAAATAAAATTTGTATCGCTATTTTAATCGAGAGTATTCGTAGGAAAATTCTGATTTCCTATGATGTAATTAACTACGAGGGCTTGTGCTCGTAGGAAATTTAGAAACCCAGATCAAATTTTCAAAATCAAGTTTTTCAAAATCTCAATTAATTATCTTTGGAAAAATCAAACTCGACGATCATTATCGTCATTTTCAAATGATCAAGAGTGATTGATAATTTCTTTCTCTGAAGAGATATATCAATTACTATTATAATTTTAATTATGAAATTAATGATCATTTTATCCAAATCATCGTAGTTAAATACTTGATTGAACATTCATTTTGACCCTTCGGGGTCATATGTAGTTCTTTCTCAAATTCCACTATGATAATCAAGATTAATTCAAAGTTTTGAAATTTGAACCCATTAGGGAGAAATATATTCACCTCCCGAGGTGATTTATCATTCATAATGACATGTTCGATTTCAAAATTAAAAAAAAATCCAAAAATTTCAAGTTTCTTAAAGATAGATTAATCCTTTTCAAAACCACACAACCTTTCAATCAAACAAGGACTTGGAACTTGTCTAGTCTAGAGGAGCTTGGTATGTTCTTGGAAAACCTTTCATTTTTTAGAAATGGTCTTCTCACTTTTTTCTGAAGCGTGAAGAGTTCACTTATGTTTCAATTTGGTTTAAAATACATGATATACAGTTATGCTACTGGACTCTTGTTGGAATATCAAAAATTGCTACTAAAATTGGTCATCCACTTGTTGTAGATGCTCTTACTGCCTCCAAATCATGAATTACTTATGCCAGGGTATGCATTTAAGTGGATGCTTCTGCTACCTAGCCTAAATCCATACCTATTTCTATTGAAGGAAAAATTTTCAATCTGAAAATTGAGTATGAATGGAGACCGACTCTTTGCACTTTTTCAAGTCTTTAAATCATTTATCCTCTAATTGCGCTCTAAATTCAAATCCTGAAACTTAAAACTTTGTCGCTCATCCTCAAAGAGGAAGGAGTACTAGTCGCAGGCCTTGCCGCTATTCTCAAATTCAAAAGGGACTTCTTCCCCTTCCTAACTCTTCACCAATTGGTGAAAATCGGGAGATAAGCCATCTAATTAATAATGAATTGGTAGCTCCCATGTCCCTCCTTTCTACAGACACATATAATACTCATATACCCAATCAAAACTCCCCTACTTCTATAGAGACTTCTTCAACTGATTCTCTAGTTCCTCCCTCAGAAATGAAAGATCATTTTGATATCTCATCTAACAAATTTAGCGTTTTATAACACCTTAGAAACAGACTTTTCATCTTTCATAAATAATGAATACCTTGTTAAAAACATACACGATAATCCCCAAGTCAATGATTCACTAGCTAACTCCCATAATACATCTTCTGCTCTGAAAGAGATGGTCTCCTCTATTTTGCAATCTCGAAGGACTACTAGAGGTAAGGGTGCCAAGAAAGGCTTATAATCATCACAAAAAAATTCATGATTTTTCTGGTTTTAGCATCGTGGAATATCAGGGGTTTTAACAACCCTAACAAGGTGTTTGGCTATAAAAATTTGGCTCATGATCAAGGTCTGGACCTGATCTATCTCCTAGAAAATCATATTCACGCATCTAGTTTAGATGACCCTTGGTTTAGCCTTACTCACAACATTTTTGATCAAGAATCATGCTTTAACAATTTCGAGCTCACCTCCTCTAGGAGCATTTAGCTCAAGTGGAATTCTGATAAAATTACATTTTCTCCTACTTTTTCCTCTACCCAAATGATTTCAAGGATACTTCATTATAGCCACACGCAACCTATCTTATTATATGCTGTTTATGCATCTAACTCTTTTGAAGAACAATTTTTACTTTGGGAAGATATGTGGAAGATGAATCCATCTGCCTCTATGCCTTGGGTGGTGATGGGGGATTTCAACTACTGCCGTCATCAATCAAAAAATCAAGAGGCAACGATATAGCTGCTTTGAGGCTCAACCAGTTTAATTCTTTCATTTTTGACTCAAATCTATTAGAGCTTCCCTCTATGGGCTATTTTTATACCTAGTTTAATCAACGAGCGGATAATCCCATTCATTTAAAGTTAGACCGGGTGCTTGTCAATGACACTTGGATATCCACTTTTCCTAATTTTTACTATACTGTGTTAAATAGTCTTCTCTCAGACCATTGTCTACTTATTCTTAGAGTTTCCTTAGAGAGACAAATGAATCATCGGTTCATGTTTAAAAACTGCTGGTGCAAATTATCAAAATTTTGGAGGGTCCTCATGAACATTTTCAGCTCCCCTTCCCATGGGAATCCCATTTGTAGACTTTATAACAAGTTGAATGCATTGAAAGAGCATATACAGACTAAGGAATGGGCTTCATCTAATGTGATTGCTGCTAAATGTGCTAGTCTCTCCATTCTACACAATAATGCCAATTGCAATCGGATTGTGACCCTCCTAATGCTGAGTTATGTAATTCTCTTAAGAAAATCAATGCTGATCTTGCCTTTTATAACTCCTTATGGGCATCTTGGACAATTTAAAAATCAAAGGTGAAATGGCTAATCAATGGGGAATATGATTTAAAATTTCTTTATTCTAAGCTTAAAACGAGGAGCTCTTTCAACATATGTTTCCTCTCTGCTTCCTCTCTAGGCTCTGATCATTCTCGTGCTGATAATATTTAAAGTATTATTCATCATTTTAGGGATTTGTATAATTCTCCTCCTCTTTTTCTCACTAACATCTCTATCATTCCTAAAGGAAATACTATACCACTGATTCTATCCCTGCTCTCATCATACTAGTTACTAATGAGGAAATTAGATTGGCCATTTTTTCTAAATGCTCTAATTCAGCTCTTGGACCGTACGACATTTCTTTTGAAGTTTATAAGAAAACATGGAGCATTACTGACCCTTTGGTCTGCAAAGTTGTTAAATACTTTTTCAATAAATGCTATCTTCCTAAAGGAGTTAAAGTAACTGCTATTGCTCTTATACCCAAAAAGTCACGTACTGAGAATATCCATGATTTTCGTCCCATTGCCCTTTGTAATGTCTTTCATAAAATTATTGTAAAGGTTCTTTCCTCTCGTATGAAAGTGATTTTGCCGAAGATTATTCATTAGAGCTAGGTTGCTTACATTTGTAATAGACTTTCTAATGATAACACTATTATGGCGGCTGAGATTCTAAGTTTATTCAAAAAGAACAAAACTAACAAATTATTTTGTGCTAAATTTGATATAAGGAAAGCATTTGACACTGTCTCACGAGAATTCCTTTTTTCTCGTATGGCCCAAAAGGGTTTTCCACCTATTTTCATTAATTGGGTTAAGGCCTGCATAAAGGATATACATTTTTCCATTTGCATTGATGGGATCTTTGAGGGGTTTTTCTCTTCTTCCTCCAGTCTTAGGCAAGGATACCCCCTCAATCCTTTTCTATTGTGCATCATTATGGATGCTCTTTTGTTTCTTATTGACGCCCCAAATGATGATATAAGGTTTGAAGGCTTTAATCTAGAGAATTTTCATTTGTCTCATCTCATTTATGTTGATGATCTCTTGGTTTTTGGTAAGGTTGATGGCAACAACTACAACTGCATTATGAGGATACTCAACTATTTTTCCAGTTTATTTGGCTTGCATTTCAATTCGCATAAAAGCTCTTTCATCATCTCACCTAATGTCTCTCCATCTTGTGGAATCTCTAATATTTTTCAAATCCCTCATATTTCCACAAAAATATCTTACTTAAGGATTCCTTTATCGCTAGGAAGGAAAAACGTTTCTGATTTTTCACCTTTGATTGATAAAATTATTGCTTTTCTCTCTGGTTGGAAGGCTCAACTGCTTTCTTTTACTGGCAAGTTACAATATCTCAAATACTCTATAGTTAATACTGTGGCATACTGGATCCTGAAAGTATGAGATGCTCCAAGAGGGGGGGTGAATTGGTATTTTAAAAAATTTAACCCTACACAAGAGTTCTAATTTTTTTTTGTATTTTTAAAATATAACTCAACGAATAATGTGCGGAAGCAAATACAACATTCACAATGATGATATTGATAATTCAATTTTAGAATTTACAATAAAAGATTTAAATCATGATTTTTCACCAAGCAATTTAACGTACTAATTAAAAGCATGAAACGTAAAGTACGGTAAACAGAAAAAACACACCAGAGATTTTTATAGTGGTTCGGTCACTTGACCTACATCCACCCCCTAGAGTCCTCTACTCCGGGATTTGCACTAGTAAAAGTTGACTCTCCTTTTGCCCCCACAGCAAGGTGGAGAAGCCTTTACAATACTCACTTTCACCTCCCTCGGTGCGGTGGAATACCAAACGCTATGTCACCCTCCTGGTGACGGCAGCGGACCTTCTCCTTTTTCTCTCTCCTGGAAATGGTAGAGTACCTTGGCGATGTTGATCTTGAAGTGACTCTTCCCTCGAGAACTTTCCTGAAGCTTCCCAAAGCCACAAGAGGAGCAAAGCATGCAGCTAGCTTGGAGCAACAGTGTGATCCCCTCACACTACTTCTCCCTCATGCTCAAGCTCACCTTCACCTTCCTCTCTCAAGCCCTGGATCTCTCCAAAAACTTCTCTCTAACGAATCCCCTTCTTTTCTCCAAGCCTCTCATAGCAAGAGGATAGATCAAAAACTCCTTAAAAAAATTTTTAAGTTGTTTTTATATCAGTCTTCAGAAAACCCTAAAAGTTTCAACTTTTGCATTTCTGTTCGTACAGTACGATCTATAATCGTACAGTATGATCAGTTCAATTACAGCTCCATCCAGTACGAGACAGACGAACAGTTATCGAATTTTATACATATCGTACTATACGATATGTATATCGTACAGGACGATACCGTTGATTCGTACTGTTCGTATAGGATGAACTATGGTACGATCCTTCGGACGAAAGAATTCATCTCTGTCAATCATCCAGCACTCCTTCAATCGTACAGTATAATTAGTGTTTTTCAGGATATCGTCCTGTACGATACGAATATCGTCCAGGACGAATAGAATAAAAATTCTTGGTATCGTCTGGTACGATCGATGGGATGAATGAAATCATCTCTGTCGGTCGTCCAGCACTCCATTGGTCGTACAGTACGATTAGTTCATTTCTTGATATCGTCCAGAACGAACAGAACAAAAAACCTTGGTTTCATCTAGTACGATCTCTACGACGAATGAAATCATCTATGTCAGTCGTACAGTACGATATATGATCATTCAGTACGATCGACTTTTAAATTAGAAACTAACATTTATTTCCTGATTAGGGAGATAATTTTGGTAAGTATTAATTAATCATACAGTACGATAATCATCGTACAGTACGATCAGTTCAGGAAATCAAAATTAAGAACTTACCAAACTTATTCTGGTGGCTAGGGTTTCTCAATTATATCTTATCGTATAGTACGATATGTATCGTACAGTATGATTAGTTTATAAACTTAATCATTTGAAAATTAGCCGTTAGCCTGAGTATTTTTAATTAATCGTATAGTGCGATACGAAATCGTACAGTACGATTTTCATAAAAAAAAACATTTAAAACATTTAAAACAATTCTCCCCCTGTGTGTGTGCATGGTTTCTCCTTTTACATGCATGCTTCTGTGGCAGACTCAAGAAAATAAAAATGAAGAAATAAAAATTATAGACTTTTCAACATCCTATTCTACCCAGTTTGAGTCTCCAGTAATCTTGAGCAGTGTGCATCTGACCTGAAATGTTAGTACTCATATACAAGGATTAAGCATTTGTAATATAAAGGAAGACTATATAGATTCAGTAAGTATTAGTTGTCACCATCAAAATTAAGTGCTCGGGATCCTGGATTTCAAAAATCTCCCCCTTTTTGATGGTGTCAAATAATATTTTCTGATGGACAGTTGTTCTGACTTCCTTAGCTCCCCCTCAGAAGAGTAGCTTATTAATTTTTAAATAGGAGGAGAAGAAACAATTTTTTTTTTATTATAACATATAAAAAAAATATAACAAGATAGAAAAAATATGTAGTGAAAATATAAACAACCAATATCATTAATAGCAAGCAAAAATAGAACAATATAGAACACACAGAAACGTCTCCCCCTTTTGACAGCACCAAAAAGGGAAGAACAAGGAAACAACTATAATGACAACAAATAGAAAACATAAATAACTACAATAACTCAAAAATCTGGATCCTGATCCGGAGGTGGTGGTGGAGGTTGTGGAAACATCTGGTGGTACTGATGGAGGGACGCAAACTGGTGATCGATCAATGTGAAGCGCTCCCTAAACCATCTTATATCAGTTTCATGCTCCTGATGTTGCTGAGCAATGTGGGCATCCAACCTAGTCTCCAGGCGATCAAGGCGTTGAATAATGTCATCGTGAGGGTAGTCGGGAGGAGCAAGGCCAGGTGGGTGGATTGGTGGTGGTGGAGGTGCGTCAGCAGGAGCAGCAGCCTCTTCGTCATCAAACTCGGGATCGGCGGGAGCGGCCCCCCGATGGAACAAGATACAAAAAGAGGCATCTGAGTAGAAGATAGGAAGGTGATCTGGAGGTAGCGGATAATGAAGTTGGTACTTGGCATCTAGGATGTATCCTATGACATGCCCTAAAGCAAGGTTCAGTTTGCGGCGGGCACTAGGATATCGGTAGGCAGACAGGGTATGGATATAGTCAAAAACCATTTGGGCTTCATTGAATTTTGTTCCAGACATGATTAGATATGTGACGACAGAAATTAGTGGAGTAATATGAATGCGGTCTCCAGCTTTGGGTATAATGGATGTGCGAAGGACATGTTGGATAACGCGGGCGTTCTGATTCAGGGTTTGGACCAGGGGTAGGTGTTGATTGGAGGGGACACCCCTAAGGGTCATATTTACTGATGTTCAATCATAGTCATGGGAGATCATGGACTGGGGACGAGGGCCGTCAGTGGACAGCCCGATATGTGCAGCAATGTCGTTGACGGTGATAACGACATTCTGTTTACAGACATAAGACGTGAAAGTGGTGTTTTCTAGGTCGATTCAGATATTGGCAAGAAAGTCAAACAGGAGTTCGGAGTGAAAAGGAAAAGCAAGAGTCAAAAGGAATTGAAGGGTGGTGGATGCGAACAGATTCATCACCTCGAAATTTAGGGCGGCTTGATTTAGCATGCGGGATGGAGTGATTTTGGCTTCCTTGATTTTAATATATGCTTTCTCGTCCGCAGCGGAGAGAAAATGATCATCGAAATGTCGAGAGGAGGAAGAGCTCCCGATGACCATTCGACCACGCTTACTGGAACCAGACATGGTGGAATAAAGGATTGGAGAAAGGAGGAAATTCGAAGTGATTGAGAGTGAGTGAGAATATGCAAAGAATCCCTCCCTTTCATAGAATTTATGAACTATCGTACAGTACGATTGAGTATCATACAGTACGATATGCGCAATAATGTCGTCTGGACGACTGTTCAAAAAGGTGAGTCAAATCGTACAGTACGATCAGAATCGTACTGTACGAACGTGAGTGTGAGGCGTTCATCCCAAGGAGTCGTCTGAATGACCTTTGACAAAAATAATCATACAGTACGAACATGTGTTCGTACAGTACGATAGGCAATAATATTCGTATCGGCCGAGTTTAAATTCGTCCTAATCCATTTGACACATGGATCGTACAGTATGATTGGTAATTCGTACAGTACGATGACCAATAATTAGTATCGTATGGTACGAGTAGTGAATCGTACAATATGATAGGTATAAGACATGAAAGATCTGGACCGTGAATGGGAATGGACGGCTGAGATTGGAGTGATTTGAACCTTATCGTACAGTACGATATTGTATCGTACAGTACGATTGTCAGAGAATATCAAGGTTTGTGAGCAGCATGGTAAAAGGATCAGGAATCCATTTTTTTATTTTTTTTTATTTTGTTTTTTTTTTGTTTTCCCGAATAAAATAAATCATAACAAATACAAAATTTTTTTTTGTTGTTTTTTTTATTTATTTTTTTTATTTTATTATTATTTTTTTTTATTTTAAGCTTGAATGTCTATGACACCTAATTTAGTTCTTAAAGTGCTAAATGTGTCATAACCTAATGGTTTTGTGAAAATGTCAGCCAATTGATCTTCAGTAGCAACGTGGTGCAGTTCAATATCTCCTTTGGCTACGTGATCTCTAATGAAATGATGTCTAATGTCTTTATGTTTTGTTCGTGAATGTTGAATTGGATTTTTTGATATGCAAATAGCACTAGTGTTGTCACACATGATCGGAATGGTTCCTACAGGTAGTCCTAGATCTACAAGCTGTTATTTTAACCACAAAACTTGTGCAACACAGCTACCTACCGCTATATATTCTACTTCGGCTGTTGATAGGGCTACTGAATTCTATTTCCTACTAGATCATGAAACTAACGATTGTCCAATGAATTGACAAGTGCCAGAAGTGCTTTTTCTATCTACCCTACATCCAGCAAAGTCTGAATCTGAGTACCCTAAGATTTCAAAAGAAGTGCTGTGTCTAGGATACCAAATTCTTAAGTTCGGAGTGCCTAGTAGATATCTAAGAATCCTTTTGACAGCAGTCAAGTGAGATTCTTTCGGGTCAGCTTGAAAGCGGGCACAGAGACACACACTAAATATTATGTCTGGTCTACTGGCAGTCAGATAGAGAAGCGATCCAATTATTCTCCTATACCTCTTTTGATCTACAGACTTCCCACTGGGATCTTTATCCAATTAAATGTTAGAGCTCATGGGTGTATTCATAGCCTTAGCATTGTCCATTTCATATTTTTTCAAAATATCATTGATGTACTTAGACTGGCTAAGAAACATTCCACCTTCCGTTTGTTTTACACTAAATCCAAGGAAGTAACTAAGTTCTCCCATCATACTCATTTCAAACTCATCACTCATTATTTTTGAAAAATCATTACATAAGCTTTTTTCCGTCGATCCGAACAAGATGTCATCTACATAAATCTGAACAATGAGTACTTCAATTCCTACCTTCTTCAATAATAATGTGGTGTCCACACTACCCTTAATAAAGTCTCTATCTAGTAGGAACGTACTAAGTCTTTTATACCAGGCTCTAGGTGCTTGTTTTAACCCGTATAGTGCCTTTTTCAGTTTGAACACGTGGTTTGGAAATTGTGAGTTTTTAAACCCCAGAGGTTGCTCCACATAAATATCTTCCTTGATTACCCCATTCAGGAAGGCACTCTTGACATCCATTTGATACAGCTTAAAATCCCTAAAACAAGCAAAAGCTAACAGTACCCTGATGGCTTCTAGTCTAGCTACCGGAACAAAGGTTTCTTCAAAATCTATTCCTTCAATTTGGTTATACCCCTTTGCTACTAACCTAGCCTTGTTTCTCACTACTATCCCAGAGTCATTCATTTTTGTTTTTAAAGACCCATTTAGTTCCAACCACACTTTGTTCTTTAGGTCTTTTGAGTAATTCCCATACATCATTCCTAACGAATTGATTCAACTCTTCTTGCATTGCTAGGATCCAAAATTCATCTCCTAAGGCTTGATCTATACTCGTGGGCTCAATCATAGATATGAATGCAGAATGACTAACTCTTTCCTAAGTCCATGCCTAATTTTTACCCCTTCTGATGGGTCTCCTAAGATCAGTTCTCTAGGATGACTAGAAGAGAATTTCCAATCTCTAGGCAGATGTTCCTGAGGTTCCGCTCTAGTCTCTATGGTAATGGTTTCTACTCCCCGTATAACCTCAACTTCTTCTTCTTCATGATTAGGTTCAGAGGTCTTATTGGATTCATCAAATACCATATGGGTGGACTCTTCTACGACTAGGGTTCTATTATTGAATATTCTATAGGCTTTACCTACCGATGAGTAGCCTAGGAAAACCCCTTCATCAGATTTAGGATCAAACTTTCCTAAGGGTGACTTGCCATTGATTAGGATGAAGCATTTGCTATCGAAAATGTGTAAGTGGGAAAGATTGGGTGTCCTACCCTTAAGCAACTCATAGGGTGTCTTATTTAGTTTGGATCTAACATTTACCCTATTTAACACATAGCACGCGGTATTTACTACTTCTGCCCAAAAATATCTAGGGAGAGTGTATTCAGCTAACATAGCCCTAGCAGCTTCAACTAAAGTTCTATTCTTTCTTTCTGCTATTCCATTTTGCTGAGGAGTTCTAGGGGCAGAAAAATTATGTTCTATTCCAACATCTTTACAAAAAGATTCAAATTTATTATTCTCAAATTCCCCACCGTGATCACTATGAATTGTTAAAATTACACATCCTAATTTCCTTTGAATCCAAGTGGAGAAAATTCTAAACTCTTCAAATGACTCACTCTTATGAGCTAGGAATTTAACCCAAGTAAACATAGAGTAGTCATCCACTATTACAAACCCATACAACTTCCCTCCTAGGCTGGCTGTACTAACAGGTCTGAACAGGTCCATGTGGAGAGTTTCTAGTGGCCTAGTGGAGTTGACATCTTTGATTGCATGAAATGAAGATTTAACTTATTTTCCTAATTAGCAAGCATCACAGAGATGATCCTTAGTAAAGTCTAACTTTTGTATGCCTCTAACTAAGTCTTTCTGAGTGATGTTCCTAAGTGTTTTCATACTAGCATGGCATAGTCTCCTATGCCATAGCCAAGAGTCATCTGATATTATTTTCAGACACAAAGAGTTTGAGGTTTCAATGCAGTTCAAATCTAACATGTAAACATTGTTTATACATTTTCCTTCTAACACAAGTGAATCATTTAAGCTAATCATGCATTTATTAGACAGAAATTTTATGTCAAAGCCCTTGTCACATAGTTGACTTATACTTAAAAGATTATGCTTTAAACCATCAACTAAAAGTACACTCTCAATAATTAAATTTTTAGTGTTTCCAATGATACCTGAGCCCACCACTTTCCTGGTGGTGTTGTCTCCCAAGGTTACCTTGCCTCTTGACCTGGCCTCCAGTGTCACGAACTGCTTCATGTCTCCAGTCATGTGTCTCGAGCAGCCACTGTCCAGGTACCACATGCTCTCACTAGGTCTTTTGTGAGAGCATCCCTATAATGTCAATCACGGATTAGCTTTGGGAACCCAAGTGAGTTTGGGTTCCACCCTATGCTTATATGAATGAAATATATGCATGTTATGCTGTGATGAATGCGATTTAGGTCTCCACACTAGATGTGTCCTATAGTGAATTGAGCACGTGCGAGCTATGTGACCTAGTATGCCACAAGAATAACATCTAACACCTGGAAATGGGTTCACTAATCTACGAGGGTGGTAGTGCCTATTTCTGGGTTTGGATGATGCATGCCGTGCTGGTTTTGAATGAGATGATTCACATGGTGGAGGCTGAAAAAACTCAGCAAACGTGGGAGGTTTTTTATTATTTTCGAAAGCATAAAGTTTTTCATTTAAAAATTTGTTCTCTTGGTTAAGACTAACATATTCGAATCTCAATGCATGCTCACTACTACTAAGTTCCCCTGCTAGTTCTTCTAGTTCCTTAAATGCATTCTCTAATTCAACATGTGATGATTTCAAGGTATCGTGTGCAGTGGTTAACTCAATATGCTTCTTGTTTAATACATCATATTCATCAAGCAAAGACATATGATCTTTATCTAAGTAAAAAAAATTCTTTACTACACTAGCATGCTCCTTTTGTAAAGTACTAAACTCAGTATTAAGACTAACATACTTTTTCTTCAACTTTCTATACGAGTCATAGATTTTTTCAGAAATAACAAGCAGTTCATCGTAAGACAGTTGACATACCTCATCTTGATCTGATTGATCAAGATTATCATTAGTCATAAGACACAGATTCGTTACCTCCTCCTCTGCTTCTTCTTTCGATGATTCTGAGGCAGAGTCGGCCCAAAATGCTTTTTGAATCTTAAATTTGCCCTTCTTGAACTTTGATCTTTCCTCACCCTTCTCCTTAGTTTGATGAATCTTGATGTTGGGGCAATCAGCTCGGAGATGACCAGGTTTCCTGCACTCAAAGCAAATTATTTCAGATGCAACCTTAGTATGCTTTGAGTTCTTACCTTTGTTTCAATTGCTTTGATGATGGCGCTGCTTTCTTTTCAGAAAATTTTTGAACTGACGAGTCATCAAGGCGATGTCGTCATCTTCCTCCGCTGCTGAGCTATCACTTTCAGAATTGTTTGCTTTTAAAGCCACCGCTCGCTCCTTCTTCTTTTCACCTGCATCACTTTGTCGTTGACTCACTCCTTGCTCGTAGGCAATAAGTGACCCAAGCAAATTATCAATAGAATAAACATTTAGGTCTTTTGACTCAGTTATTGCAGTGATTTTAGCATCATATGAGCTAGGCAAACATCACAGTATTTTGTTTACTTTTTCCGAGTTAGACAACTCTCTTCCTAAAGCATGCAGAGATGTTACAATCTCGGTGAATCGAGTGTACATGTCAGATATAGTTTCACTAGGTTTCATGCGGAATAGTTCGTAATCATGTAGCAGTATGTTCAACCTAGATTGTTTGACCTCACTAGTTCCTTCGTACGTGATACACAGTTTGTCCCAAATTTGTTTACCAGTAGTACAAGTTGATACTTGCATATAGTCTTCTGATTTTAATACGCAAAAGAAACAATTTAGACATTTAGCATTTAACTGTGCAAGTTCTCTATCCTCAATGCTCCATACATTAAATGATAGTTCAGTTTTAATTCCATTCAACATACGAAATGGTGCAGAATAACCTTATTGGACTAACATCCACATGCGATAGTCTAAAGACTGTAAAAATATAGACATGCGTATTTTCCAGAAATCAAACGTTATGTTGTCAAATAACGGTGGACGAATTATAAAATAACCCTCCGCAGTGTTACGGTTACCAAATTGAGCCATGGATCTTATGTTTCTAGGTTTTCTAAAACACTATTCTGAAACCCCTCTCTAATACCACTTGAAAGTACGAGATGCGCCAAGAGGGGGGGGGGGGTGAATTGGTATTTTAAAAAATTTAACCCTACACAAGAGTTCTAATTTTTTTTTTTGTATTTTTAAAATATAACTCAACGAATAATGTGCTGAAGCAAATACAACGTTCACAACGATGATATTGATAATTCAATTTTAGATTTTACAACACAAGATTTAAATCATGATTTTTCACCAAGTAATTTAACGTACTAATTAAAAGCATGAAACATAAAGTACGGTAAACAGAAAAAAATACACCAGAGATTTTTATAGTGGTTCGGTCACTTGACCTACGTCCACTCCCCGGAGTCCTCTACTCCGGGATTTGCACTAGTAAAAGTTGACTCTCCTTTTGCCCCCACAGCAAGGCGGAGAAGCCTTAATAATACTCACTTTCACCTCCCTCGGTGCGGTGGAATACCAAACGCTATGTCACCCTCCTGGTGATGGCAGCGGACCTTCTCCTTTTTCTCCCTCCTGGAGATGGCAGAGTACCTTGGCGATGTTGATCTTGAAGTGACTCTTCCCTCGAGAACTTTCCTGAAGCTTCCCAAAGCCACAAGAGGAGCAAAGCAAGCAGCTAGCTTGGAGCAACCGTGTGATCCCGTCACACTACTTCTCCCTCACGCTCAAGCTCACCTTCACCTTCCTCTCTCAAGCCCTGGATCTCTCCAAAAACTTCTCTCTAACGAATCCCCTTCTTTTCTCCAAGCCTCTCACAGCAAGAGGATAGATCAACAACTCCTTAAAAAAAATTTTAAGTTGTTTTTATATCAGGCTTCAGAAAACCCTAAAAGTTTCAACTTTTGCATTTCTGTTCGTACAGTACGATCTATAATCGTACAGTACGATCAGTTCAATTACAGCTCCATCCAGTATGAGTACATACAAACAGTTATCGAATTTTATACATATCATATTGTACAATATATATATCGTACAGGACGATGCTGTTGATTCGTAATGTTCATACAGGATGAACTGTGGTACGATTCTTGGGACGAAAGAATTTGTCTCTGTCAGTCGTCCAGCACTCCTTCAGTCGTACAGTACGATTAGTATTTTTCAGGATATCATCCTGCACGATATGAATATCGTCCAGAATGAATAGAACAAAAATTTTTGGTATCGTCTGGTACGATCGATGGGACGAATGAAATCGTCTCTGTCGGTCGTCCAGCACTCCACTAGTCGTACAGTACGATTAGTTCATTTCTTGATATCATCTTGTACGATATGAATATCGTCTAGGATGAACAGAATAAAAAATCTTGATTTCATCTGGTACGATCTCTGGGACGAATGAAATCGTCTCTGTCAGTCGTACAGTACGATATATGATCATACAGTACGATCAACTTTAAAATTAGAAACCAACGTTTATTTCCTGATTAGGGAGATAATTTTGGTAAGTATTAATTAATCGTACAGTACGATAATCATCGTACAGTACGATCAGTTCAGGAAATCAAAATTAAGAACTTACCAAACTTATTCTAGCGGCTAGGGTTTCTCAATTATATCTTATCGTACAGTACGATATGTATCGTACAGTACGATTAGTTTATAAACTTAATCATTTGAAAATTATCCGTTATCCTGAGTATTTTTAATTAATTGTACAGTACGATTCAAAATTGTACAGTACGATTTTCTTAAAAAAAAATTTAAAACATTTAAAACAATTCTCCCCCTGTGTGTGTGCATGGTTTCTCCTTTCACATGCATGCTTCTCTGGCAGACTCAAGAAAATAAAAATAAAGAAATAAAAATTACAGACTTTTCAACATTCTATTCTACCCAGTTTGAGTCTCCAGTAATCTTGAGCAGTGTGCATCTGACCTGAAATGTTAGTGCTCATATACAAGGATTAAGCATTTGTAATCTAAAGGAAGTCTATGTGGATTCAGTAAGTATTAGTTGTCACCATCAAAATTAAGTGCTCGGGATCCTGGATTTCAACAGATCCGTAGCATTATCATCCCCAAAAACATTTGTAAGGCCATTAGCAAATTATGTTTGAATTTTTTATTTCATGGGGGTGCTGAGTTCAGGCGTATTCAACTTATCTCGTGGGCTAGAGCTTGTCAGCCTTATTCTAAAGGTGGGCTTGGGATTGCCTCTTTTCCAGCTCTTAGATATGCTTTTAATTGTGGGATTATTATGAGATGCTTTAATACCCACTCCCCCCTCTCGAACTGGTTTATTTCTAAGTATATTTCTCCCTGGAAACCTCCTCAGCTTTACTGATACTGCATATTGGAAAAGCATTTGTAACACTGCCATTCAAGCTAGATCCAAATTTAGATTTCTCATTTGTCAAAATAGTCTCATTGCTATTCACTGGGACCATTGGTGCAGGGGAGACTTAGTGGCTACCAGCTTTCCTGAATGCATTATATCCTCTGGATGCAAATCTAATGCATGTCTGGCTAATTTGATGCAGTATTGTACTTGGAATCTTCTGACCTGTTTTAGTACACATTTCAGAACTTTTTTACATGGTATTTCTATCTCCCCCTTTAATTCATGCCACATATGCTGGAATGACTTAAAGCAGGCTTGCTTTAGAGATTTTTATATAGATTTTTTTGCTAATTATGCTGAGTTTCATTGACATTCCTTGGTCTGACATAAGAGACACTCTTTGAGATTTTCAGCATATTCTTGGATGGCTTTTGTGGGTGGTTTAAAAACTTTAGATGTCCTTTGCACTAGAAATATTTAAATTCAAGATCTATCTTGCTCTTTCTGCTATGTTAGTAATGAGAATCTCTCTCATTTGATGATTTGAACGTGATTACACTTTTAAGATTTTGACTAAGTTAATTCCATATTTCCAAAGCTTTCTTCTAAGGCCTACGATTTTTCAAGCTTTTGATTATATTGGGGCACTCAGTGTTTCTAATAACATGAGACAAGGCTTGCTTCTTATTCTTAATGCTATGGTTTACTACATATGGACTGAACGCAATAACTGGTGGTTTAATTCTAGTGCATTTTGTGCTAACACTCTATCAAGAAAGATTGCTAGATTGATATTTCTTAAGATTAAGAGATGGAAAAATGGGAAGTCTTTGTAGGAAGCTTTATACCTTAAGTATTACTGAGTTCCTTGCTTTTCTTGCTAGTTACTGCATTCTTCTGGAAGTGAGATTCTATTTTTATATGGATTTGTGGTTTATGCTACTTGAGGGATTTCTCGGGTTATTTCTTTCTTCTAGACTTGTTAATAGTAAGCTGACTCTATGCAAGGTCTTTTGGGGGAGCTATCTCTTGATAGCTTTGTTTTAAGCATTCTGGATCCTGTCACTGAATCTGAAGATGGTGCCATTTGGGAGTTTTTGAGTAGGCTCATTTTTTGGGTTTGGATAATGATGATGCTTGCTTTTCTTCTTTTGGATGGTCTTCAGGCAACCAAAGAAGTTTTGTCTTGATTCCTTCAGGATA
The DNA here is from genome assembly GCA_019925795.1 of Dendrobium chrysotoxum. Taxonomy (NCBI): domain Eukaryota; kingdom Viridiplantae; phylum Streptophyta; class Magnoliopsida; order Asparagales; family Orchidaceae; genus Dendrobium; species Dendrobium chrysotoxum. The sequence continues at coordinate 24,331,210 of CM034314.1, read as the reverse complement.
TATTTTCTCCCGTCTATGTCCAGGCCATACAGGACTTTTGTCTATTTTGTATTTTGTCTTTGACTATTATAGTTTTGTTTTTCTTGTTTTTATCTTCTTCTAATATATCCGTCTTTGTTTGATGGCTATTCTGATCTACACTTGTACATATTATTTTGGTTTTAATAGATACGGGCTCTACCCTCAATTTACCTAAAAAAATAGTTTTTTTTTAAATAAAGCACCAATTCACCGCCCCCTTTTTTGGTTAAAACCCACAGAGGGGCCTACGCATTAAAATAAAAAGAAGGATATAAGGCCCTTAAGAGAGACCTTCAGCTCTCTACTACTCCGAAGAGCTACAAAACAAATAAAAAGAAAACCAATGAGCCAAACGTCCCTTCTAAATAAAAGTACAAATATCCTAGTAACATTCTAGAGTGGTCAGAAGCAACCACCCAAAAAGGAAAGATATAAACATATACAATGCGCATAATCTTCCTGAAAAAAAGTGATAATCACATCCACAAGCCAATCCACCTGCTCAACAAAATGGCTGCAAAATAAAGTACAATTGCACAGGAGATCATATGAGTAGAACATTAACACCAACAAATTAAAAGTCAAATAATAGAAACAGTTATAATAAAGACATTAAATGAGGCTTTTTAAAGACATATTAACAAATTCACCCCCCTCATGGTATGCCTAAGAACAGTTCAACGAGGCTTAACATCCTCCCTTGACTTTCATAAAAATCTCATACCTAACTCCATATACATAGTGCCACCATATCTTTAAAGCAAATATAATAATATGATCTAAATTATGCATCAGATAATTTCTCTTATGTGGCTTCAACTGCTTGGAAGCATATGCTATACCTTTCTTGTATTACATTAAAACACATCCCAATCCCTTACGTGAAGCATCACACAATACCTGAAATTCTTCCTTACTTGATGGAATAATCACAACTAGAGAAGAAGACAAATAATTCTTCAAGTCATGAAAGTTCACCTCATAATCAGATGATTAGATAAAATCCATTGACTTTTGATTAAGTCTTATTAAAGGTGAAACATTTTGAAAAAAATACTTTTATAAATTTCCTATCATAATCAGCTATGCCTGTAAAGCTATATACCTCAAATAAATTAGTAGGACTCCTCCAATCAATAATAACATTAACTTTCTGAGGATCTATAGAAATACCAGTGTTAATCACCATATGCCCCAAAAATTAGATACTCTTCAACTAAAACTCACACTTAAAAAATTTTGCATATAAATGATGCTGCCTTAGAGTCTCCAGAATATTCCTTAGATGTATTGTATAACCCTCTTTAGAAGTTGAATAAACTAGAATATCATTTATGAACTTGATAAAAATTTGATCTAGATATTCCTTGAGTACCTTGTTCATCAAATCCTTGAATAGTGCAAGCATATTAGTCACACCAAAAGACATGACTAATATTTCATAATGATCGTATCAAGAATTAAACGCTATCTTCATCAAATTTGCCTCTTTTCCTTTCACTTGATAATATTTAGACCTTAATTTAATCTTGGAAAACACAAAAGATTTTACAAGCTGGTTAAATAAATCATTAATCCTCGGCAGAGAATATTTATTCTTAATTATGACCTTATTTAGTTCCCTATAATAGATACACATGAGCATCATACAATTCCTCTTATTTATAAATAAAATATATGCTCCCTTTAGAGACACACTATGATGGACAAAATCTCTGGAGCTAGACCTTCCACTCTTGAAGCTTCTTAGGTACCATCTTATACGGAGCCTTAGATATCGAAGCAGTACCAGAGAACACATCAATATAAAATTTAGTCTCCCTATCCATAGGTAAATTAACTAATTCCTTAGGAAATATCTCATAGAAATCTCATTCCATCGGGATATCAAACAAAGATCCAGACTCTACACTCCTATCCCAAACAGATGCTAGAAACACACTACAACCCTACTTCCATAACTTATCTATAAGAATAATAGATGTAATACACAAGAATACTCCTCTAACTCTCTGGAATTTACAACTATCGCTACCTAGAAATAGTGTAACTCTCTCTTCAAAAAATCAATCCGAGCTTCATACCATCCTTGTTGGTAAAATAAAAGATAGAGAAACAAGGCAATAACACAAAAGGAAAGTATAGTGAATCAAAATATCTCTAAAATATAAATGAGTTACTAGCTCTAAAATCAAATAAAATATGACATAACATATTAAAAATATAAGTCGCACCTGTAACCACGTCTAAAGCATCTCTAATCTCATACTTAGTCACACTATATACACATGTTTGAACTGGAACTGGAGCAACAAAATTACTGAGCTCCCTCTAACTATTCTCAGATGGTCTCCTTATTATAGGACCTACCAAAAAAAATTGAATCACTGCCTTTGCTGATTGATCCCTCAACAAACATATATGGTGGAACTATCCTAGGTTGCCCTGCCAGTCTAATAAAGCCCTCAGACCAAGACTTAGAACATATGTTAGGCTTTGCCTACAGATACTCAGGTATCGTGTATCCAGTCTGATCGCACCTAATGAACTGTACTATCATCCTATAACATTGGCTGAAATGTCTCCTTACAAAACATTAGAACAAAAGTGCCCCACAAATAAAACCATCATAACTAGCCATACTGTCGCAACCTGGAATTAACACAGAGAGTCCACCTCTCCTAGAATCTCTAGGTCAAAACCTACTCCTCTTTTTAAAAAATCCATTACTAGATATATCACCACCAAATCTATTCCTACTAGCAGTCCATCACTGCTGAGTGGCCAATATATCATTTTCAATTAGATGGGCTCTCTCCACTAACTAAAAAAAAATCAGTAATATGAAATGGAACTAATGGTTGCCTTAGACTATCTTTGAGTTCTCTCAAAAATTTATAGCATTTTTCCTTATAAGTGCTAATCATCTGTAAAGTATATTTTGCTAAGGCAGTAAACTCTATCTCGTACTTCATAACTATCGTACTTCCTTGGATAAGCCTTAAAAAAGTCTGTTGCATCCTCTGCTATACAGATTGAGGTACATAACATACCCTAAAAATATTTATAAACTCATCCCAACTGATTAGGGAGTTCAACCTCCCCTAAAACTTATCTTTTTGTTGGCCAAACCATCAGGCTCAACCTCTCCAACTAATAAAAAAATGGCCAATCATGCTTTTCTCTCAGGAAGGCACTGTATCCTATAAAAAAATCTTCTCCAATCTCATTAATTAGTCCTCTAAGCTCTGGGATCAACAAAGAAATTGAATCTCAGAGGCCTTAACCTCAAAAATATATGTAAATACCTATTAACATCATCAAGTTAGATAGAGGAAATCCTTCTCTAAGCCTTGCCCATCAGTTGGGCTATAAGACTTACAAACTATGAAATAGAATCAGTGCTGATAACAGAAGTTATACTCTATACTGGTGCTGACTAACTGACACTCTACCCATCTATCATATTTGGGTATATCTAATCTATTAAATAGCCACATAAAATATATAACTACATAGAAATATACATGAAAAAGCAAAAATGAATACCCAAATATTACCCAGAACCATCTTCCCAACTACTGATCAATTCATAAATATCTATTTTATAATTAGTTCCCGCAAAATAAATGCTCTTATACTAAAAGGCACTGTCATACCTAACTTGATATGACCCACAAATAGTCAGGTCATATCATATTGAAATGGAGTAGGCCAGCCCAAGATCTAAGTTTTAGGGACTTCTCAGAATATATTCTATTAACTATATATGTATATATATTGTAGAGCATCCATAAAACAAACTCATCAACAAATTTATTTTCATTTTATTAATATATATATGGAAGTACACATATGCAGTAACAGTAAAGTATGTAGCCAGTAAAACTGTACAATTTGAAAGCTAGTAAAGCAGTACAGTGGGGAAACTAATAAAGCAATATTTGTGTCAAATTAATCAAGTAGTCATCATAGTAGTACTAACAATCAATAAAGAAGTCATATAAAGTAGTATAATCAAAGCATTGATAAATACTGTTATAATTATAGTAATGTAGTAAATCTTATAATAATATAAACATATTATCTAATTATCCAATATCAGTATTAAATTAATATTTTAACCATATACTTAGTATATCATGTGCTTAGTTTGTTACATGCTCAATATCAATATAGTGAATCAATATCAATAATTAGTACATTGAATTAGTATTAGTATCAAGCAGCATCGATATCCATATTGGTAATAGTATTAGTATAGTGTTGTCAGTAAAATTTATGGCAATAACAATAAAATAATATATTAATAATAAATCTATATAGTGATAATAAAGTAGTAAAAAGTAATAATAAAGTAAAAAAAATTATGTAGTAACAATAATAATAATAATGAATAAAAAATATGTATTTTGATAGTCATACTAAACAAGTAAGAAGTCCTGGTTTAACTAGTATTTTTAGTAGTAAGTTAGTTGGTAGTAACAATTGGCTTAGTAAATAGAGTCGTCACTCTTTGCTTGTTGGCACAATAATAGCACCTTATAACTTGCAATCAGTGTATTATGTGAAATAGTAGAGGATAACACACAATCATAATATTTTAGAGGAATGCCCGTCAGCCCACCATCTTGTAAATGTCAGTTAGTCTCCAGCTAATGTCATTAAAACCAACTTTTACTTATCTTAACATATATTATTATCATAATATTATAACAATAATAGTGACTTGCTATTACCCATTCATACACCCATTTTTATTTTCAATGCTTATATTAATAGTATGCTTAAATAAAAAATACCCAATTATTTATTATGTAAAAATCATATAAAATTTAATAACTTTTATTTTACCCTATGAAGTTAAATAATATTATAATAAAAATCTTCATATTATCGACATCTATCACATACCAAAAGTTATGTGGTGAAACTTCACTAAAAATTGAGATATCGCAATTTTTGTAAGTTTTGACTAGATTAAAATGCATAAACTACAAAAATACATAGAATTTTTGAAATAAAAAATTGGTCAATGGTTCCTTACAATGAGACGAGCAAAATCCCACAGGACTTACTGGCAAAAATTGCTCCACGACTTTCAAATCATAACTTTTTTTTAGTATCTCCTCACTTTTCTCTCTTAAATTTTGTATTCTCCTCCCTACTAGCTATTAGTTGAAATGAATAAGGAAAAGTGAATTTAATGGGGGTGGAGAAACATATTTAGGAATATAATAATAATAATATAAATATAATTATATTATTTATTCATTTTTTAATATAAAATATATATAAATTTTCTTATATCTTCAAATCGGGAGCTTAAAAAATTATAGATAAATATCCATAACATAACCCATCATATTTAGAAAATTTTGGTAAAATTGGTTTGCAAAATGAACACTTGACGACCTCAAAAAACTCACTTGTATTGAGAGGTGTCAATTTCTTAAGAGTTTGCACCAGTACACAAAAATTAAGAAAAAATAAATGTAATTATAGCACTACAATATCTATATTATGACGAAGATGGTTTATAATTTAGACTTGTAATGAAACTTACAAATATAGGTTATTACACTTGAATGGATTTAGATCATTGATATCTTAATTTAATAGTAAACACACGAGGTTAAAGAAAAAGAGTACAACAACATTACCAACCATAAGTACTATTTCTACGCAGAGATAGTACCAGATTGGTTAAATCAATATCTTACTAACAATCTTGAGCGAGGGTGTGTAACTCCGGGAATCCTTACAGGGCAGTAAGTAATACTTACTCTCCCTTCTACTATTTGATGAAGATCATAAACGATTATCTCCTTATATTTTTTGGTTCTTCTTCATAACTTGCCCCTCAAAAGAGTATGTGAACTAGGAACTAACTGTATAGTTACACATACCCATGTAGATAACTCATAAGAATCCAAACATATTCTTGTTATGGAACTCAATCTGGGGAGCTTACATGTGGACAAATAAATATAAAATGTGTAGCACATGATTCGCTTTAATGTTTTTTAATGAAATTCGCATAAAATAACAACTATTGCTTCAAAAAATAAACTGATGCTTGACTATTGATTTGAAAAGAGAAATAATTTACTTTCATATCCAAACTCAGCATAAGAAATATTCAATTCATCCCCAAGTATAAAAGGATCATTCAGCTATCATTTTGAGCATGAATATAAGTAAAGTATAAAGCTAATCTATATTTACAGGATTCTTCACCTATCTTAGAAAGGAACTAAGATAGGAATTATTTTTTTTACTTGATTCTAGACTCCCTATGGAGGCTAGCCTTTATAATTAATTACATTCCAAGATAATTCCTGAGAATACTCTTGATTAAAGTGGGGGCAAGACTTTTTTAAATTTATAAGATTTGATCAAAGATTTGTGTTTGAAAATCCTAAGGATTGATTCAGATTTAGATTGTATTTAGAATTTATTTATGATTTGGATGACCCTACCATAGAGGAGATTTAGAGAGATATATATATGATCTAGACATATGTCTTCTTGGAGTGGGTTGCGAGTTAACTTCCTAAAAGTAATTAATTGCCTAATGTATACAAGATAGGTTGACTCTTTAATATGTAAATGCACCTACCTAGCTTAGCTTTGAATTAATGACATCCTAAACTCTAAAATTTTCTTTTAGTTAACACTTAAACTTTAAAAATTTCTATCTAATTTTTTTATAAAAATTTGGCAACATAACGGTCTTAGACCATAAGGAAAACTATAACAGCCTCGACTCTGAGGCCCCTTATACCTTGTCATTAGCTTGTATGATTTGGTTTAGTAAATGTTTCAAAAATTTAAAATGCATTTATATATGCATGTCAAGATAAAGGTATTTTTGTATATGGTATCACTACCCTATTGTCCTAAAACTAACATACAAGTTCCTATAAAGATCAGAACATGCACACCAAATAAAACCTATGAAAAGGCTACCCTCTAGTAGAAATCTACCATCCATATGAATGTGATTCATGTAATATGAAGTAGTATATGAAATAATAGTGTATAAATAAAATATCTATTCATTTATACGAAATAGAAATACGACATAGGGTCTGCTAAAAAGTATGGTGGCCAAGCTTCATTATAAAATGCTTAGATTTCTACTCCTATACAATATAGATTTAAATATGATTGCTTACTTTAGTATTTATCTTCAGGATTCATGATTTTCCATAAAATTCCAAAAGATGATGATCTTCAAAGGAAGAAGAATTATTTCCTTTTGGAACTTCTATATGTATAAGCAATCATATTTAATCTTTTCACAACTCTTGATGCTATACAATCTAGCTATATAAGAATCAATATGTAATATTTATAATAATTATTAACTCTTTACATTTACATCAGGTCCTAGATAAATTATACTTTATGTAGGAAAGTAAAAGAGCAATATATATAAAGAATATAAAAGTAGAAATGCAGGTGTGTAGAACCTAATGCATCTAATGAAACTGAGAAGAGTCTAAGGTACACCAAAAAGAAAAGTAACCATGACATGCAAAGTGTAGGAAAGTAAGTAAATAAATATAAGATACCCTCCAAGTAAGGCATCTATATCACATCAAATCATACCACTGGCCTATCCTAAGCTTGAGTCAGTAGCCTAAGAGTCTCTCTCAGATACAAAATGAAGAGTTGGAATTGGTAAGGTGTTGCCATAATTAAATATCATAGAATCAACATAGTTAAAATAAATAAAGAATAACTACAAGAAAATAACAATAAAAAAGGCAAAAAAAATGAATTTTTACTATGTAAAACATAGAAATTTGTATATATTAGTTAGTTTTTCTCACCGTTTCCCAAGAACAACTTGTACATTGGATCTGAAAAGACATGGATGACACCGTGCCTCTTTCTATGAAGTGGCATAGGATGAATTTTCCTTTCCTCCCACAAGAAATTTGTTTGATTGAGATGATTCCAAATGCTTGTAAGTGGCCAATACCTTTTCCTTCAGGCTTGACACTTCCCTATGTAGCATGATAGCTTCATCACTCATAAATTTGTCCTTCTATAAGGCATTTATCTCCTCCACTCCTTAGACTTGTCTCTAACATGTGCAAACTCCACCTTGAAGGCTTGGAGTCACCCAAACAAAGCCTCTCAGAGAAATAACACAAGTGTGGGGATCTTAACCTCTTAGCGACTAGGAGAAGAGGGTGACTTGCAAACCACTATAGTAAAAAAAGAAGAAATAATAAGAGTTCATGGGTAAAAGTGTGTTGCCCTAGAATCTACTTTGAAAGAATTATTCTTTTATCTTTTATTTTACACAACTACGAGAGCTACTTAATTTCTTTTATCAATATAAATACTAGCAAAAATAAAACTATCAATCAAAATATTAATATATACATATATAGTCAATTTCCAAAAATATGTACACAACTCAAAATCTATACAATCATATCATAACAATTCTATCACGAGTACAAACGAATAACTGAAATGAAAAGAAATAATATATAAGGAATCCTAATCAATCTCAAACTCCAGCTCCCTTTCCCTAACTTGAAATTATTTAACCACATATAATGAGCTCAAGAACCCAAAAAGTAACCAAATTCTACAACTGAACTCAACATAAGGAAAAGGAGTAATATGCATGTTAGCAGTCAAATTATAATAGTAATAATCTATGATTAAGAATCAGTTCATAAAAAGTAAAACTCATATGTAGTAGTAGTAGAATATATAAATATTAAAATAATATGGTATTAAAGCCAGTAACATGGTACTATAGAGAAATTAAAAAACCAACATGACTGTTGAATCACTAAAGCAGTGCTCGTACCAGTACTTTTAATCACTAGAGAAAGTATATAAAGCAGTAAAACCAAAGTATTAGTAAAAACTATCAAAATCATATCAATGAAGTAAAATAATATAAGAGTGTATACATATTATCCAGTATATCACATGATCAGTTTATTACGTGCTTATTATGTCATATACTCAGTATCAATACGGCGAATAAGTATTAGCAAACAATATCGATGTTTGTATCGATAATAGGTAAAGTCTAATATAGTCAATAAAATCGATGGTAGTAGTAGTAAAATAATATAGTAATAGTAATTATGCAGCTAAAATAAATATGTATAATAATAAGATTAATGCCTCAATAACATGCATTTCAATAGTCACACTTAACAAATAAGAAATTCTAGTATAATCAGTTTTTTTTAAGTATTATATCAGTATTAGTAAATTGTTGGCTTAGTAAACAGAGTCGTTAATCTTTTCCCATCGGTATAGTAATCATCTCCTTATAACCCCTAATCAATACCATGTGAATCAGTAGAGGATAACACCAAATCATAATATTTAAAAGAGAGCCTGTCGGCCCACCATCCTGTACAGGTCAATCAGTCTCCAGCCAAAGTCAATAAATAATCAGTTTTTACTTATTTTTTCTCACAAACATATTATTATAACAAGATTATAATAGTCTTAGCGACCAGATAAATCACATATCCACATTCATTTCTAATGCACTTTAGTAAATAAAGTATAATTGGGCTTAATTCAAAAAGTGCCAAAATAACCTAAAGGTGGATAATAGAAAACCCGACTGAGCAAAATTTTATATTTTTAAAAATTAACCAAATTACTAGATATTGTATATAACAACATTCTGAAGCTTTAATTAAACTAAATCATTATTTTTAGATGTCAAAATAAATTTCTGAATTGATAAAAATCATTGCATTTTCAAAATCACCGGTTAAAAAATCTTAATTAAATACTCAAAACGTTCATAATCTCTATAACATAAAAAAACTTACATGAAGAAAGATTTTCCAATACAAAACTATCCTCATTTTTTGGTAATAGAAATATAAATTTGTTCAAAAAAATGCCAAAAATACAAAATTATTGAAAAATCATTTTATGGTCTCCAAAATCCAAACTTCTCTTTTCTCTCTTCTCCCTTCTCTCTCTTAAGTTTGGATTTCTCTCTCTGTTAAGCCAAATGGAAGAAAAGAATGGCTTTAATATTTTTAGTTTAATAGAAATAGATTTTTATAATAAAATAATAATATAATTATAATTTAGTCAGTTTTTAGTATAAAATTCATATAATTATGAGGCTTCAAAAATTATAGAAAAATATCCTTAAAATAACTCATTTTATTTAAAAAAATTTAATAAAATTGTTTTGCAAAACAGACATATAATAGTCCTAAAATGCCCCTTGCAATGATAGGTCTCAATTTCTTAAGGATTTGCACCATTGACCAAAAATTATGGAAAAATTAGTATGATTAAGCAACTAAAATATCTATGCTATGGCAAAGATGGTTTGTGATTTAGACTTATAATGACCCCTAAAAAAATTATTTAACTCAATTAAAATAGGGGCTATTACAATCTACCCACTTTGAAAAAATTTTGTCCCTAACATTTTTCTTATGGATTCAGACACAAAATCGATATAAATCAAATTAGTACAATTAAAATTTAAATCAAATCAAACTCAAATCAAAACTCTTTAAAATATTGTACAGTTATGCAGTTTATTATATCACATGTCATTTAATTATACTTAATATGCTATGTCATGCAAATCATTTAAATGAATTTCTTCTCAGTAAAACTTTTCAGCTATTATTAGTTTTTCAAATATTACAAGTTATACACACATGCCATCACTAGAGTAGGTGTTGTTAGTCATGGTGTAACAACCTCTCTCTAACTACTGCTAACAGCTCTGCCATCCACTATGGTGGTTGATCTTTCACTAGTTATTATTTTCCCTATAATCCTCTATCCTTCAATTTGTCTGGACTATCCTACACCAGAATCAGTCCTTCCATTAAATTTCCTTTGAGGATAATCTGCTACCTTGTGTCATTACTATCCATACTGAAAACATCACCCCATCAAGAGATAACACTGACCCGAATGTCATTGACCACAATGAATACACTTGTCGTAGCCACTGATAGATGTGATCAATCTATATTCCATCGAATCACTATAATGCCTTTCTTATCACACACACACACACTCTCTCTTCTTGGTTCTTCTCAGCCCCTCCTCTAACTAATATCATACCTAGAGATCACCTTATACCGGGATGTTAGTGCTGCCAAATCAATCTCTATTAGTCTGGCCTACACCACCAACTCACAAAACTCTTGAATCTATAAAGGTACTGACGGATGTCTTAGCTCCATATTCAATCCCTACTGAAATCTATAGCACTTTTCTTTAGTAGTAGGGATTAAGTGAGGAACATATCTAGCTAGTGTAGTAAACTTGGCCTCATATCACATCACTGTCTTGTGTCCCCACTCCAACTTGATAAAAGCTTCTTGTATATATCATTGGGCTGAGCAAGGTAGAAACTATATAATCAACATTGTAGTATAGTCAACTCATCCCAAGTGATCTAAGCATTGGTTTTCCCCTAACGTTTTTCTCTCTACTATTCAACCCACCATCTCTCAACCTCTCCTTCAAAGAGGAACACAGCCAATGGTATCTTTATGTTCTCTAGACACTATAAGATATCAAAAAGTTTCTCTATCCTTGATAACTAATCTTTTACAGTCTAAGGTCCTACAACTCCTTTGAATAGAGAAGTCTTTAACTTATGGAATGTCTATAAGTTCTTGTTTCCCTCTTCTTCTTTACTTCCAGCTAACTTACTCTACACATCCCCCCTTACATGTACTATAACAGTGGTCAAGTGCATAACACTGTCTGATGGCACTGGAGCTACACTATATTGCATATTTGGTACATATTTCTCTGGCAAATCCATTGCAGTTGTTCACTTTAGTGCAATTTTATCTGATCTGAATAATTTACATATGCAATCAATTATATATATATATATATATATATATATATATATATATATATATATATATAATGAACCTCGATCTATCCAATCTACCCAACTCTTAATCAACTCTTATAGCAATGGTAACAAATCAATTCTTCCAATATATCTATGCTATGATACTAATTGTGATGCCTTAAAATCTAATTTGAAAGAATTATTCTTTTATCTTTTAATTTATATAACAACCAGAACTAACTAATTTCTTTTATCAATATAAATACCTTCAAAAATAAAACTATCAATCAAAACATCAATATATACATCTATATTTATTTCTCAAAAATTATGTACACTACTCATGAACTGTACAATCATATCATAACTATTTTATTCTGAGTATAAAAGAATAACTAATATAAAAAGAAATAAAACCCAAGGAATCCTGATTAATCTCACACTTTTGTTTTCTTACCCTAACCTGAAATTATTTAACTATATATAATGAGCTCAATAGCCCAACAAGTAACCTATAATGCCCCAGAATTAAATTTGAAAGAATTATATTTTTTATCTTTTTAATTAATCAACTAGAGCTTCTAAATAATAAATATATATATCTAGTGAAAGTAACTAATAATTACACACCTTAAAATATTACACTATTTTCATTCTTTCAAAATTAATATACAATAGCCAGGAGATTACTCTATCACTAATCTATCACGAACTGTTGGCTACACAAATACATAACAAAATCTAAAGAAAATCGGAGGATTAATTATCTTACAACTGAACTCAATACAAGGAAAATGAATAATATGCATGTCAACAGTTAAGTCATAATAGTAATAATCTATGATCAAGAATCAGTGCAGAAATAGTAAAACTCATATGCAATAGTAGTAAATTTATAAACAATAAAATAATATAATATGGAAGTCAATAAAACAGCTTAATAGAGAAATTAGTAAACTAGTAGAGGTGTCAAATCATTAAAGCATTCATCATATCAGTACTTTTAACTAGTAGAGAAATCTTATAACACGATAAAACCAAAGTTTTAATAAAAACTATCGAATTCATATCAATACAGTAAAATAATGAAAGAGTGTACACATATTATCCAATATGTCACATGCTCAGTCTATTACATACTTATTATATCACATACTCAGTATCACTACTGTGAATAAGTAGTATCAAACAATATTAGTGTTAGTATCGATAATAGTAAAATCTAGTGTCATCATTAAAATTAATGGTAGTAGCACTAAAATAATGCAGTAATAGTAACTGTGCAATAAAAATAAATTTAAATAATTATAGGATTAGTACCTCAATAACATGCATTTTAGTTGTCACGTTAAACAAGAAATCCTAGCTTAATTGATATTTTTTAGCATTATTTCAATATTAATAAACCATTGCCTCAGTAAACGAAGTCATCATTCTTTGCCCGTTGGCACAATAATCATCTCCTTATAACTCCCAATTAGTATCACGTGAATCAGTAGAGGATAACATCAAACCATAATATTTAAAGGAAAGTTTGTCTGCCTACCATCCTGTACAAGTGAGTTAGTCACCAGCCAACGCTAGTGAAAAACTAGTCTTTATTTATTTTTTCTCACACTCATGATATTATTGCATTATTATAATAGTAATATATAGCGAGTAGATAAACCACAAACCCACAATCATTTTCAATGCATTGCCGTAAATAAAGTATAACTAAGCTTAACTCAAAAAGTGCCAAAATATCCTAACGGTGGGTAACAAAAACCCCCTATTGAGCAAAATTTCATACTTTCAAAAATTAACTAAATTATTAGAAAACATATATAATAATATTCTAAAGCGTTAATTAAACTAAAGTACTATTTTTATATGTCAAATTAAATTTCTAAATAGTTAAAAATCACTACTTTTTTAAATTCTCCCATTGAAAAATCTCAAATAATTAATCAAAATGTTCATAATCTCTATCTCTATAATATATATAAAGTTACGCGGTAAAAGTTTTATTAATACAAAATTATCCTCTTTTTGTAATGAAAATATAAATTTGATCAAAAAAATACCAAAAATATAAAATTATTGAAATAAAAAATAGGCTAATGGTTCCTTACACAGAGATGAGCAAATCTCCTCATATTTGATTATCAAATCACTCTACAACCTCAAAATCCATACTTCTCTTTTTTTTTTCTCTCTTAAGTTTAGATTTCTTTTTCTGTTGAGCCAAAAGGAAGAAATGATTGACTTTAATGGATTTTAGTTTAATGGAAATAGATTTTTATAATAAAAAAATAATATAATATTAATATAACTATAATTTAGTCAATTTTCAGTATAAAATTTATATAATTCTTCCTAGGGCTTAAAAAATTTTAAAAAATATCAAAATAATTCATTTTATTTAAAAAAATTCTTGTGAAACTGGTTTACAAAATGGACATTTGACGGTTATGAAATCCCTACTTGTACTAATAGGTATCAATTTCTTAAGGATTTGTACTAGTGACCAAAAATTATGAATAATTTAATGTGATTAAAGAGCTATATCATTTATGATATTACGATTGGATTTATAATGATTCCAAAATTTTTTTTTGACTCGGTTACAATACAGGCTATTATAATAAGTGTGTTATATACCTACTTCCTTATATACTCAGACTCAATGAGCTTTACACTCTATGCTACAGAGGGGGCTCCTTCAAAGGTTATTTCATACTTATCCACTATATTATAAACCACCAGAGTCCCCAAAATCAAAAGAAATGAAGGATCAAGAAGAGGAAATTCTTAATCCAAAAAACAATGGGGAACCTTAAGGAACCAATCATGGAGATCCGAAGTTCTTGTATGTAGGCTAAGCACCCATCAAGTTAGAGATAAAACCTCAAATGCACTCTTTGGATGTCCTAAAAACTCGCTCATAGTCAGATGGATTCTAGGCTTACTCAAGATTGGAAACATGCGGCACCCAAATATAACTTTCTTTATAATAAAAAAAGGATATTTCTTACCACCATTGATCACAGTCAATTGCCCAAAATCCTCTAGCATAAGGTCATGGCTACTTTATTTGTTCCACTTAAAATCAAGTTAGCACTTTTCATCAACATATCTTAGGAGTAAGGATCACTACCTCCAAATTAGTACTCACCATGGTGAGGGCCTAATGAGCTCCTTGTAATGCAAAGACTCGTCGAGCATTCGTTTTAGAAAGGGGTACATCATTGGAGCTAAGAAAAGATGCTCCATTAGACTTACTTTACTCAATAGCTATCATCATCATATTCTTCATCCTCTTAGTGACTTGGATGGATTTCTTCTCAGCCTACACTATTTTCTGTTTGCAAAGAAGTGCCTTTCATAATTTTTTATTATGCACATCAGCATATATTATGTCTCAAGTTGACCATCCCTCATGCGAGCTAAAATTACTAAGCCAAAGAAATGGAAAGAATAAAATGTAGCCCTATTAATACCCTTCATTAATATTTATATCCAAAGAGGGTATAGATTTCAAGTCAACATCATTATGAAATCTTGGATGAAGGTTCTCTTCTCAAGGCAACAGTAAAGGTAGGGTAGTAATTTCTATTTACATTCTCTTAATTGTTTAGTGGGGACAGTAATATTTTCCTTCTTAACTCTCTTATCCTTTTTCATAAGTCATTTTTCAAAGCATCAAGTGAATATGGTAACTAAATATATGTCCATTCATGCCCATGTAAGGAAAATACATGTGCCAAAAAAGTTCACACCTAAGGGACACAGCTAAGAAAATGTTTACCCAAAGCAAGCCTTGTGCTGAGGGAAAATCACCAAAACTAAGCTATGGACAAGCAACTATCCACCCAAGTGGTGCTCACAATTTATTAGCTCACCCTTGAAGAAACATATCAATGATACACTCATCCCCAATGAATTCGACCAAAGGATTTTCCTCAATAAGCTTTCAACCAAAGGGAAACTTTACCTAGCTAGGAGGACTCAGCTTTTTATTAGTTCTCCTCAGTTAAAGCCATATGCATTTCATAGATATCCCAATCCTAACTACAGGAGCAAACAACTACTAAGCCCATAACCATGGCCTCGTTAATCGTGATTCAGCCCCATCTCATAACATAATTGCCTAAAGACCCATTAATCTTCTTGAGAAACTTGGCTGCAGCGACTCATTAACTTTTGCTTATTCAAGAAATGATTAATTAAGCTGCCACAAAAATATAAGAGAATAAAAGTCTAAAACTTTGGAATGAGATTGCAAATCAGACAGACTTATCTTGCTAGCAACATATCAAACAAACGCCTACCACGTGGACAATCATCATTTTATGTTTTAACAATCTAAACTTTTGAGTACAAAGTTTGATATGAGATAAAATTCTAATAAACCTTAAGTAGAATAAATCAAAATTATTCAGTTTATTTTAAAATAAATGTTATTCATAAATAAATAATTAAATTTTTATTATATTTATTTTAAAATAAATCTAATGAATTTGATAAAAACTTTGATTCATTCTTCAAGCCTCATGTTTTTTTTTCTTCCAAAATTTAATATCAAATTAAAACATTAGAACAATCATATGCTCATTCTGTATTTATGATTTTTCTATATTTCATGCTATGATAAAATTTGGATGATTATGTATTGTTTGTTCTTTCTTCGATGAAAAATTCAATGTATTTGGCCTTTATTGATCATACTTTCACCATTAGTATTTTAGTATTTTCAAAAACAGTAATTATATCTTGTAGAAATATAAATTTAATATACCCATAAACAGCACATGTTTTATTATTTAATTTAAAGTATAATTGGAAAATAAATTCATAATATATTAATAACAAAAATAGAACTTCTACTATCAAAATAAATTTATATTTAAGAAAAAAAAAAACAAAACAAAAGATGAACCCATAAAAATAAAATAATATAAAAACTTTATGGAAACTTATATGAGAATTATAAATTATGCTCAGTTAATAATTTATTCAACTAAAGTTATTTTATAATTTATCGAATTAAATATGCATTTAATGGTTTTGATAATAAAATGGTTGGACAACATTTTTAAAAATTAAAGATTAAGATATAGAAAATATATGTGATAAGTATAAGGGATAAGTTCTCAATCATATATTTTTTATCAGCATATATTTAAGCTTTATATATATATATATATATATATATATATATATATATATGTCCCGAGGCTGACTAAAAAAATTAAGGATATTTTTAAACCCGTTAATTTATATCTCTCAAAAAAAATTTTCTAGCTCTGCCCCTACCCCTGCACCTATGACATTCGCCCTCAAGGACTTGACCAGAGAACTCATCATAGGCATCTCAAGTTATGTCAAAGTCATAGGGCCATCTGTGTATCATTCAATCCTATTCATGCGTTTGTGTCAGTCTATGCTTACCATATATGTATTATTTTTTGATTTTTTACTAGGTGTAGACTTTATCATAACCCTCCTGACATATAAAGAAGGGACTAAGAGGCGCATTTAATGACTTCATGCCATCTTTCTACCATTCACATATAATACTTAGTCTCTTAACCTCCACTTCATACCCGTTGTTTCCCTCTTCTTGTTCCCTATCTCTATCTAGCTAAACTTATTTGTAAGGTCATATATCGCCAACAAATAAATTTGGATCCAGCAAAGGAAAGAAATATGATAACTACTAAAATTTACAGCACTTATAAAGGCATGTTGTTGAACCACCTTCTAGTTGAATCCTTGAAGTCTCTTGCAATGATTCTTTAGTTTGTAACATCTGAAACTTCACATAAGAATTTATAAGGGCATTGCTGTTTTGTAATTGTTATCTTCCACTCTTTTTTCTTCTGAGATACAATATATCGTTCTTCTCATATATTGTGCCAAATTAAGGTGTAAATAATGAAAATTTTTGTCTATTCAAATTAGAAGAATTTCTCCAATATGGAATTCTTATGCCGAAACCTAAAGCTTGTTTGGGACAATTTCTTTATTATCTTTTAAAGCAGCTTTTAAGTACAATTTTTTTTTGAATTCAACAAAAAATAAGTGGTCAAAAACTGTCCCAAATGAAACCTAAATGCATAGCTATTAGTGTACTTGTTAATCAAAATGACAAGACTACATCCTCATAATGTCCATACTTAGTTGGAAAGTATGGACATTATTCATCTTTCTTTGAGATGGAAAACTTTCAGCCCATATCTATCTTTGAGAAAACTTTTGCTCGTCATAATTGCTTAAAAAAAAAATAATTTCTTGGCAAAGAGGATTTATTTTCTATAGTCACCTGGTTCAATTCAGAATAGTGATCAACACAAAGCCGTAGAATTCTAACATCTTTTTCTTTTTACAGATAAGAATGTTGAAGTTGCGAGAGTCTTTCGCATTTCCCTGACAGCAAAAGTTTCCAAAACTTTTGGCTTAAAAGTACTCTCTATTTTCTGATGATAATCAAATTGTAACCTTCCATG
The DNA here is from genome assembly GCA_019925795.1 of Dendrobium chrysotoxum. NCBI lineage: Eukaryota > Viridiplantae > Streptophyta > Magnoliopsida > Asparagales > Orchidaceae > Dendrobium > Dendrobium chrysotoxum. Next base: position 24,312,838 of record CM034314.1, on the reverse strand, counting down.
CTGACAGCTAATCTACTTCAAGAATACTATCAAAGTCTCTCGTTGTAGTTGGGTTGGGTTACTTAGACAAGAATTGACGCCAAAATAATTCAAGTGTCATCTGAAGCTTGATCTTGAAGTTTGGGTTTTTATATTAGTTTGTTAGAAATGAATGAATCTATTCATCCTGAATCAAATAGAACTAAAACCAAAGACCCAGAAGCAAATACATCTGTATCCCATTACTGTAAACAAATAGAACTGTAACGTAACGCTAAGCTTTTAGTCCTCTTCCCTTGTTAAGGCAAATACATGTGCTTGTGATTTATGAGCTCCTCCCAGAGTTGATTTGGTATTCGATTCATTTAGTTTATCATTTTAATTAGCGTATTTGGTGCGTGCCATTTGAGTTGATTTAAGACACGTGCTTCTTTTTTTTATTCCTACCAGTTCAGAAGTAGTTTGGGTTACACTACTTTTCAGCTATTCTTCTTTGAATATGGTTTTTTGGATCAGATCACAATATTTGTTAAGTTCTACAGGAGCCACTTGCCTGTTAATCTAATGTGAAAACTTCTGTCTTTATTCTCTGCTGACTATATAAATTATGATGCAAGCAATGATAATTCTTCAAATTTTGGTTTTTATTGAGACAACTTTTTAATAACTTTGCATTTCAGACATCAATCATAGTTTCATTTATCTACTGCTTTTTCATTACTTTTCAAAAATTTTTGTGATGATAGCAACTTTCTGCAACCAAAATAGTGAAATTGTTTTCTCCACAACTTCATAATTAACTTTATAAAATGTTGTAGCAATCCCAAATAGATCCTTAATAGATAGATTCCTTTGAGTTGAAAGGAGAGTTTAGCTCCCATCTTGTCTTTATAGTTTCTAGAAAAATATTTATTATGAAAATCCGGAAGAAACCCTGCACATTATATAATTTGATTATTGATGAACTTGGTTGATCTGCTTCTTCTTCGAGCAAAAAATGTTGGGGATGGAAGTAAAACACCACAACGAAACAAACAAGAAAGTAAAAGCAGCATAAATTAAAGGACACTAGGATTTAACATGGAAAAATCCGAAATCGCGAAAAAAACTTCGGAGCCACATCACACCAAGAAACCCACTATTAAAATAGGGAGAAATAAATACAGATCACTCTTCTCTCTCACTCTCTCCTTGCTTCTCTCCTCTCTTGCACAATTCTCACCCTCAAAACAAAAGAGAAAAAACAAGTTAATAATACCAATTGGGACACCACACTTTTGGAAAACAAGAAAGAAAATTGTTAAGTCAGCCTCGAAGCACAGTGGTGCCAGTTTAGAGCATTATGACGCTCAAACCTCTGATCTTGATCGGTCTAATGATGTTGGGACACTTAATCCAGCAGCGATGCAGCAGTACACAACGCTGTAGTGCCAAATCTAGAGCACCGCGGCACTCTGCTCTTTGTCATTTCTCCCAACAAATTTTACAGCACCATGAGGCTTGCGAACACAGCATCAGGGCACTCAAATACTCAGAGCCAGGGTGCTCGGGTACACAACACCTGAACCTAAGTAGGGGGAGGACCCCCCACACCTCCCAGTGAGCATGAGAAATTAACTTGAGATCTGAGGCAATAATATAACCCGATTTTTCAACATAATCAGATTCCACAGAGAACTACCAATCTCCCACTTAGAAACTGATTACAATTAATCGTTCTCCCGATCTGTAAACCAATCATAGTACCTATAGTGTGACTCACCCCTACTCTCATCCTCCATGAAGACCAATTTAAACTACACATAGCTTCAGTTTATCAACTGTCACCATCTTCGTCAGCATGTCTGCAGGATTCTCGATCATGTATATATTCTTAGAAGATTATGGGCTCCAAAAATTCTGCCCCAGCCTCCCCTGCTTTCGGGGGAGTTTTAACAAATTAGGTTTCGGGGCAAATTTTCAAAAGGAAGATTGGGTTTGAAATAAGACACTACCAAGAGATTTCGCCCTCATTTTGCGAGAAATTTATGATCTGAGTTTTGGTTTCCTATAGGCGCAAGCCCCTATAGTTAATTACTTCTCTCAATAATTAGAGAGAACTTTCAATTAAGGCTAGTCATCAAATGAATACATTGTATCCATTGTTAAGTAATATTCGACACATAGTAGCAGCGTTGGTTTAGTTTTTTTGAAATTTGATATTTAAAATTAGAAATTTAATCATATTATGCTTAAAGCATATTTTGGGGGGGGGGAGATGATGAGCCCGATCAAGATCCCATGGTTCTGTCGTCCCAAGCCATCATGGTCCCTGGACTATTTAGCTAGAGGAGGTAGATAATCCAACCTGACAGAAGGATCCTTATCAACAGTCATGGGTTTTTTCATCCAAGGGTACCTTATAGACCCGTAGTGAGTATTTTCTAAGGGAAAAAATTTGAATCCACCTCAGCAAATAGAGAGATTTATGCTGTATCGATTATATCCTATTGATTCATATCTCAAGGATTTAATACCATTAGGGAGCATGTGGGCTCTGGCCATTATTGTAATTTAGTGGTGCCATTTGGTGGCAAATCAATCGGTTTAGAGGGCTCAATCATAACCTTTTACCTATGGTGCCATTTAGGGGTGAAACCCTTGATGTGGTGCCATTTGGCAACGAAACCACTGGTTAGAAGACATGTGCCACCTCCTTACTGGCAAGGGATAGATTGAGAATGAATTCTAGTGATATTCTTGACTAGACATTAGCTCTTTGTGAGCTGGAGTAATTTTTATATTTGTCCACCCCGGTAAATTATTATGGAGGGTGGATGTGTATTTTACTTTAAGTGTATGAGGGTTTATTTAATTTTAAATATCTTGGATTCTAGTATTCTTAGAATTTTTGATCTTATGGGCATTTGGGAGGTATTTTAAATGTTTGTGGTCCCCTCTAGTTGTGATTTTCTATCAACATGACTATCATCAGGGCGTATGAGCAATTTTATTTTATTAATTGAACCTTATCGACTCTTTCTTATTTGCTAACAGAGGATTGATTTAGTTGTAGGCTTGGTGCCTTTCATAAATTCTTGAGAATTAATCCCTCCGGTTGAGATTTATATTCAACACGACCATCAATTTTATTTTATTGATTGAACCTTATCGACTCTATCTTATTTGTCGACACAGGATTATATTTGTTGTAGGCTTAGTGGCTTTAGTAGATTCTTGAGAATTAACCCCTTTGGTTGAGATTTTCATTTAATATAACTATCATCGTGGTATTTTATTTTATTTAATCAGTTGAACCTTGTTGACTTTATCTTATCTGCCAATAGAGGATCGAGTTTGAATCTAAATTTATTTCTTAACCCACATAGCATCCTCATATGTCACATTTATATCTACATTACGCTCACTAGGGCTCATACGGGTATATTTTGTTGGATGCATTTTGCACTATACATTCACGTGTGTGCATAATACAATTTTTGAAATGCAACTATAGTCTCAAATTACTTACTGGTGTAAAACCCTCTATATATTGAAAATACATACGTGATGATACTTTGGAGTGTGGCAGAAATGTCAGGGCGACATGTTAGAATGGAATCCTTGACATCCAACAGATACACGCAGGAGGACATGCATCTAGATATATAATAGCAATGTCAACTGGACATGCTAAAATCAAGTCCTCGGCATCCTACAAATGCATGTCGGTGGTATATTTGAAATGCAATAGCGATGTCAAAGCGACAAATAAGAAATAAATCCTTAGCATCCTACAAGTACATGCCTATGTTATGCAATAGCGATGTCAAAGCGACAAATAAGAAATAAATCCTTAGCATCCTACAAGTACATGCCTATGGTCATTTTAACATACAATAATGATGTCGGATGACATGCCCGTATTCTTTAAGTTATGACACGTCTATGTGCACCATATTAGCATGTAAATGCAATGCATTTATTATAATTAAATGCATCTCATAATACTGGATAACATGTTTTAAATTAATTATCATGTATGTTGCAATGTGTGTATAATGGGCATTTTAAAATATTTGCATGTAGTGAAAAAAGGGTGTTTTGCATTTTTAAATGTAGTTGGTGTATAAGTGAAAACTTCTGCCAAATGCGCAAGGTTTTATTTTGGGCTTTGTTGACATCTTCTATCTGCTTGTATGAATGTTGCGGATCCTGTGGTGTGTCTTTGCGCTTTAATGACCCATGATTTTTTTTACAATTGATTCCCTGCTTTTTCTTACGAGTGAATCATAGTGTTATCATTCGGTGTATCCATGAGGTACTTTATATTCTAATGTAGGCTTCCTTTTCTCATTCTTTGGGAGATCAGATCTACAAGTCATCTAGTCCTTTTTTAGATTGGATAAGGGCATCCAAATGACATGAGGCTACTTTGTGATAGATGAGGTATCATAAGCTGATGAGATCAAAGGCTCAACTAATACACTATTGGCTCTCCTTTTCTTTAATTCACCCTAAGGTATTCTCCTCGAAGCACGAATAAGAAAGGTGTGAGGTCATATTTGATGTCTCAATAACATTTCATGTTTATTGAATTTGACATTCGGCCTGCTCATGATGAATTTTTTATTCTGATAATTTTAGAGTTGGTAGCCAAATTCATCTGAGCCATATCCAATAAATATACACTTGATAGATTTTGGATCAAGCTTACTACTAAATCTTGCATCAATATGAATATATAATGAACAACCAAAAACTTTAAGGTGAAATAAACAAACTTCCTTTCCACTTTAAGCTTTCTCTAGTAACCCCTCATTCAGAGGAACTAAAGGACTGTGATTGATTAAATAAATTGTAGTATTCACTACTTCTGCTAAGGCCTACTTAGGTAGACATACATGCAGCCTCATGCTCCTTACACGCTCAGTGATAGTTTTATTTATGTGCTCTACAATACCATTTTGCTGTGGTATTCTTAGAATAGTGAACTCTTGTATGATGCCTTTAAAAGCATAATACTCCTTGAACTTCTTGTCATGATACATGCCACCATTATTTGATCGGAGACACTTAAGCTTCAAACCTATCTCAATCTCAACCATAGCCTTCCACTTCTTAAAATATCAAACACATGTGACTTATGCTTTAATAAGTACACCCATGCCTTTCTACTATGATCTTCAATAAATATGATAGAATATAAAGATTCTCCTATAGAAGTAACTAGAGTAGGACCCTGTACATTAGTATGCATTAAATCCAACTTTTTTGACTGAACATTTGAACCAGTATTTGAAATTCTCATCTTATGTTGCTTGTCATATACACAGTCTTCACAAAAATCTAGATTATAGGTTTTAAACAAGGAAGCTTTCCACTAATAAGAAGTGAATGCATAGCTTTATTACTCATATGAATAAGACTCAATGTCAAAGACCTCCATCAATATTTGAATCTACTACTCTAATAGAATATAATCTTTTATTGATAACGTATAGGGCCACTTCAATACCGCCATGAATTATAATCATTGCCCCTTTTGTCACCTTCCATGAATCTCTTATGAATGATGTCACATTGCTTGAGTTTGCAAGTTGACTTATAGAAACTAAACTTCCCTTCAAAAAAAGGAATGTTCCTAACATTCATAGTCTCTATATTAACTATCCAACATTCTGATATCAATATCTCCTTGTCCAATGATGTTGCACAGCTTGTTATTACCAAGATATATTTTACCCAAATCACCTTGAGTATAGTTCTTGAATGCTTTCTTTTTAGGACTTGCATGAAAAGAAGTAGCTAAATCTGTAATCTAAGATTCAAAATTATCCATAGATAAAATCAGAGAATCTGACTGATACTCTACTGCAGATACATTTATAGAGTGATATTTATCTTGACCTCCATCACTGCCCTTCTTTGGAACTATATAGTCCTTCTTCAAATGACCCTTCTTTTCACAGCTCTAGTACATAATCTTTTATCTAACATAAGTAAAATTTTCTCTCTTGGATTTAGATCTTCCTCTAATTCGATTTCTCTTAAAACCCCTTCCTCTTCCTTCAACTTTCAGAGTAAAATTTGAAGATTCACCATTTGTCATCTTGTGAACCTCTTCATTAAGCACTAACCCCACAATGTTCTCATAGTTCATCTTTGAATGCCTTGAAGAGTTACTAACATAAGTAATAAACCCATCCCAGCTTTCTAGCAATGAAGATAGTAGAAACAACGCTCTTATCTCATCATCAAACTTGATGCCAACTGAACACAACTGACTCGTCGTAGTGTTCATATTATTCAGGTGCTCTACCTTTGGATTACTATCCAACATCTTCATGTTGAATAACTTCTTCATCAAGAACACTTTGTTTGAGGCTAATGGCCTCTCATACATCTTAGTTAATTTGGTCATGAGATTGATTGTAGTCTTCTCATTTATAATATTGAATGCAACAGACAGGGAAAAAGAAAGTCCTATCAAACCAAGTATAGTCCAGTTAAGAACCTCCCACTCCTCCCTAGACTTAAAGTCTAACTTCTTGGTGATTCCATCCAATAGTAAATACAACTTCTTCTAAAATTATAAATCTTCAATTTGCATCCTCTAGAATGTGAAATTTGAACCATTGAACTTCTCAATCTTATACCTTACTTTGGTAGCCATTACTCCCACTCATACTTAACAAGCTTGCTCTGACACCAATTACTGGAGATGGAAGTAAAGCATTGTAATGAAACAAACAAGAAAGTAAAAACACTGAAAAGTAAATATAATCAAGATTTAATGTTGAAAAAGCCAAAATCAAGAAAAAATTACAGGGCCACACTACAACAAGAAATTCATTATGAAAATTGGGAGAAATAAGTACATATCTCTCTTCTCTCTCACTCTCTCCTTGCTTTCCTCCTCCCTCGCACTGTTCTCACCCACAAAACACAAGAGAAAAAAAGTATATAACACCAAGGGATGCCACCATTGAAAAAAATTAAATAGAAAACTATTCAATCTCCTCTAAGTGTTGCAGTGCCAGTTTGGAGCACTTCGGCACTCCAACTTTTGATCCTGATCCATCTGACAATGCTGTGGCGCTCAAACCCACAGTGTTGTGGCACTACATAGCACAACAGCACCAAATCTAGAGCGCTGCGGTACTCCACTTTCTGTCCTTTCTCCCAACAAACTTTGCAGCACCAGGGTGCTGAGGTACACAACGCTAGGGCGCTCGAGCACATAGAGTTGGGGCGCTCGGGTACACATTACCCAAGCAGGTGGAGGACCCCTCGCATCCCCTCAGCGAGCATGAGCAATTGACTTGAGGTCCGAGGCAACAATACAACTCGATTGGTCAATACAATCAAATTCCACACAGAATTAACAAAAAAATGGCTAGTTCTATCTTTTTGCTTTTTCTACACCCCATTATTTTGAGAATTTTTTCCAACGGTAAAATCAAATATTTTAGCTACAATTGGATTAATGTTCACCTTTTTATTTAAGAATTTTATGAGGGCAAGGTCATGGTTTCTCTCATGGAGTTGGACGAAGCTATTTTGGTCACTTCCATTCTTTCCATTCCAAGAATATTAATTTAGTAGGCCTTTCATCAATATAATACTATATGTATTAAACATTGATATATGTACATAAGATGTATATTGGATGTATATAATACAAACTAGTTATACTATCATTTTCTTTAAGTTATTTTTTATGAAAGTTAGTCTTATAATCAAGATTTTGGAAACCAAATTCAATATTAAACCGAATAAATGAGAGGTTCAAATTCAATCAAATTTGAACTGAGTGTTGAACTGAATGTCAAAATATTAAAAATATTTTAATATGATGATGTAGCAATTATATAAAAATGATATTTTTACTTATCAAATATATCATTTTAAATCAGAATAGTTCACCATTGAATATATTGAATATAATTTAAATCGAAATTTTGGGACATGACATTATAATTATTAATAAGAAATTTAACGTCTATTTCAGCTGTGCACACCCAATAAATATAAGCTAAACCAATGGACAAAATCATTGGAGGAAGGTCAAAGTCTCACTTTGGGGACAAAGTCAAAATGCCTATTATTCAAAATTTTGATCAACTCCATAAAATTCAAAGTGAAATCTTTGGGAACATAATTGGATGAGTGTCCTTCAAGCATAGTTGACTTTCAAAAAAAAAAAATTTTCAACCAAATAGTTTTGGTTGCAGCCAATTTTTAGAATGAAACTTAATTAATATTAAAATTAGAAAAATAATATTTAAAAGCAAATGAAATAGAGTTTGTCGTTTGTTACATAGTCGACTAGCTCCTTGCCCAAGTCGCTCATTGCTTGTCCAATTTCAACAAATGAAACGTTCAACAATTTTGCCATTTGGCCATTTTCATCCACATGTAGTATTAAGATGGCCATTTCACTACATGAAAATGTTCGATTTCTGACATATTTTTCCGACGACAATCGATAAATTTCTGGAAGATTTTGGATGGAAAATTTTTTGTCTATAAAAGCCATGTAGGAAAAATTTTCTGGCAAAAAAACTGTCAAAAATATTAAAAAAAACACGTAGGAAAATAGCTACCAAAAAAAAAAAAATCACTACGCAACTGCCATCCCTGCCTGAGGGGCATGCTACACGCCTGCCCGCTCTGCTCGCTTGCGCGCCCCAGTGTTGCTTGCCCCGCATATGACGCCCGTGAAATTCAAACTCTGCTCTTCAAGAAGGTCTTCAAATGCCCAACCACTCTGCAAATGAAAAAGTATTTTAATTGTTACACTTTTATATTTGAACAAAATTTATACAAAAATTAAAATTAGTAATTAATTAAAATTAAATATTAAATTAATAAATAATTTTAAAATATTAAAATTAATTATTAACTACAATAAATTATAAAAATTAATACTTAATAGAAATAAAATTTTAAAATTACTAATTATTTAAAATAAAATATTAGAAATAATAAAAAATTAAATAATATTATTAAATATTTAATAAATTAAATTAAATATTTAATAAATTTAATTAAATATTTAAATAGTTAATTTAAATTAGTTAATATTATTAATTTTCTCTTTAAATTATAAATACAAATATATGAATTTTTTTCAAAAATTTTTAAAATCCACTGGAAAAGCCGCAGGAAATATTTCTTCGCAAATCCACCGAAAAAGCCGCCGAAAAATCTACCAGAAAATCAATTGGAAATATTTCATTGCAATCTGCCGAAAATCCATTAGAAAGCCGCCGGAAATTCGACGGAAAATAGCCTGTCAAAAATTTGCCGGTAATTAGCTTTTTTTTCTGAAGTGTTTGTTCTTTCCCTAATATGTCACGAGATTCATCAATGAGAATAGAGAAGAAACTATCATCATCTTCCTTTTTTACGTAATCTATTATTGCTATTAAGATAGCTCTAGTAATATCTTTATGAATATCTTGGGCAGTTAAATTCAAATTTTCAGGAGCTTTATTTAGTACAACATTATTTATGTCTTCATTTTGTTTTGCTAAAAATTGAAGTAACTCAAGAAAATTTCTTTGATTTCTGGATTTGAAACTCTCACCATGCCATTGAAAAGCTAATCCTTGTCTTATGAGAAGGAACTTCATACAATCAATAGAAGAATTTATACGGTCACAATATACATTTGTTTCTTAATTTTTTTAAAATTACAAAAACAAAATATAAATAATTTTTTTTTATGCTTTAAAGTATTATTTTCAAAATAAAAAACCATTTTAAATCAAATTATAAATTTTAATATAATAAAATTTTTATTGGAGCACTAAAACTATAGCCAACTAAATACTACAAGAACTAGGAGAAGCACAATTAGATATCCGGTTTCTTTAGATCTCTTGTAAGAAGTCATGAACTTTATCTTTTCATATGCTCAAATTCAAGAGGGTAGTTTTTTAGAAAGGTGCTTCTTTTAAAAATTAGATTTCGTTGGGTACGAATTATACAACAAAGTAGATTTTATCAACTTATCAATGCCATACGTTTTGTGGACTGCGCAGCCAAATATGTTTTATTGACAATACATTGAATCAATATGTATGAGTAACAACTTGTCTATCTTAATAGATATTTATAATAAATGATGAAATTCAAAACAAATTCTTATATCGCATTATAATTATGAAATAAAAAATTACAAACATTGCATTATATTTTGCGTTTTTTAGTAATATTGCATTACTCAAAAAGAACAAGTTGTTTGTTGCATCACTAAATCAGCAGGCAACTAAAGAAGAAATTTAGAAGTAAGAATTAATCATGCAAGTTTTTTATAGTTTTCTACCTCACCCATTCCCTTATAAAATAAATTTAATATAAGGATTCTACTGCCTCATGCATTCCTATCTACATGACAATATGCTTTCACATCACAGGGCATAACAAGCTAACAACAAAAATTTTGCATTAGATCATGCATCATGAAGGCATTGAATTGCCATAATCGCTTCACTGGATGTTTGCCACGTGGTGTAAGCTTATAATAGTAGAGTTCTCAAAGTTCAATGGATTTAAGCATCATTGAACTATCCCTAGGCATAATAAGAGCGGCAGGGGAGGGGGGGTGTTAAATTGGTTATTTAAAAATTTGTGTTAACACAAAAAAAAATCTTTTAAAAGTTTTTCAATAACTTAAAATAAAAAACTTTATCACTCGATGCATAAGCAAATTATTAACTAAACAATAATTACTACAATGGTGATGATAATTCAATGAAATCAATATAACATCAACCACAAATTTTTCGACATGAAATTTTGCAGAAATCACAAAAAAGTAAAATGTGAAAAATAATGATTAGAATGAATACACCAAAATTTTATTGTGGTTTGGTCAAACAATGACCTACGTCCACTCCCCGGAGTTCTCCACTTTGGGTATTGCACTAACTCTTAGCGCTTCTCTTTTAGCCCCCATAGCAATGAGGAGAACCCCTTACAAGAATCACTTTCACCAATCTGGTGCTGTGGAGAACCGAAATCCATTTCACCCTCCTAGTGTGGCAGAGAACTTTGGAAGCTCTTTTCACCCTCCTGGTTAAGGCAGCAAACCCGAAAGCTTTTTCACCTTCTTGGTGAAGGTAGAGTACCTTGCAACCTTTTTCATCCTCTCGATGAAGGAAGGGAACCTCAGACTTTGACTTTGAAGCCTTTCTTGTCAGAGCACCCCAAGCAGATCCATAGAGACCTATGAAGGAATCAAGGTGCAAGCTTGAGTGGAGCAACAGTTTGAAACTCCCACACCACTTCTCTCTCTTAGAAACCTTACCTTCTCCTTTTCCACTTTCCAAGATCTCTCTTTGCTCTCTCTCAGAATACCTTCAACAGCCAAAGTCTCTCTCACTTATCCAAAGAAGAAAATAGATCTATATAAGGTATCCAAAAATCCTAAAATTTTAATTAAGCTGTAATTATTCATATGGTATGATCGATGGTCGTACAATGTGATTAGTTCATTAATCAGATGTCATATATAAAGATGGGAAAGCACTAGGGTAAACTGCTCAAAATATATATGCTAGATCGTACATTACGATTAGTTTAATTTTTATGAGATCATACAGGACGATAATTATCTGCGACAATTGAAAATCATCTCTTGCTATTATTTAGATGGCTAGCATCATACAATACGATTAATTCAAAAATTAAGGTGTCATCCAAGATGATATCTGTGATGAACATGCTTCAAACAGAATGATCTGAAAATTATATAGTACATACAATTGACTATATTAATTAACCTTTAATTTGATTGACTAATCACATGGGTTTAATTAAGTAAGTTTTCAAATATCGTACTGTATGAATGGGATAGTATGGTATGATCTCGTTCAAAGATAAAAATAAAATAAAAAACTTATTAATTTTGATGGCGACTAGGGTTTCTGTTTTGAACAAATTATACAATATGATTTTGACCATATAAAATGATTAGTTTAAAGAAACTTAATTACAAATTAGCCATTTGAAATTGTTTCAAAATCATTTGATCGTACAGTACATTTTGGATCGTATAATACGATTAGATCAAAAAACTAAAAATTATTTCTCACTCTCCTCTGTGTGTGTGCACGGTCACCAAAATAGCATACACCTTTTAAAAGACTATGATACTAAAAATTTAAAAATAAAAGAAATAAAAATTACAGACTCATTGTCATCTTATTCTACCTAATCTTTAGCCTTGAATTTTCTTGCATGGTGTATGATATACTTGAAATATTAATACACATAAAAATTTGTAAACAATATATAATAGTTGGAGAAATGAAAATTCAATCAATAATGTTTATTATCATCAAAATCAAAAGCTCAGGATCCTGGATTGTAATAATCTCCCTATTTTTGATGATGACAAATATTTTTGATTGAAATTGTAAGGGCTTATATTTTCCCCTAACCTCCCCCTCACTAGATGAGATAATTTTGAAAAGCAGGAGAAAGTAAAAAAAAAATTAATTAATTTTTAAATTTTTTATTTTTCATTCATTTTTTGAGGTGAAAATACAGATGAAAACACATACAACAGAGAGAAAAGAAAAATGATTTAATAGAACAAGCACAAAATAAACAAAAAATTAACTTCTCCCTCTTTTGACATCAACAAAAAGGAGAGAGACAAAAGCAACAAATATAATAAAGACTACAACATAAAGATAATAAAAAGACTCCAAACAAACACATAATCCTAGAAGCAGGAACCCTGATCAGGTGGTGATGGAGGTGGTGGTGGCTGGAAATAACGATGAATCATGTCAAATCGCTCACCAAACCATGCTAGGTATATCTCATGTTGCTACAACGACTACTGAATATGGCTATCCAGTTGAGCCTCTAATCATAAAATCATTATATCAGCAGCTCGTAGGAATATGGCTGGTATTCTTGTACCGGTGCTGGTACTTGTGCTAGTATTGGTACTGGTGCTGGACCAACCCCCCCTCCTTCCACATCAAAATCTAGCTCTTCTTTGAGATGATCCCCTTGGTGATGACGAAAGAAGACTTGGAAAGAGCTATTGGAGTATAAAATGGGAAATTTGTCTTCTGGTGTGGGATACGTAAGCTAATATTTTTGGTCTAGGACATACGCAATCAGGTGGCCTAATACAAGATTATGCTTACAATGGGTTAAGCATGACAATGGGAAGTGAGGTTATGTAGATAAGAAATGATCATTTGAGATTCATAAAAAATAGTGTCTAACATGATCAAGTAGATGACTATTGATAATAGAGAAGTGATATTTACCCTATCTCCAGTTTTAGGAAGAACAAAAGTTTAGAGAACATGCTGAATGATGTGAGTGTTTTGATTTAGTGAGGTTATGTAGATAAGAAATGATCATTTGACTTTCTATTTTTTTCTGCCCAATAGTTTTCATTGTAGCCAATTTTTAGAATGAAACTTAATTAATATTAAAATTAAAAAAATAATATTTAAAAACAAATGAAAATGAGTTGGTCGTTTGTTACATAGTCGACTAGCTCCTTGCCCAAGTCGCTCATTGCTTGTCCAAGTTCAACAAATTAAACGATCAACAATTTGGCCATTTGGACATTCTCATGTATATATAGTATTACGATGGTCATTTCACTATAGGAAAATGTTAAATTTCTGGCGGATTTCCAGACGACAATCGATAAATTTCAGGCAGATTTTGGATGTGAAATTTTTTGTCTATAAAAGCCACGTAGGAAAATTTTTCTGGTGAAAAAACTCTGCCGAAAAAATTAAAGAAAAAACAAATAGGAAAATAGCTGCCAAAAAAATAAAAAAAGAAGCAAAAAGAAAAAAAAATCGCTACCCAACTGCCATCCCTGCCTGAGGGGCCTGCTACGTGCCTGCTCGCTTGCGCCCCCCAGCACTGCTTGCTCGCATATGACGCCCATGAAATTCGAACTCTATCCATCAGGAAGGTCTTCAAATGCCCAACCACTCCGCTGCAAATGATAAAGTATTTTAACTATTACTATTTTGTATTTAAACTAAAAGTATACAAAAATTAAAATAAGTAATTAATTAAAATTAAATATTAAATTAATAAATAATTAAAAATATTAAAATTAATTATTAACTACAATAAATTATTAAAATGAATACTTAATAGAAATAAACATTTAAAATTACTAATTATTCAAAAAAAAGAATTAATAAAAAAATAATATTAAATATTAAATTAATTTAATTAAATATTTAATTTAAATTAGTTATTATTATTAATTTTTTCTTTAAATTAAAAATACAAATATATGAATTTTTTGAAAAAAAATTTAAAATCCACTAGAAAAGCCGTAGGAAATATTTCTTTGTAAATCCATCAAAAAAGCCCCCGAAAAATCTACCGAGAAATCAGTCAAAAATATTTCATCACAATCTGCCGGAAATGCATCAGAAAGCCATCGAAAATTTGACGGAAAATAGTCTGTCAAAAATCCGCTGGTAATTAGCATTTTTTCTGTAGTGTTTGTTCTTTCCCTAGTATGTCACGAGATTCATCAATGAGAACAGAGAAGAAACTATCACCAACTTCCTTCTTTACGTAATCTGTTATTACTATTAAGATAACTCTAGTAATATCTTTCTAAATATCTGGGGCAATTAAATTCAGACTTTCAGGAGAACTATTTAGTACAATATTATTTATGTCATCATTATGTTTTGCTTAAAATTGCAATTACTCAAGAAAATTTCTTGGATTTCTGGATTTGAAACTCTCATCATGCCATTGAAACGCTAATCCTTGTCTTATGAGAAGAAACTTCACACAATCAACAGAAGAATTTAGACGGACACAATAAGTATTTGTTGTTTATTTTTTTTTAAATTACAAAAATAAAAAATAATTAAATTTTAATTAAAATTTAATGCTTTAAAGTATTATTTTCAAAATAAAAAACCATTTTAAATCAAATTATAAATTTTAATATAATAAAATTTTTTTGGAGCACTAAAACTAGAGCCAACTAAATACTACAAGAACTAGGGGAAGAAGCACAATTAGATATCCGGTTTCTTTAGATCTCTTGTAAGTAGTCATAAACTTTATCTTCTCATATGCTCAAATTCAAAAGGGTAGTTTTGTAGAAAGGTGCTTCTTTTAAAAATTAGATTTTGTTGGGTACGAATTATGCACCAATGTAGATTTTATCAACTTATCAATGCCATACGTTGTGTGCACTGCACAGCAAAATATGTTTTAATGACAATACATTGAATCAATATTTATGAGTAACAACTTGTCTATCTTAATAGATATTCATAATAAGTGATGAAATTGAAAGCTTCGATGATTTGGAATAATCCAACTAACTAACAATATTCTTATTTATCATATTACATAGATGATAATGTGAAATTTATGAGCTTAGAATTTAACTATAGGTGGAACTAGCCTTAGTTTGGGGGGGATAAAATTTAAAACAATTTCTTATATTGCATTATAATTGTGAAATAAAAAATTATAAACTTTGCATTCTATTTTGTATTTTTAATAATATTGCATTACTCAAAAAGAAAAAGTTGTTTGTTGCATCACTAAATAATCAGGCAACTAAAGAAGAAATTTAGAAGTAAGAATTAATCATGCAAGTTTTTTATAGTTTTCTACCTCATCCATTCCCTTCTAAAATAAACTCAATAAAAGGATTTTACTGCCTCATGTAGTCCTATCTACATGACAATATGTTTTCACATCACAGGGCATGACAAGCTAACAGCAAAAATTTTGCATTATACCATCCATCATGAAGGCATTGAATTGCCATAATCGCTTCACTGGATGTTTGCCCCATGGTGTACACTTATAATAGTAGAGTTTTGAAGTTCAATGCAGGGTGTTAAGCCTTGTTGAACTGTCCCTAGGCACACCAAGACGAGGGGGATGTGAATTGGTTATTTAAAAAATTCTGTTAATACAAAAAAATTCTTTTTGAAGTTTTTCAATAACTTAAAATAAAAAACTTTATCACTGATGCGGAAGCAAATTAACCAAACAACAATTACAACTATGGTGATGATAATTCAATCAAATCAATATAAAATCAAACACAAATTTTTTAACATGCAATTTTGTAGGAAAATAAATTATAGAAAAGTAAAATGTGAAAAATAATGATTAGAATGAACACACCAAAAATTTATAACTGTTCAGTCAAACAATGACCTACATCCACTCCCTGGAGTTCTCCACTCTGAGTATTGCACTAACTCTTAGTATCTCTCCTTTAGCCCCTATAATAAGGAGTAGAAGCCCTTACAAGAATCACTTCCATCAATCCGACGCAGCGGAGAACCGAAATCGTTTTTACCTTCCTAGTGAGGCAGAGAACCCTGGAAGCTCTTTTCACCCTCCTAGTGAAGGCAGCAAACCTGAAATCTTTTTCACCTTCCTAGTGATGGCAGAGTACCCTGCAATCCTATTTCACCCTCTCCATGATAGAAGGGAACCTCGGACTTTGACCTTGAAGCCTTTCTTGCCAGAGCACCCCAAGTAGATCCATAGAGCCCTATGGAGGAATCAAGGTGCAGGCTTAATTGGAGCAAATGTTTGAAACTCCCACACCACTTCTCTCTCTCTCACAAGAAAAATTATTAGGTGCGGACACCGGACGTAGCTCTACGTCCGGACTCCACTAGAACGGCGCCACGTATTTAGCACGTGTTATGACAACTTCCGCTTGGCCCGACGACCCGACCCGGATTGGACGCGAAAAATTAAAAAAACCTGCCCTTTTTTGACTAATTCCTAGGTAATACTGAGTATTTTTTCGGTAATACCAAGTAATACTGAGTAATTTTTGGTAATACCGAGTAATTTTTGGTAATACTGAGTAATTCCTAGGTAATACTGAGTAATACCTAGGTAATACCGAGTAATACCTAGGTAATACCGAGTAATACCTAGGTACTGAGTAATTCCTAGGTAATACCGAGTAATACCTAGGTAATACCGAGTAATACCTAGGTAATACCGAGTAATACCTAGGTAATACCGAGTAATTCTTCGGTAATACCTAGTAATTCCTAGGTAATACCGAGTAATACCTAGGTAATTCATATGTAATACCGAGTAATTCTTTGGTAATACCGAGTAATACCGGAGTAATTCTACAGTAATACCGCACGTGCATCATTTGAACTTCTCGGCGAAACGGGTCGCCGGGTCTTCGGGCCGCTACGTGGCGCTATTCTAGTGGAGTCCGGACGTAGAGCTACGTCCGGTGTCCGCACCTAATAATTTTTCCTCTCACAAACATCACCTTATCCTTCTCTACACTCCAAGATCTCTCTTTTCTCCTCTCAAAATACCTTCAACAGCCAAAGTCTCTCTCACTTAACCAAAGAAGAAAAAATTTTTATATAAGGTCTCCAAAAACCCTAAAATTTTAATTGAGCTATAGCTGTTCATACAGTATGATCGATGATCGTACAATATGATTAGCTCATTAATCGGATGTCATATAATATGATGGAACAACCTTGGGATGAACTACTCAGAATCTGTACACCAGATCATACAGTATAATTTGAAGATCGTATAGTACGATTAGTTTAATTTTTATAAGATCATATAGGAAAATTTCTAGGATGAATGAAAATCATCTCTGGCTATCATCTGGATGACTGGCATCGTACAGTTCGATTAGTTCAAAAATTAAGATGTCATCCAAGATAATATCTAGGATGAACATGCATTTTATAGTATGATCTAAAAATTATATAGTATGTACAATCGACTATATTAATTAACCTTTAATTTGATTAACTAATCACAGGGATTTAATTAAGTTTTCAAATATCATACTAAATGAATGGGATCGTACAATACGATCCCATTCAAAGATAAACAATTTAAAAACTTACTTAATTTTGATTGGCAGCTAGGGGTTTTTTTTTTTGAACAGATCGTTTAATACAATTTTGATCATACATAATGATTATTTCAAAGAAACTTTATTACAAATTAGCCATTTTAAATCATTTCAAAAACATCTGATCTTATAGTACATTTTGGATCGTATAATATGATCATATCAAAAAATTAAAAATTATTTTCTCACTCTCCTATGTGTATTTATGGTCTCCAACATAGCATACACCTTTTACAGGACTATGACTCAAAAAATTTAAAAAGAAAAACGAAATAAAGATTACTGACTATTTGTCACCCTATTCTACCCAAATTTTAGCCTTGAATTTTCTTGCATAGTATATAATGTACTTGAAATGTTAGTACACACAAAAATATACACGCAATATAAAATAGTAGGAGAAATAAAAATTAAATCAATAATTTTTGTTATCAATAAAATCACAAGCTCGGGATTCTGGATTGTAATAATCTTTCCCTTTTTGATGATGACAAATATTTTTGGTTAAAATTTTAAGGGCTTATATTTTCTCATAATCTCCCCCTCACTAGATGAGATATTTTTAAAAAGTAGGGGGAAGTAAAAAAAAATATTAATTAATTTTTTAATTTTTTTAAATTTATTTTTCATTCATTTTATTGAGATGAAAATATAGATGAAAACACAAACAATAGAGAGAAAAGAAAATTGATTTAATAGAACAAGCACAAAATAAATAAATAACTAACTTTTCCCCAACATCACCAAAAAGGAGAGAAAGACAAAATTAACAAATACAACAAAAAATACAACATAGAGATTATAGAAAGACTCCAAACAAGCACATAATCCTAAAAGTAGGAACCCTAATCAGGTGGTGATGGAGGTAGTGGTGGCTGAAAATAGCGGTGAATCATGTCAGATTGCCCACCAAACCATGCCATGTCTTTCTTATGTTGCTACTATTACTGATAAATATGGCTATCTAGTCGAACTTCTAATTGATAAAAGCATTGTATCAGCACCTCGTAGGAATATGGATGGTATGTTTGTGCTGGTGCTAGTCCTGGTACTGGTGCTGGTGCTGGACCAACTGCCCTTCTACATCAAAATCCAGTTCTTCTTTGAGCTAATCCCCTTGTTGATGATGAAAGAAGACTTTGAAAGAGCTATTCGAGTAGGAAATGGGAAATTTGTCTGCTAGTATGAGATACATAAGCTGATATTTTTGGTTTAGTATGATCTGCATCATACTCAATAATCTTCCTGAGGGGTCATCTGAACGTCTATTGACTAAAAGGTTCGTACAATACGAATAGGTGTTCATATAGTATGAAAATTTTGGTTATCATATCAGACGATTTAATTTTCTCAACTGTTACTGACACATGATCATATAATATAAATATGTGGATTATACAGCATGATCATCAATAATTGGTCAAATTAGAATCATTTAGATCACACTAAATCATGCAGTATGATGAGGTTCATATAGTACGATGTAATTTTTTTAAAAATATTTTTATTATGTGTGATGATCAAGGAATAACTACTACTATGCAAACATCATTGAACACATAACAAACATAAATAAAAAACACAGAGACACACCAAATACATAAAATCTCAAGTTGTTAATTTCATCTTACCTTGAATCAATCATGAATATAAATGACACCTAGTATAGTCCTCAGTGTACTAAATGTGTCATAGCTTAAGGGTTTGGTAAATATATCTACTAATTGATCCACAGTTGCTTCATGATTCAACTCAATATATCCCTTAGCAACATGATCTCTAATGAAGTGGTATTTGATGTCTATATGCTTAGTATGAGAGTGTTGAATAGGATTTTTAGAGATGCATATGACATTAGTATTATTACACATAATTTGAACAGTGCTAATAAAGAGTCCAAGGTCAAGGATTTATTTCTTTAGCTATAAGACTTGAGCAACATAGCTTCCTACAGTAATGTATTTTACCTCAGCAGTTGATAGGGCTATAGAGTTTTATTTTTTATTAGGCTAGAAAACTAAGGATTGACCTATGAATTGATAGGTTTTAGAGGTATTTTTTCTATCAATCCTATATCTTGCAAAATCTAAGTTTGAATATCTTGTTATTTCAAATGAGGAGCTATATCTAGGGTACCAAATACCTAGTTTTTGAGTTCCTAGAAGGTATGTAAGGATTTTCTTAATAGTTGTCATATGTGATTCCTTAGGATATACTTAAAATTTGGCATAAAGATAATTGCTAAACATAATGTCAGGTTGGCTAGCAATCAAATGTAGAAGGGATTCTATTATACCCCTATACTTCTTTTAATATACTGACTTTGCATTTGTGTTTTTGTCTAACTAAGTAGTAGAACTCATCGATTTTTTAATTGCTCTAGCATTTTTCATTTCATATTTCTTTAAAATATTCTTAATATATTTACCTTATCTTAGAAATGTTTTATCATCCATTTATTTTAAACTAAAATCAAGGAAATATGTCATCTCTCCCATCATACTTATTTCAAACTCCTTAATCAAGATTCTTGAAAATTTATTGCAAAGATTTTTATTTGTTAATCCAAATAAGATATTATCAATATATATTTGAATAATGAGTACAACTTCTCCTAGTTTTTTAATGAATAGGGTGGTATCTACACTACCCTTGACAAAGGATCTTCCTAGGAGAAGTGCTAAGCCTTTCATACCATGCCCTAGGTGTTTGATTCAATCCATATAATACCTTTTTCAACTTATAGACATGATTGGGAAAGGATGAATTTTTAAATCTAGGGGATTGATCTACAAATATATCTTCCTTAATTACCCCATTTACAAAGGCATTCATCACATCAATTTGGTATAGCTTAATACCTCTAAAGCAAGCAAAGGCTAACACACTCTAATAGCTTCTAACCTAGCTCCAGGGGCAAAGATCTCCTCAAAATTAATTCTTTCTATTTGATTATACCCCTTAGATACTAATATGGCTTTGTTTCTAATTACTACTCCATAGTCATTCATCTTATTCTTTAAAACCCATGTGGTTCCTACAACACTATGGTCCTTAGATTTACTAATCAATTCTCAAACATCATTTCTAACATTTTGTTTCAATTCTTCTAACATAGCTAAGATCAAAAATTCATCATATAGGACTTGATCTACACTAGTGAGTTCTATTATAGAGATGAAAGAAGAATGACTAACTTCCTTCCAAGTCTATGCCTAATCTTAACTCCTATAGAGGAATCTCGTAAGATGAGTTCTCTAGGATGACGAGATGCACATCTCCAATCTCTAGGCAAGGGTTCCTGAGGTTCTTCTCTATTTCTTAGGTCAATAAATTATATTTCTTGGGTGACCTCTACATCCTCTTCTTCTTCTAACCTAGGTTTACTAATTTATCATATTCATCAAACACTATATGGGTAGTCTCTTCTACCACTAAGGTCCTCTTATTGAAAGCTCTTTAGGCTTTACCTATAGAAGTATAATATAGAAACTCCTTTATCAGACTTAGGGTCAAATTTTCTAAATAGAGATTTTTTATTTATCAGAATGAAATATTTATATCCAAAGATGTGAAGGTGAGATAGATTAGACATTCTACCCTTAAGTAGTTCATAGGGAGTCTTACTAAGTTTGGATCTAAGATTTACCTTTTTCAAAATATAACAAGTAGTGCTAACTACTTTTTCCCAAAAGTACCTAGGAAGTGAATATTCTACTAACTTGGCTTTAGCTACTTTTACTAGGGTTCTATTTTTTCTTTCAGCTAACCCATTCTTCTGAGGGGTTCTAGGAGTAGAAGAAATTTATTTTATACCTTGCTCGTTATAGAATGATAACACTTATAATTTTTAAATTCTCCAACTTGATCACTATAGATAGTAGAAAATTCACTTTTTAATTTTCTCTGTATCCAAGGGGAGAGGTTTCTAAATTTCTCAAATAAATCACTTTTAGGTGCTAGGAATCTAACCCAGGTGAATCTAGAAAAATCATCTACAATCACATATCCAAAGGCCTTCCCACCTATGCAGGCTTTACTAGCAGGTCCAAATAAGTCCATATGGAGAATTTCTAAAGGTCTTGAAGTGATAATGTCCTTAATGGAATGAAAAGAATTTTTGATTTATTTTCTTGATTGGTAGGCATCATAAAGGTGGTCATTAGAGAAGTCTAGTTTTGGTATGCCTCTAACTAGGTCTTTCTGGGTGATCTTCCTAAGATTTTTCATACTTGTATGATGTAGTCGTCTATGCCATAGCTAGGATTCATTAATAATAGATTTCAAATGCTGAATTTGAATAGTCAACATAGTTCAAATTAAGCATATAAATATTGTTAATCTTTTTTTCCTCTAAAATTATTTTTATCATTTAAGTTAATCAGACTCTTAGTAGACAAAAATTTAATGTCAAAAACTTTATAACACAATTGACTAATACTAAGCAGGTTGTGTTTCAATCCATCTATTAACAAGACATTTTCAATAATAAAACTTTTTGAGTTGCCAATCAAACATGAGCCCACCACTTTCCTGGTGGTGTTGTCTTTTAGTGTTACCTTGCCTTTCACCTTGGCCTCAAACATTATGAATTGCTTTATATCTCTAGTTATGTGTCATGAGAATTTGCTATCCATATACCACATGCTCTCACTAAGCCTTTTGTGAGAGCACCCCTATAATGTCAATTAATGGTTATATTTTGGAACCCAAGTGAGTTTAAGTTCTAATTTATGCTTTAATGAATAATTTGTATGCATGCTATGATGTGATGCAAGTTGTTTAGGCCTCAACACAAGATGTATTCTATAGTGTATGTGTGGCTATATGACATAGCATGCCATGAGAATAGCACCTAATACCAGGGAATGAGTTTACCAATCTATAGGGGGTGTTGTGCCTCTTCCGAGGGGTATGAGATGATGTATGATATGTTTGGGGTTAGACCATTGTGCTATTGTAGGCAGTGGTTTATTATTTTGAAGTACATGAATTTTTGCTTTTAGGAACTCATTAGCACTTTCAAAACTTTTGACTTCACTTTTTAATGAATACTTACTAAGGTCTAGTTTAAATTTAAGTGTTTCTAGTTGTATATATGATTCCTCTAACTCAGGATGCTTAGATTTCAAGGATTCATGCTCTTTGGTTAACTCAATATGCTTCTTATTTAGATCATCAAAATCTTCAAGGAAGAATGTTCTTTATCTAACCTAGAATGATCAGTCCTAAGAATATTATGTTTTTTTTTGTAACTTAGAAAATTTAACATTCAAGCTAGCATGCATTTTCTTTAGCTTTTTATATGCATCATGTTTTTTTTCAAAAACTTTAATTAATTCATCATATGAAAGCCAACATACCTCATCTTAATTAGAATGATCAAGAGTATCATTTTTCATAAGGCAAAGATTTGTTACCTCCTCCTCCGCTTCATATTCTGATGAGTCTGAAGTAGAGTCTGCCCAAAATACCTTTTGCAATCTTTATTTCCTCTTTTAGTCTTTATCTTCTCCTCACCCTTCTCCTTGATTGGGTAAGATTTTAAGTTGGGAAAATATGAATTTAGGTGACCTGGTTCCCTTCATTCAAAATAGTTAACATCAGAGGAAACCTTTATACTTTTATTATTTTTACCTTTATTCCAATGTTGATGTCATCTTTTCTTTCTCTTTAAAAGACCCTTGAATTATCAGATCATCAATGCTATGTCATTATTCTCATCAGCTATAGAGTTGTCACTTTTAGAGTCATTGGCTTTTAATGCCAAAGCTTTCTCCTTCTTTTTATTACCTTTATCCAAAAGTCTTTAGCTCACACTTTGTTTAAAGGCAATGAGTAAGCCAAGTAGATTATCAATAGAATAGATTTTTTAAATCTTTATATTCACATATCACAATCATTTTGGCATCATAATTACTAGGTAGAAAACACAGAATCTTATTAACTTTCTCAGAGTTTAAAAGTTCTATACCTAGAGTATGCAAGGATGTCACTACTTGAGTAAACCTATTGTACATGTTTAAAATAGTTTTATTAGGTTTCATGCAAAAAGTTTATAATCATGCAATAAAATGTTCAACCTAAATGATTTGACTTCACTAGTACCTTTATATTTGATCCATAATTTATCCCAAATGTACTTACTAATGGTACAGGTAGAAACTCTTATGTAAGCTTTAGATTTAAGCATAGAAAAAGTAACTTAGATGTTTTGCATTCAATTAAGCTATGTCCCTATCCTCATTACTCCTTTTAGTGAAGTGTGTCTCTATTTTAACTCCATTAATGAATCTAAAATGTACAGAGTATCCCTCTTGAATCATATACCATATGGGAAAATCTATAGATTGCAAGAAAGTAGACATGAGCATTTTCCAAGTATCAAACAGAATATTGTCAAAAAGTGGTGGACGAGTTATTGAATAACCCTCCATGGTATTTCTATTTCCAAAGTGTGCTATTGATCATTTTTCTCAAGGTTTTCTAAAATGCTACTTGTGAGACCCGCTTTAATACCAATTGAAAGTTCAATTGAGGATGTTAAGCCTTGTTGAACTATCCCTAGGCACACTAATAGGGGGGGTGAATTAGTTATTTAAAAATTTTTGTCAACAAAAAAAACTTTTTTAAGTTTTTAATAACTTAAAATAAATAACTTTATCATCCAATTATAGTGATGATAATTCAACCACATCAATATAACATCAACCAAAAATTTTTCAACATGTAATATTGAAGGAAAATAAATCAGAGAAAAGTAAAATGCAAAAAAATAAAAATTACAATGAACATACTAGAATTTTACAGTGATTCGGCCAAATAATGACCTATGTGCACTACATGTAGTCTTCCACTCCCCGGAGTCTTCCACTCTGGGTATTGCACTAACTCTTAGTGTCTCTCCTTTAGTCCCTACAGTAAAGAAGAGAAGCCCTTACAATAATCACTTCCAACAACCTAATGTGATGGAGAACCACCCTTCTGGTGAGGCAAAGAATCCTGAAAGTTCTTTTCATCCTCCTAGCGAAGGCAGCGAACCTGAAAGCTTTTTTCACCTTCTTAGTGAAGGTAGAGTACCTTGTGATCAATCCTTTTTCACCGTTCTGGTGAAGGAAGAGAACCTCATACTTTATCCTTGAAGCCTTTCTTCCCAAACCACCCCAAGCAAATCTATAGAGCTCTGTGGAGGAATCAAAGTGCAAGCTCAATTAGAGTAATTGTGTGAAACTCCCACACTAATTCTCCCTCTCATAAACATCACCTTCTCCTTCTCCTTCTCCACTCTTAAAGATCTCTCTTTTCTCTCTCTCAGAATACCTTCAATAGCCAAAGTCACTCTGACTAAACCAAAGAAGAAAATTTTTTATATACGGTCTCCAAAAATCCTAAAATTTTAATTTAGTCATAACTGTTCGTAAAGTACATTTGATGATTATACAATATGATTAGTTTAATAATCAGATGTCATATAATATGTAGGAACTTCCCTAGGGAAAACTACTCAAAATCTGTATACTAGATCATACAATATGATTAATTTAACTTTTATGTGATCATATAGATGATTTATAATCATCTCTGGTTATCATCTGGATGAAGAGCATCATACAATATAATTATTTATAAAATCAAGGTTTCATCCAAGACAATCTCTGGTATGAACATGCTTTGTAGAACTATATTAAGTAACCCTTGATTTGATTGACTAATCATGGGGATTTAATTAAACAAGTTTTTAAATATTATACTATACAAACAGGATCATATAGTATGATTAGTTCAAAGATTGAATATTTAAAAACTTAATTTTGATTGGTGGCTAGGGTTTCTATTTTGAATAAATCATATTGTACGATTTTGATTGTACAATATGATTAGCTTAAAGAACTTTATTTATAAATTAGTAGTTTTAAATCATTTTATAAATATCTAATCATAGAGTGTGATTTAGATCATACATAACATTTAGTCAAAAAAATTAAAAATTATTTTCTCACTCCCCTGTATGTATGTGAACGATCGCCAACATAGCATATACCTTTTATTAGACTATGACTCAAGAAATTTACAGATAAAAGAAATAAAGATTATAGACTCTTTGTCATCCTATTCTACTCAAACATGAGCCCTATATTTTCTTGCATGGTATATGATGTACCTAAAATATTAGTATAAAAAAAATATATGCAATAATCAATAATATTTGTTATCATCAAAATCACATGCTCGAGAATCTAGATTATTTTTTTATAAGATTATCACATAATAATAAAATGCCTCTAAAAAAATAATATTTGTTGCGATTGCTCCCCAAGGCTAAACACGGTTCTGTCCATAATTATATATAGGCATATTTTATTGCTTATTTGTTAACATTCTTAGAAGTCATCAGCATTCATCATTTCTCATAGGATATAAGCTTATTTTATATAGTTTTATTTTGTTAATTGTACATATCTTTTATGAAGAAGGTGGCAAGTCGTGGATACAAAGGTCACAAAGACTCAAGCAAACCTTCTAAGAAGAATTAAAGATAATATAATTAATAAGTTGGGATGATGCATTAATCAAATTTCCAGTTTGGAGAGGCTAGAAGAAAAATAATTTAATCGTAAAGGACTAGCAAGAGATGCAACGGCTTTGTTATTACTATTTCATCAATAACATAACCAAAAAAGTTGTAATTTCATATTGATAAATTGATTAGCGAGCAAAAAATTGAAAATGGCTGGAGTATAAGGATATAGTGGAAAGTCATTTAGTAGAGTAGTAAAAACTATTATTTAAAATAATTATGTAGTCATTGTGGAAAGTTCAACAACAAGCCTTTATCTCACTATGTGTGGTTAGCACATGAATCATTTTATTTATCATGTTCTATTAAGAGTCAAATTCTAATTTAAATTTAATAAAAAAAGTTATTTTTAATACTTTCTCAATAAGCCTATGTAGATCTACCTCAAACTTTCTTAGTGTAGTTTGGATTTAGTACTTCTAGTCTTCTAACAAGGTCATCGGAAGGCCGACCAAACCATGTAAGGCAACCCTCTCTAATCTTATTTGCCTTTGTAGCTACTCCAACCTATTGTGAAGAGTAATTTAATAGAATTTATAAATGATGCTGTAATTTTATCTTTATGTATGATTTATTTCATGATAGGCATGCAACAATCTTTCTTTTTTCCTAATTATGATAAAAAGAAGAATATTTAAGTAATGTGCTCTATTTCAAATGCTCTATTTAGATGTTATCAAATCAGATTTTGTAATGTAATGATGAATCCACATCATATAAGTTACAATAACTTAGTATATGAATGAGATGATGGATGCTAGAGTACATAAAAATATCATATACTTCACCTATTTCAAAAGAAAATTTTCACAACTTGTAATCTAGTTTACAAATTTTGATGATTAAGTAGATATGGCATAAATGAGTTCTCTGGAATATATGTTTATATACTATAAGAAAATATCTAATGATATATATATGTGGAATAAATTTCATTAATTGAATATATTTTATGGATTGATTTGATATCCATAAAATATTCAATATCTTAACAATCTAGTTCTATCTCCTTGATCTGACTTGTTTCATATCAAGTGAGTGAAAAGTAAAGCTATAGAAAAAAAATGATAAGTAAAATCATACCTTATATTGCTGAGGTTTTGTGGGCATGTAGACATATTATATTCAATTTTATAGCAATAATCACACAACCTTTTAAAATGATTTGTATTATCTTCTATTGTATTGTAAAGTTATGCCACTTTAGGTTGACCTGGTCATGTTCTAATTGGCGGTAGATGTATTTAATTATTCCATTTTCTTGATTAAACTTAGGCTAGGAACCACCTTTTTGGATTGTGTTGAAGACCTATTAATATGTTGGGCATGAAGGTTTCCATAGCCAATGTGCCAATTACAAACACATGTACATTGCCCATATGTGTAATGATCTATGCAATATATTCTACTTAAGTAGCCATACACTTATGCATTTATGCACATTGGCTATGGAAACCTTCATGCTTCTCTTCCAAATCTCTTCAGTAAAATCTTACTTCTTTGCATGAAATAATATTTGTTGACTCCCAATTACTGTCCCACATACTAACTCTCTTCAAAAAAATGCAATTGTAGTGTAGTATATAACACATACTAATGTTTGAATAAGCAGTACAAATGCACGCCTAAGAATGTCATTATAGGACTCATATATATATATATATATATATATATATATATATATATATACAAAGTAAATATATTTAAATCGTATATACTTAGAGTAGAACAAATTTTCTCATATAACATTTTCATATATGTTAACCTCATTTAACATAAAACTTCTCTTCAATGACATAGATAGTTATGATAAGTAGCCCAAGAAAATTTCCCTACAACCATAAACCAAACTAGGGTGATTATCTGACACTATGTAATGGTCATTCTAACATTGAATGGTTTGTTAGAAACATGCAAGTTACACAAATACCACATCCATAAATCATTTGACTCTGACTCAACAACATCAAATATAATCAAGAACAGGCCATTATTAGCATCGATCATAATAGTAGTTTTCCAAAAAATTGTACTATCTATACTTAGTATATTGCAGTAGTGAGACTATCCAGCGTTAGTTGATCTAAAAATCTAGAACAAGCTTTAAAAATCTATTACTTAGTACATATGCAGAATAAATTTCATCAATTGAATGAATCGTATGGACTGAAGTAATATCCATCAAAACTTCTCTATCTTAATAGTCAATTTTTATTCCCGTTCTTACATTTTTCTTATCAAGTGAGTGAAAAAATGAAGCTATAAGAAAAGATAATAATAGATAAATTAAATTATACCTTATATTTTTGAGGTTTTGAGAGCATGTAAATCTATTATATTCAACTTGCTAGCAATAATCACACAACTTCTTAAAATGATTTCTTTTATCTTCAATTGTATTAGAAATTTATGTTGCTCTACTTCGACCTGGCCAAGAGCCACCATTTGAGATTGTGTGGAAGATCCATTGATATTTTTAGCCATATATAATGACTCTAAAATACTCTTACACAAAGGCGGTGTGTTCTATTCATCTTACACTAACACTAGCAATTACATGTGAGCATGATTAATGATAAATCATTGGCAAATTATACATACATGTCTAATTCCTACATGCACAAAGATATATGTAAAATATTTTACTTGAGCAGTCATACACTTCATACTTGTATGCTTTTATTCACATTGGCTATGGCAACCTTCATGCTTCTTTTCCACACCTCTTAAGTGAAATCTTCTTTGCAGGAAATCATATTTCTTGACTCCTATTAATTAATGCACACCAAATCTCTTTTAGAAAATGTAATTATATTGTAGTATAAAGCGCATACTAATGTTTGAATAAGCAGTACATATACAAACCTAAGAATGTCATTATAGGATTCAAAAATATTTTTTTATCATCATGTCATAGTGAAAGCTACTTTCAATGAATAAGGTTCATTTTGTTATGTCTCATTCGACCATCTAGTCATATAATTCTTTACATTAAAAAGATTAGACATTTACAAATTAAAAATATTTAAATTATATGTACTTAGAGTAGAACACATTTTCTCATATAACATTTTCATATGTTAACCTCATTTAACATAAAAATTTCTTAAAATTTCTCTTAAATGGTGTAGATAGTTGTGATAAGTAGCCTAAGTAAAGATTTCCCTATAACCATAAACCATGCCAGTATGCTTATTTGACACTATATAATGGTCATGTTGGCATTGAATGGTTTTATTAAAATATACTTTTTATATTTGACATTATTATGAGTTGACTATAATATTAATAGAATTTTGTAGGTCTGATTTATTTTGAAAGCACATACCAACATATAGATATGAAGGATTAAATTTTCAATTATAAATGTTTGATGATCTAGGGGACCACCAAACTTAAGAAAATGTATTCCACTCCTGAGCACTTAAATAAGATCGGATCAACTCATTATTAAGCACCATGATGATGTATGTCATGAGCTCTTAATTTGATTAGCTCTGTAATTCCTATTCCAAGACCACTCAAAGAACTACTATCTTCTTATTCTGAGCTAGAGATGGTACCATTGATTATGTACACAACCTCATCATTTTCATTAATAGTTTTAAGAATTAGTGTGTAACCTGTGCTAAATTCAAACTCATAAAAATCCATTCATGTGAGTTCAATGGATTTTGACATGCTCCTCAAACTAATTAGAAATTGCAGTTAAGGGCCTTCAAGTTGGGGGGTCACTACCTTATCAACTTTAATAAATACCCAAATAAAAAGCTTTAAAATATTATTATCCTAGAAAGAAAAATTCTTTCCATGAGAAATGTATGATTGTTTTGGATTTGAAAGTTTGTCAACTAAAACTAGGATATGTTGATTCATCACTAGTTTGAGTAATAAAATTTTGTGATTCCTATCCTACTATTTGTGTCACTAGTATTTCATTAAAGATACCTTCAATAGGTACACCATGACATACAAAATTAATGTGTTTTGATATGATTTTGATAGAATGACCTCACATGTATCCACATCCATAACATGTGTGGCTATAAAGCCACCACTTAATAGAAACAAAAATTACATGGAACTCATTTCTATTTATGTTAGGATTTAACTGGTATAGAATTTTTGTCTTATATCCTTGTGGCAATAGGCACTTGGACTACTTCTTTATTAAGTCCTATGTATGTTGGCGAATAGTCCTTAGAGATGATAAGCTTTCAATTATATTATGGCATTAGTTGAATATTCATCACCATCTTCATGGTTGTCAACAAGTAATCTAATGATGAAGAAAATGATATAAAGTAACCACTATTGGTTCTAAGTAGTTAAATGTTCTTTAATTTGAACCTAAATATTTTGTCATCATTAGGGAGTTTGTTCATCCTCTAGCATTCAAAGGGGTGGATGGGATGGGATGTTGTCGGGTAGTATGATCAGGGGGCCCTCCATCATCTTTTGTGTGGTGGTATAGAAGGCATGCAATGCCATTTAAGTTCCTAACAATGTGCTTTGGGGTCATGAACATCATATTAATTAGTCAAAATATGTTTTAGTAACCTAACTAGCATTTTATTCCTTTTTATTTTTAAGGAGCTAGGTCATCCTCTAGTGCCATAAGGCATACATAGTACAGGACGTTGCTTGACAATATGCTTGCTGGGACCCTTATCTTGTAGCATAAAAAAGAGATAGATGGGATGGGATAATGCAAGGTGGTTCGCTTTGTGGAACCCTCATTCATTATATTCATGGAAATATAGGATGTTATTTAAATTCTTAATAGCAAACTTTGGGTCCATGAACATGAAATTAATTAGGCTAATTTTGGCTTAATAAAATAAAAATCATTAGGTATTTCATTATCATCATTAAGGAGCCAGCTCATCATCTAACACCAAAAAGGGATTGAAGAATGAGATGAAGTTGGATGGAATGATAGTTGGACCCTCATCATCTAGTACTAAAATGGATGGATGATAAAGGATGTAAGCATGCAGTACTACTTGTAGGACCCTCATCCTATAACATTGAAAGGGATAGATCAGATTGGTTTCTACCATGCATTACGATCAATGGGAACCTCCTTCATCCTTTTCATGGCAATATACAAGGCATTTAGAACCAATTAAATTTAAGATCACTCTTTAGTGTGTTGAAAACTAAGCAACCTATTGATATGTTAAAAGTTATATTTCCAGCAATCAAATTTTGTATAGAAATGCTTCTTATGGTTATCTTGTGTAGGGAAAATCCAGAAGAAAGAAACAAGTAAAGCTGTAATTGAATCAGCACTATGATGCTATACAACAGAGTGATACAACACTATAACTCCCAAAATTCCTAAGAATAAATCCCTGAAGTGTTGCAATTGAGCACTACAGTGTTAGAAGACTCTAATATTATAATGTCCTCCATCCCAAAGGATAAAGACTAGTGCGTTAAAGCACTATCATGGAGGATTGTAACACTGAATCCCATGCCATAACATTGCAGTTTTATGTGCTACAACAACCATCATGCCAAAAAAAAAAAAGATAAAAACCTTATGGATGTAATGTTATAGAACATTAGCATCATTAAACTAAATCTCCACTTTAAACCCCACTTTGCCAAATTGCCCTAATGTCGTAGTGTAGTCATTATTGCAGTTATAAAATGGAATAACACATTGATTAAGTCAGAGCACAATGGTAGAGCACCATTATAAAACTACAATTTTAGTTTAATTAGGAGCACTGCAATACTGTGCTTCCTAGCGCCACAGCCTCAGTATTAGTTATGGGTTATAAATATAAATAGTATGGTCAACTTTTATGGAGGCTAGCATAATTTACTCTTGTAATAAATTATAGGTAGGGTTTAGTGGAAAGGAGAAAGTGTGTGTGAGATAAGCAAAGCAGAGCAGTTTACAAGGAGAGTGTAATCAATGTTTACAAAATATTACTAGTTCTATCTACCCTTTATCTTTATCTTGTACTTGTTGTGAAGTTAAATGAAAATTTTCTTTTTTATTTTCATTACAATGTCTTGCTAGAACTCTTATCTAGGCTTATAATTAGATGAGAATCATGCTTGCTGAGATCAAATCTCAAAATTATGAAGAATTTAATGCTATTTCTAGTTCCTTCACGCTTTATTTAAATTATGCATAGGCCTTGCACAACTTTAAAATTTAGTGTGATCTACATCCTTAATGAAGGCATAGGGGAATCAAGTTAAGTAATTAGAATAGATTCCTCCTATGCAAAGACATATGGTGGATAGGAAATTGGGATCATTAAGAGATAGAAAAGTTATAGTGAAGTGTATCTTTGCTTAAAACTACAAGGAGTTTCATAGGCTTTGATCCATAAAAATAAAATAGTAGATCAATCTATGTGTGTATGAACTATTAAATAACATGATTTCAAGGCCCTTTTAAACATAACATTTCCTTTTGATAGATTTAGCTGATAACTTACATTAGCACTACATTTTAATTCTCATAATAAGATAAATTGAATAATTCATAGGAGTAGTTTTATAATGATATAGAGAATATCCTTATCCTCATAAAAATGATACTCACTCTCCTATGTATTACTTGAAATGACATATGCACTTGTATAGACTTCATAAAAACCCTATATTGACATAGAGTGCTAAGGTTCTGAATCACACCATCAAGTTTTTCGCATCATTGTCGAGGGTAGTGATTTATTATCTCTTTATTTACTTTATATTACTTGAAAGATTGTTGATTTACTTTTATTTTCATTTTTATTCAACCTATTCTGTTTGTATAGTTTTTTTTTATTTTGTTGAAATATTATATTTTTGCATTATCACTTATTAAATTATGATGTGATTTTTAATTTTCACATGGTGTTTGTTGTTGCATGCATAATAGAAACTAATTTAGAGAAGCATTGTTTGACTCAAAATATAAAAAACCCTTAGAAAAATTAGAAAAAATAAAATAGAATTATATAGTTATGGCATGCCTAATTAATGAGAATGACCAGCCTAGACCTTTAAAAAACTACACAAACCCATTAATAGATGGAAGTCATCAGAGCATTAGTAGACCTAACATTCAAGCTAATAACTTTGAGCTTATACTTGTAATTATTCAGATGATTCAAAACTCAAAGTTTGGGGGAACTCTTATAGATGATCCAAACTTGTATATTGCTATTTTTTTAGAAATCTGTGTAATATTTAGTATAATAGAGTTTCAAAGGATACTATCAGACTTAGATTATTCCAATTTTCCTTAAGAGATAAAGACAAAATGTTGTTGAATTCCTTAACCCTAGGCTCTATTACTTTCTAGAATGATTTGGCCAATAAGTTCTTCGAAAAGTATTTCCCTCCATCCAAAAATAGATAAGCTTTGGAATGATATCACGATATTTACTTAATTAAATGGAGAGTCTCTTTAAGCATGGGAAGGCTTAAGGACTTTCTTAGAAAGTGTAGACATTAAGCATTGCTAGATTGCTTAATTATCCAAACATTTTAGAATTAGTTAGTATGATCCATTAGGTCTATAATAGATCTTACAACTGGAGGTTCATTAATATCCAAGCTAATTGATGAAGCTTATGCTCTAATAAAAGAATAGTGCCATAAATAACTTTGATGACCTTCAGAGAAATTCAATCCAAGGAATGTTGCTAGTGTTTATGAGGCTTATGCTCTATTCATCCTGGTTTCTCAAGTAGCTACCATTTCTATGAAGTTGGATCATATTGAAGTTAGTTCCACTCAGGGAGCACCAATGTTAGTAGAAGAGAGTATTTTTGGATAACCCAATGACCCTAATTCCTCAGAAGTTGAATCTTCAAGTATAATTAATAATAATAAGCAAAATAATACTTACTCTAATACATATAACCCTGGTTGGAGGAATCACCCTAATTTTCATTGGAATAATAATCAAAATAAGGGTAATGACTGGAATAATTGTCAACCCAACTATGCAGGGAATTTGTACAAACTTCAAAAAAACTTTAAAACCCCTACGCCTAATTATCCTCTAGGATTTACTACTAATAATAAACATAAGTATAAGAATCCTTCTTTAGAAGACTAGTGTTGCAGATGGAGAGCCAAGCTACTTCTAGTAGAAAGATAGATAACTAATTAGGATAGTTGGCTAATTCACTAGAAAATATACCCCAAGAATGCCTTCCTAGCAATATTGAGGTCAATCAAAAAGATAAGGGTAAGGATCAGTGTTATACAGTGGAGGATAATGTGGAGGCTCAAGAGGCAACTTTTAATGTTTTGAAGTCTATCCAATTCCCAAAAGGTTATAGTAAGGATCTGTGTTATAGAGTGGAGGATAATGTGGAGGATTTTATGGATGAGATGTTGATTGATTATTAATTGGAGCATTCAGTGTTTGAGGATAACATAGGATGTTGATTAATTGTGTGGAGCATTCAGTGTTCATGTGAAAGCTGATTCCCCTAGAGCTTCTATAGAGAGGAATGAGACTTTAGATATATCATCTTGAGATAGATCTTTGAAAAATCTATCTTAAATGCATTTGTTCTTTAGTGAAATCCTTGCTTGCGCATTTGAAGTATGTATTTTAAAAAGATGGATCAACCTTACGTGTTATTATTTGTACTAAGTTAGAAAAAGATCAAGAGGGTAAGTTTTTTAGGGCTCATAGAACATATAGGAGAGTATTTAATTGTATAATAGCTAATGTTAAGGGGATTAGCCTATCATTGTGCATGCATAAGATTTGGATGGAAGAAGACTCATAACTAAATGATGACCAATAAAGAATATTGAATCTTATCATGAAAGAGGTTACAAAGAAAGAATTACTCAAATTGCTTAATGTAGGTATCATTTATCCCATTTCTAATATTACTTTAGCTAACTCTATTCATTGTGTACCTTAAAAGGGGGTTTGATTGTAATGACCAATGATAAGAATAAATTAAATCTCACCAAGATGGTCATAAGATGGAGGATATGCATAGACTATAGGATGTTGAATACAACCATTAGGATGGATCAATTCCCATTATTATTCATTTACCAGGTGCATGATAGGTTGGAAGGGCACACATTTTATTATTTTTTACATGGTTACTCAAGGTACATTAGATTCCTATAGCATTAGAAAATAAAGAAAAAATTACTTTTACTAGTCCTTGTAAAACCTTTGGGAGGATTCCTTTTGGACTTTGTAATACTCCTGCTACTTTTCAAAGATGTATAATGTCTATTTTCTAAAATTTAATTGAATAAGGCATTGAGATTTTCATGGATGCCTTTTATATTTGTTACCATATTTGATTATTATCTTTAGCATTTTTATTTTGAAAAGTTATGAAGAGTTAAATTTAGTACTAAATTGGGGAGAAATGTTAATTTATGAATGTAGAAGGCATGATGTAAGGTTAAATGATTTCTAAAAAAGGGCTAGAAGTGGATAGGGCTAACATTCAAGTAATTGAAAATCTGCCACCACCAACTTCTACTAAAGGAATCAGAAACTTTTTAGGATATGATGGTTTTTATAGAAGAATCATTAGGGATTTAAAAAAAAAAACTAAACCATTGTGCCATTCGCTTGAAAAGGATGCTCCTTTTAACTTTAGTACTGATCATTTTGAAGCTTTTAATATTTTGAAATAGCATTTGATCACTGCAACTATTATTATTACACTTGATTGGTCACTTCATTTTGAACTCATGTGAGATGCCAGTGATTATGTTGTTGGTACTATTTTAGAGCAAACAATAAAAAGTTTCATGCCATATACTATGCCAATAGAATATTAAATATTGCATAAGTTTATTATACAATAACTAAGAAAGAATTGCTAGTCGTAGCCTTTGTATTTGAGAAATTTAGATCATATTTGATTTGCACAAAAGTAATTGTATATACAGATCATTATTACGAAGCTAAGATTGGTTAGGAGGATTCTTTTGTTATAGAAATTTGAGGTAGAAATTTTAGGTAGGAATGGAACAAAAAATCAAGTTACTAATCATTTGTCTTGGTTAGAACTAGAAAAACTTGTATACGATGTGTGTGATATTAATGAGTCTTTTCTAAATGAAGACTTGTTTGCATTGACCTCATGTTGTGTGCCTTAGTATGATGACATAGCAAAGTATATTGTGAGTGGTGTGATTCAATTTGATATGACACATACCCAAAGGCATAAATTCATGCATGTTGGTAAGTTCTACTTCTATGATGAACCATATTTTTTAGAAAATGCAAAGATCAAATAATCAGGAGGTGTGTCCTAGAAGAAGAGATTGAAATATTATTATTTAATGTCATAACTCCGCATTTAGAGGGCATTCTAAAAGATTTAGAACTATTTCTAAGATCCAATAATCTAGATTCAATTAGCTTACCTAATTTAAGGATGCTATTGATTATGTTAGAAAATGTGATAGGTGTCAGTGGCTAGACAGTATTACAAATAGGATAGAAAGCCCATAAATTAAATGTTAGATGTTGAAATCTTTGATGTTTAGGGATTAGATTTTATGAGACCAATTGTGCCATATTTTGGGAACCAATGCATCTTGATTGTAATTGATTATGTCTCTAAATGGTTTGAAGGAGTGGTAGGAAACAAGGATGATGCTCATTTTATGATCAAATTTTTAAAGAAAAAAGTCTTCTCAATATTTGGAATACCTAGGATTATCATTAATGATGGGGGGAGCCACTTTTACATCAAGAGAGTAGGGAATTTGATTTTGAAGTATGGGATTCAACATTGAATAGCAACTTCTTATCATCCCCAAATCAATGAATATGCTAAAATTAGTAATAAGGAGATCAAAAGAATATTAGAAAGATTGTGAGTACAAATAGGAAAGATTTGGATTTGAGATTTGATGATGCACTTTGGGCATATAGGACTGCATTTAAAATTTTAATTGGAATGTCTCCATATAGATTAATTTATTGCAAAGCTTGTTACTTTCCATTAGAATTGGAACACAAGACCTATTGGGCAATAAAAGAATTGAATTGCAACCTTAAAGAGGCTATGGAGAAAATATTAATATAGTTGAATGAGTGAAAAGAGTTTAGAATGGATGCATATAAGAATTCCAAATTGTATAAGGAACAAATAAAAAATTGGCATAATCATAAGCTCATTAGGAAATAATTTAAACCTGGGTATGATGTACTTCTTTTTAATTCAAGATTGAAACTATTCCTTGGGTAACTAAAGTCCAAGTGATCAAGACCCTTCATTATAGTGAAAGTGTATCCTTATGAAGCTATAGACATTAAAGATAACAAGTCCACATAAATAATTAAAGTTAATGGAAAGAGATTGAAAAATTACTTATGAGGGGGCATGAAAGTTTAATAGTTGGTTGTGAAACAAATTGAACTCTGTAATGGTACACAAAGAGAGGGTGAATTTGTGTTTTTAAAACTTATTCAAAATCTTTTTTGTATTTAAATAACCAAATTTAGAATATTTAAAGTAGAAGCAAATAACAAAATAAATATAAACTTTATTTTTTGATATTATAAAAATAGCTAATAGTAAATATCTTTATCCTTTTTATTTTTCTAATTTTTTTCTTTTATTTTTAAAATGAATATTGAGGCAAATCAACCAAAATGATTTTTGTATTGTAATAACAACCAAACTCAACCATATTATAGAAAATAAAATATGTAAGAAAATAAGTCTATATAAAGTTAATTCAAAAATAAAAGAACCAAACTAGATTTTTATAGTGGTTTGATTAACTTGACTTATGTCCATTCGCTAAAGTCATCCTCTTTGGGTATTGCACTAGATAATAGTAACTCTCCTTTAGCCCCCATGACTAGGCAGAGAGCCAAAATCCCTTTCACCTCTTCGATGCGGTAGAGTAGCTGGAATCCCTTTCACCTCTAGTGCAGCAAAGTAGCCCAAATCACTTTCACCCTTTTGATGTTATGGCATAGCCCAGATCACTTTCACCTTCGCAATATGTTGAAGAAGCTAGCTATATTAGGCATCAAAGTCTTCCTTTACAAAGCTTCCCTCAGATCAAATAATGACATATAGAGGAACTCAGGTGGAGGTTAGTTGGAGAAAATGTGTGAGAAACTGCTCTCACACTCTATTGACACACTCAAGACTCCCCCTACTTCTGACGAGTAGGTTATGCTAGTGCTCCCTCTACTTCTGCTTCTTCCTCAGAACCAGATGTATATACTAGGGCCCTATGGGTATCACTATAGATAATGTGAAAGGAATAATCCATAAAGAAAGAAAGTAGGTAGTTTGGTGGTGCTAGAAAGGTCAAATTGTATTTTGTTTCTAGAACATAGCTATGAGGTGTCCTAAGGCTAAGTTTTACTTTCTACAGGCTCGTAGATTCCTAATAGAGGTGAGTTTTTCTATGTACCTAATGATCATATAATAAGCATTAAATTGCATGCCATACATACAGTAGTAAGTGACCAAGGATAATAAAGGACTGATATTAATATAATCACTA
Organism: Dendrobium chrysotoxum; assembly: GCA_019925795.1. NCBI lineage: Eukaryota > Viridiplantae > Streptophyta > Magnoliopsida > Asparagales > Orchidaceae > Dendrobium > Dendrobium chrysotoxum. Next base: position 24,273,881 of record CM034314.1, on the reverse strand, counting down.
GCTTTTGAAATAATTGTATTCCAAAGAATGTGTTTAATGGAACATGCATTTACGACCAGGGAACTCCATAAGTGCTAATGTAGTGGTAGGGGAGATTTCCTAATTTTTTGTGTTTACAATGGTCTAGTTAAAGTCTAAGGATCCTAAAATAATGTATGGAGATGGACCAGCATTGGAAAGGTAGAGCTATTCATGTAGGTAGTATAAAGTGATAGGACTTAATGCTAACATACATGGGATTGTAAGGTGGTGTGGTCAATCTTGATGCATAGGTTGGCCAAAAATTTAAGATGTTCAGTGTGGTGGGGGAGGGCTAGGCATATAATGAACAAATTGGTCAAAGTGACAAAAACCTCAAGTACCTGATATGAAAGATTTTCTTGATTCAGAATCATGGAGTCTGTGATAGAGGCACTTCTCTAGTAAGCTTAAGCATCCTCACCTTTATCACACTAAAATATATCATGCACCCTTCGATGGAAATCCAAATGACCACATTTAGGAGCCATGGAAATCAAGTAGGAGAGTATATCTAGAGAAGGAAGTCAGTTCGAAACTTGGAGGTGTGAAGAAAAAGAATGGATTTCCCTCCATTTTATAGCTTGAGGAAATTGTATAGTATGATATATGGATCATATAGTATGATCAAGTCCATCCAAATGTCTCATCAGGAATATACTATCAAAGATCAAATTGTATAGTCTTATGGAGGATCATCAAGTATGATCAGTGTTAAATCGATCATCCCGAGGAGTCGTTGATACAATTTTTAGCTAAAGCATTTAAACATTATGATCAGTAATTTGTATAGTATGATCAGTAATAATTGATCATCAAGAATAGTTCATATGATAATTATTGATGCTCAACGATCAATTCTTATGTGAATCATATAGTATGATGGGTGTATTGTACAATATGATGTAAATAAAAAATTAGGGTTTGAGAGTGATGATTAAGGATAACTCCCCAAGTAAAAATATACACATAAATAAATAAATTTGCAATAATATCAAATAAATTTAACAAAAAAAACATAAATATATAATATAAACAAAACAAAAAAATCTCACCTTAACATACCACTACCCCAATTTTCCTAAGCATAATTGTCAATGACACCTAGTCTAATCCAAAGTGTGCTGAATGAGTCATAATTAAGGGGTTTGGTAAAGATATCTGCCAATTGATTTTTTTTAGCAACCTGAACATGCAGAAGTTCTACATAGCCCTTGGCTACATAATCCCATATGTTGTGTGCTAATGTTGGATTGGATTTTTAGAGATACAAATTATACTAGTATTGTCGCACATGATAGGGAGTATGCAAATTATACCTATTGCTTCATCCATAAGACTTGGACAACACAACATCCTACAGGTATATATTCTACTTCAGTGGTGGATGGGGCTATAGAATTTTAATTTCTATGAAACCAAGAAACTAAAATTATCCAATGAATTGTTAAATTTTAGATGTACTTTTCTTGTTTACTCTACACCTAGTAATATTTGAATCTGAATATACTATAAGGTCAAATGTGGAGCTAATCCTAAGATACCATATGCTTAAGTTTTAGGTGCCTATCAAATAACTTAGGATTTTCTTAACAGCAGTCATATGAGACTCCATAGGATCAGCCTGAAACCGAGCACATAAATAAACACTAAACATGATATCTAGTCAGTAATGATCCTAGAATCTCTCTATATTTCTTTTAGTAAATAGATTTATTATCGATGTCCTTATCTAATTGGGTGCTCAGGCTCATCATGTATTCATAATTTTGAGACCTTCCATATCAAACTTCTTCAATAGTTTCTTAATATATTTAGATTGGCTTAAAAAGGAACCATCTTTTCTTTATTCTACACTAAACCTTAGAAAATAAGTTAGCTCTCCTATCATACTTATTTCAAACTCCTTACTCATAATGCTAGAAAACACATTTCATAGATTCTCATTTATGGATCTAATGAGTATATCATCAACTTAATTTTGGACTATGAGTATGTCATCTCCAACTTTCTTAAGAAATAAGTTGGTATTTACATTACCCATAGCAAATGATTTTTCCAAAATAATGTTTGTTGAGCCAATCATATGATTCCCTAGGTGCTTGTTTTAAACCATACAATGCTTTCTTAAGTTTATAAACATGATGTGGAAAAGAAGAATTCTCAAAGCCTGGGGATTATTCTACATACATATGCACTCTTATAACACCATTTAAAAATGTAATCTTGACATCATTTTGGTACAACTTGAAGCCTCTAAAATATGCTAGTGCTAGCCAAACATTTATGGATTCTAACCTAGCTACTGGTGTAAAGGTTTCCTCAAAATTAATAATTCTATTTGATTATACCCCGTAGCTACTAACCTTACTTTATTTCTAATCACTTTCCCAAAATCATTGAACTTATATTTAAAATCCCATTTTGGCCAAGTATATAATGATCATTGGGTCTACTAACCAACTCCTATACATTATTTCTAACAGATTGATTCAGCTCTTCTTGTATGACTAAGATTCAGAATTCATCATTTAAGGCTTAATCTATACTAGTTGGTTCTATCATTGAAATGAATGTAGTGTGACTAATATCTTTTTTAAGGCCTTCCCTTTTTCTAACCCCTATAGATGGATCTCCTAAGATGAGCTCTCTAGGGTGACTAGAAGAGTATCTCCATTCTCTAAGCAAAGGATCCTGAGATTCTTTTCTATTTTCTAATTCAATACTTTCTACTCCACAGGTAATCTCAGCCTCCTTATCATCATCTATCCTAGTCTCAACATATCTATCTGACTCATCAAAGTCCAACTAGGTGGATTCCTCTGCAATTAAGGTTCTTTTATTAAAGACCCTATAGGCTTTACCTACTGAGAAATAACCTAAGAAAATACCTTCATCTTCCTTAGAATCAAACTCTCGTAAATAAGATTTACCATTTACAAGCACAAAATACTTATACCAAAAAACATGCATATGCGATAAGTTTGGTGTCCCACTCTTAAGTAGTTTATAGGGTGTCTTATTTAGCTTAGACCTAATATTTACCTAATTTAGCACATAGCAAGTAGTATTCACTACCTCTGCCTAAAAATATCTTGGTGGGCTATACTATCCCAATATTACCCTAGCTACCTCTACTAGAGTTTTATTCTTCCTTTCAGTTGTTGTTTTATTGTAGGGTCCTAGTGGGAAAAATATTATGACTTATCCCAAATTCCTTACGAAATAATTAAATTTTTTATTTTCAAACTCTCAACTATGATCACTAAGAATTATAGAAATTAAACATCTTAACTTCTTCTAAATCTAAGTGGAGAGGTCTTAAATTCATCAAATAACTCACTCTTATGTGCTAAAAATCTTGCTTATGTAATCTAGGGTAATCATCTACAATCACAAATCCAAAGCTCTTACCACCAAGACTACTTGTACTAACAGGTCAAAATAAATTCATATGAATGATTTCTAAAGGTCTAGTGGTTAAAATCTCCTTATAAAGGTCTAGTGGTTATAATCTAACTAGGTCTTGCTTGGTTATCTTCCTAAGTGTATTCATCCTAGCATGACATAGTCAACTATACCTTAGCCAAGACTCATCTAAAATAGTTTTAGAATAATAATAAGCAACAGATATATTAATGTAATCCAAATCTAGCATGTATACATTAGTAACTCTTTTTTCCTTCAAAAATAGTTTTTTTATTTAAGCAAAAAGGCATTTCAGGAAAGAAACTTAATGTCAAAACCTTTCTTACACAATTGGTTGATAATTAGCAAATTATGTTTTAATCATTCCACTAAAATTTTATTTTTAATAATAAAACCATTTGATTTAACAATCATCCTATACCTACCACTTTTTTAGTAATATAATCCCCCTAGGTTACTTTGCCTCATCTCCTAGCCTCCAACCTTATAAACTACTTCAGATCTCCCGCCAAATTCCTTAAGAAGCTACTATTTAGGTACCACTGCTCTCACTGAACCTCTTTTAAGAGCATTGCTATAAAGCAATCATAGGTTAGGTTTGAAAACCCAAGTGGGTTTGGGTCCCACCATATGCTTGAATGTATGAATGTGATGCTATGATGCTGATGCTAATGTTTTGGGCCTCCATATTAAATGTGTTCTAAGGTGTAGTGTGTAAGTGTGTGTAATGTGTCCTCGCATGACACAAGAATAGCATCTAACCCCTGGAAATGGATTTACTAATCTAGATTGGTCATAAGTCATCTTCCTAAGAATGTATGATGCATACTATGTCCTAAGTTGTGGCTTTAGTGAATGTGTAGGCCTGAGTGTATTATTTTATAGTGCATCTATTTTATTTATCAAATATTCATTTGCACTCTTTTCAATTCCTAGTTGCACTAAAGCTTATGCTTTTTTACTATCCATTTCTAATGCAAGTTCTTCCAACTCCTTGAATGCTTCTTCTAAGTCAAGATGCTCACTATTCAAGGATTTATGTAACTTTAGTAATTTAGGATGTTATTTATTTAATACATCAAATTCATCCATAAGAGATTCATGATCCTTAACTAATGGGATATGCTTAGCTTTGAAAATTGAGTGATCACTAGTTATGTCATGCTCTTCCTTTAAATTTGATAAATCCTTTTCCAAAAGTGCATGCTATTTTTTTAATTTCTTATTTGAATCATGCATTTGTTTAGAAATTAAAACTAGTTCATCATAAGTAAGCTAACATACCTCATCCTAATCAGAGTTTCTAACACTATCATTTGCCATTAAACACATATTCGTTACCTCCTCTTCTAGTTCTATTTTTAAGGAGTCTGAATCTGAGTTTGCCTAGAATACTTTTTACATCTTTTGCTTCCCCTTTTTGCATTAGAATTATCCTCACCCTTCTCCTTTATTTGGTGGCTCTAAAGATTGGGGAAATCTGACTTCAAGTGTCTAGGCTTCTTGCACTCAAAGCAAATCATATCAAATGAAAACTTATTGAATTTTCCATTCTTACCTTTGGTCCTTTCAAGGTGGCACTGATGCTTGTGCTTCAGAAAGCTCTTAAATTGTTAATTAATAAGAGTAATGTCTTCATTCTCTTCAGCTCCTGAGTTATTACAGTCTATGTCATCAATCGTCAACTTTATTGTTCTCTCCTTCTTTTTGTCACCTGCATCTATGAGTCTTTGGCTCACATTTTACTCGTAAGCAATAAGAGAACCCAATAAATTATTAATAGAATAAACATTTATTTCATTAGAATCAAATATGGCAGTAAATTTTGCATAAAAAGAATAAAGTAAACAACGCAATATTTTTTTCACATTTTTAGAATTGGAAAGTCCTCTATCTAAAGCATGCAAAGAAATTACTATCTTTAAGTACCTAGTATATATATCAGGAAATACTTCACTAGGTTTCATGCAGAATAGTTCATACTCATACAATACCAAATTTAAATGAGATTGTTTAACCTCATTAGTGCCTTCATATGTAATATATTATCTATCATAGATTTCCTTTCCATAGGGGTGTCAAAATCAGGTTGCGGGTCAATTGATGGTTGTTAGGCCGGTTCGAGTCAAATCTGACATTAACCCCCTTTGTTAGACATGACCCAAACCCAACCCATTTTTACAAATAAGTCAGATTTTATAATCTGGACCTGACTCACCAAAAACCAGGGTCAACTCGACCTAACATGGTTGACCTGGGGTCAAGAAGAAATGAAGTAGTTATTGTCGAGAGTGGCACCATCATTGGTGCACCGGACTATACGACCGATGATTTGGCGGGCAACAGCCTAGATGAAGATGATTAAGCCGATGAAGGAGAAAAGAGATATGAAGGTATATGAGGAGGAGAGGGAAGAAGAACTCGAGCGGGTATACTTGGAGCTAGATGCCAGGTGACGTGCTCATGCTGGTGCAGAAGCATAGTACACATATATTTTTGTTTCTCAAGAGATCACTGAAGAAGCTAGCTTTGTGGTCCATGGCGATGGAGAGGATACATAGATGGAGTTCGTGGATGGCTGCATCTACTTGTGGGAAGGTTAAGTTGGTCAAGTAGGCTTAGAGAGAGGATGATGATGAATAGAACTGTTCCACTGTGCACAGTGCACCTTTGTGGGATGTAGCCCTGTAGGTGCCACTTGAGTGAGTCGAGTGATGAAGTCAGGTCAAATTCGAGTCATTCTCAGGTTTTTGGGTCAACCTGAACCTGACATGATTTTTGAAATGGGTAGATTTGTTGAACCCAAACCCAACCCATATGACAAACAGGTTGACCCTAACCTAGAACTTTTGAGTTAGGTTTGGGTCAAATTTTTTGGCCGTGTCAAACCTGAACCCTACCTTTCCAGTATTTCATATTGAAATGCACATATAGTCCTCAAATTTCAAAGCACAAAAAATAAATATTCAAACATTTTGCATTTAGTTGAGTTAAATCCCTATCCTCTATACTCCATTTAATAAAACGGATTTCACCTTCCATGCCATTAAAAGTGCAAGATGGAACATAATAACCTACTTATATCATATGCCACATTCAATAGTCAATCAATTGCAAGAAAGTAGACATATATATTTTTTAGAAATCAAAAGGCATGTTATCAAATAAAGATAGATGGTTAATTGAATAACCATTAGCAGGATTATAATTTATGAAGTGTGCCATTGGAGAACACTCTATGTTTTAAACAACAATTCAAGATAAGCCCCTCTGATACAAATTGAAAGTTCAATAGTTAGTTGTGAAACCAAATGAACTATGGAATGACACACCAAGAGGAGAGTGAATTGGTGTTTTTAATACTTTTTCAAAATTTGTTTGAATTGAAAAACCAAATTCAAAATCTTTAAAGAAGAACAAAAAAATAAAATAAATATAAACTTTTGTTTATAAGTTTGGCTTCAAAGCCTTTCTTCATAAAGCCTCCCTCAAGATAAATAATGACACATAGAGGAACTCAAATGGAAGTTAGTTAGAGCAACCGTGTGAAAACCCCTCATACTCACTTGACACACTCAAGACTCTTCTCCCTCTCACAAAGCCTACCATTTTTTCCTTTACTCAAAGCCTTCCTTTCATGCTCTCTCAAGAAGAAATAACCTCTTAAGGACCATTAACAGATGACCCAAGACAGCCAAAAGACTCTTACAAGGCCTTAACAATAATTTAAATAGTGGACTTCTAAAAAGCCTATTGTTTTAATTCTACTAACATTATTCAAACAATATGATTATTTCATTACCACCATAGATCATCTAATATCGTCACGAATCATCTAATTTTTCCATAGATCATCTAGTACATTTTGAAATTGTACTATACAATTAGTTCAAACTAAACTTCAAATTATATAAGATAAACCAAGGTTCGTCTAAAGAGTCGTCAAGTGAATTGTACAATATAATACAAGAATGTTTAGTACGATCTATAATTAATTTAGATCTAATTTGATTCCTTAATTACTTGACTTAATTAGGCAATATATTGAAAGATCATACAATACAAATAGGTTACAGTACAAACAATTAAAATTTAAAATTTCTTGCCTATTTTAAGTAAGTTTGATTCAATAGTAGGGTTTTTGATAATAGCTAATAATTCAGTATAATTTGTTGGTTGTATAGTAGGATTAGTTATACTTTAAAATTATTTTCTCTCATTTAAATTAAATATTTAATTAATTTTTATTTGAATGGATTATATAGTATGGTACGAATCATACATTATGATTTAACAGAAAAAATAAAATATTTATTTATCATTCCGCTTGTGTGTGTGCATGGTTGTTAAGCTAGCATACACCTTTTGATAAACATTCACTGAAGAATAATAAAATTAAAGTCTCTATCAAACAAGTTTAACATATAATATCCTTTCTTGAGCTCTAATTCTTTGATGATACTTTGTATATATTAAATCTGAAATATCAATGATGCACATAAAAAATATGCAATATATAAAGAAAAGAGAAGCTAAATAAATAGCCAATAATGTTTATAATCGTCAAAACACATGGTCGAGCTCTCGAGTTGCAACAGACATAGATCTCCTTAAGAGCTCTGTGGAATTAGCTCAATCTATATAGAAGTTGGCATAGCCTTGATGAAGGTAATAATCTTAGCGCTCATTAGAAGGCAACCCAAATCTGTATTATGAAGTTTGAGTGTGATGATTTGATGTGTATGATTAGAATTTGCTTAGTTTTTTATTTGTTTTGCTTAGTGGATGACGTTGAAGTGTTATGATAGACTTTGCATAAGTGTTTAGACCTTACTTGGAAAAAAATCAGATAAAAGAGCACCATATCGTTGAGTCCCTAAGTACCATAGTGCTTGTTATAATAAGAAATTAATATTATAATATACCACTACAGTGCCAAATTACCCCTTAGCACCACAACATTTTAAAATCTGGTGCCACAGAACTGAACTCTTAGGTTTGATTATGTTTAAGTGAGCATCGTAATGCTTAACCCAAGTCCACATGTTAGGTGTGTGCCATGGTGATGGTCATCCCAAAGTGCTATATAGCTCACATGTGTTGAACACCATGATAAAGGGTCAATCAAAAGCTTACTAATTCGAGTTCCAAAGCATAGCACTGTGGTGCCACTTAACCAAAGTGCTGCAACGCTCATCCATCCAAATTGACTGTTTGATTGAACGAGCACTATAGTGCTCTTACACCCAGCCTTATATTGCTCCAAACTTAATATAAGCAAATCTTAGCATTATTTAATTTTACACTTCATTCTCAATTCTAAATCTCTACTTCTAGTGTTTGCTTTTGATTCTTTTAGGCTCTAATGGCACCCAAGCTTACCATTAGCAAGAACAAGGAATCCACCTATTATGATTCTAGAAAGTTTGTGTCACACCCAAAAATTAAAATTTGAAATAATTGCACATCTATCTAAATCAGAGGAATTATATCTATTTACTATTTTGAATCCACAACCAAAGCTAACCAATTGCATTCAAAAAATTTATAAAAAGAGGAAAACATAATTATATTTCTACAGTTAATATTTACTTTCTGATTCAAAGTCAAAAGTGTTGTATAGAATAGCCATGGCATGTAACTAACAATAGCACATTATTATAATTGCATCATGACTATAAAAGAAAACCAAAAGATCGACATACGTGAAAAGAAACTCCAATCTACAAGATCTATACCCTTACCTAAAATCATATAAAAATCATGTAATGAGTATATAGCCCAATAAGTAACCAAAATTAACAACTGAAGTCAATACATCATTCAAAAATAGTAATTATATATCTATAAGAACTTGTACTAGTCAATAGGAACAATTTCCTACATAACATGTAATTTATCTATATTCTTATCATATACATATCAATCATATCCAAGTCATAAATCATATGTTTATATTAGTACTCTAAAAGTATATCTAAATGTTCATCATTTCAATCAATTATGTCCTCAGTCATAGGTCATAACTATCATTTCTATATCTATTATATCATGTATGCTTATGTATGATATCATATATGCATATAAATATAATTTCAATAAAGTAGGACATCCAATATGAAAAGGGTATTTTCATCCTTCCATCTATCATCCATCTATATATCTATCCATTTAACATCGATCAATCACAACTTTCACTTATTTTTATTAATCATTTATTTAATAGGTGGTTTTCATAAATTAATGAGGAGTCATCACTCTCTACCCATCGATGTAATATGTTAATGCATTGTAAGCTAGCTTCCAAGATTATAACATAAATCTTTTATTTAATGGAAATCCTGTTAGCCCACCCCCTGTACATGGTATTACTTTTTAAGAGCCAATATATATTAATTGTAGTGTCGACAGTCATCTTTCCTTGCTTACATACAAATGCCACATTTATCATGTATCAATCATATCATTTTCTCTATGCATCAATACTACATATAGAATGTAATCCTCTATAAAATGAATGACAATCTGTATACTTTTCACTTTCTTCATAAAATAATAACTATCAATCTACTTGGTGAAATTTTATATAAACTAGTTAGAATATTTTAAATGCTGATATATATCACATACCAAAAGTTATGCGATAAAAATTCACAAAAATATGAGATATCACATCTTTATCACTTTTAGGAAAGAGAAATATGCCAAACTAAAAAGCATTGAAAGTAGATATAAGTAAAAGTCACTTACAATGATTAAAAGAACTTTGCTAACAAGAGTGATGAATGATCAAGCCTTGGATGACATTCTCTCTTTTCTTTCCCTTCTCTTCACCATCTCCCTTCTTTCTTCCATGTAAGCAAAATAAGTGAGGGAGGGGATTTCTAGGTGATGATGGATATTCATATTAAATATATTTAAAAAATGGATTTAGTGCCTAATGCCATGATGCAAAGTATGTAATGCCACTGAGCTGCATGTTAATTTCACAGTTATAGTAGAACAGAGCATTCAATGACGTGTCAATAGTTCCCGACCGTGTAGCACCACTATGCTTGCTTGCCCAATGTCATAGTGTTACCTACATGATACATATTTTTAGATTTTTTAAATAAATTCAATTTAAAATTTTGGGTTATTATAATCTACCCACCATAGAAAAATATTATCCTTGATTTTTTCATACACAATAAAATTGGTCATAGGTCATATCAACCATTAGTCAAATTACATATTCATTCACTAATATGTGCCTATGAATCAATGTAATGCATTTTAATATAAAATTGCACAATAATGCTAAAAATAAAAAATCATACCTAATGAAAAGAGAGAATGAACATAATGAGCACATAATCGAGCAAGTAAACAATATCTACAACTCAAGTTAAAGCATCACTCAAAAATACTAATAATATATCTGTAAGAACATGTGACAGTTAATAGGAAATATATCATGTATATCATGTAATTCATCTATAGTATTATCATATAAATATCAATCATACCTCCATTATATATCTTTTAATCATATAAGTACTCTAATAGTCTACCGACATGTCATTCATGTCAATCAATCAATCCTATCATCAGTCATAGTTCATAACTATCATTTCTATATCTATCATATTATGTATGCCTATAAATGCTAACATGTACGCATATTAATATGAATTTACCAAGCCAAGATAGTCAGCTTTAATGTGGTGTTTTGGTCCTTCCATTTGTCATCCATCTATCATATATATCCATCTATCATATATCAGTCCCATCTTTCACGTATTTATATTAATCATTTATTTTAATATGTGGCTTTTAATAATTGATGAGGACTATCACTCTTTACCTGTATGTATATTTGATGAATCAGTTATGGCTAGTTTTCAGGACTACACCACAAACCTTTTATTTAATGAAAGTCTATCAGTACACCCTCTTATATATGATATAATATTTTAAGAGTCAACTTATATTAATTATAGCATTAACATCCAGCCTTCCTTACTTATACACAAATGTCATATTTATCATGTATCAATCATACCATTTTCTCTATGCATCAATATCATGTATTAAATATAATAATTTATGAAATGCATGATGATCTATATACTATTCACTTTCTTTAAAAATCATAACTATCAATCTACCCAGTGAAATTTCCATATAAACTAGTCAGAACGTTTGAAATAATTATATCTATCACATACCAAATGTTATGTGATGAAAGTTCACTAAAATTGAGATATTACATCTTTATCACTTTTAAGAGAGAGAAATATACTAAACCTAAAATTATTAAAAATAGATATAGAGAAGAGATCACTTATAATGATTAGAAAAATTTTCCTAATAGGAATGACAAATGATCGAGATCCTGAAGACCTTCTCTCTCCACTCTCTCTTCTCTTCTCTTTCCCCCTTCTTTCTTCCATGGGAAGTAAAATGAGTGAGGGAGGGGATGGCTAGCTGGTGAGAGATTTTTATATTAAACACATTATTAAGCTAATTCAATAACCAACGCCGTGATGCCAAATTGCCCAATGTCACTATGCTGCATATCGATCCTAGAGTTACTGTAGAATAGAGCCTTCATTACCATGATGGTGGTACCATAGCATCGCGATGCTACATTTTCACTACTCTTGCCAGCAGGCAGCGTCATAGCTCTGCCTGTTTGATACATACTTTTAGATTTTTTAAATAAATTTATTTTAAATTTTTTATTATTATAATTTATTAGTTCTTTTATAGTGGAGATATATATAAATGTTTTTATTCATAAGCAGTTAATCCTAGAGAAGGGTTTTAGGAATCTAGGTGGCCGTTGAAATGATGATAATAAATTCAAGTGTGCGAGAGATTTTGTGAGGAACCAATTTCATGCTTTTTCCCTATCATGAGGAGTTATTTGTAAATCTTCCTATGGGGGTGACAGAGGATGTGCTAGTAAAGGTTGATAAGTTTATCTTTCTCAATGATTTCATTATGTTAGACATGTAAGAAGGTAGGGAGATATCAATTATATTGGGTAGATTTTTCTAGGAACTAGCAGAGTAATGATAGATGTGCATAAATGAGAGTTAATTATGAGAGTGCTGGATCAAAATGATTTTTGATTAAAACATTCTTAGACAAGAGTATATATATATATATATTCAAAAAAATAAAAAATAAAAACATCATGATGTGTACTCTATCTCTCTGTATCAATTTAGGGTTTTAACAAAAATTGTGAAAGTGCATTTATCATGTCAAGCAAAACACAAGTGAGTATCATTCCCATGGGGATAAGGATATTTTCAATATCACTCTAGTACTACTCCTATGAATTACTCAATTTATATTATTGTGAAAATTAAAATGTAGTGCTAATGTAAGTTATCAGTTAAGTCTAAAAAGGAAATATTATGTTTAAAAGGGCCCTAAACTTCTGTTTGTTAAGATTTCAAGCACACATAGATTAATCTAATTTTTTATTGTGGTGGATTAGAGATTATGAAACTTCTCATCTATATTTAGCTCATTAGAGTTTTAAGCAAAGATACACTTTACTACGATTTTTCAATCTCCTAAATAATCTCATATTCTTTTCCACAATATGTATATGCATGGGAGGAATCTATTCAATCGGTGATATAGATCATCCTAAATTTAAAGTTGTGTGAGGTTTATACACAATCTAAATGAAGCATGAATGAATTAGAAATAACATTGAATTATTCATAATTTCTTGATCCATTTTATGCAAGCATAATTTGCAACTAAACATAAATCGAGATAAGAGTTCTAGTTAGAAATTACAATGAAAATAAATAAGGAAATTTTCATTTAACTTTAAAATAAGTACAATATAAAGATAAATAATTAATAGAACTAGTAATATTATGCAAACACTGATTACACAATTTCCTTGCAATTGGCTTTAGTTGCCTTATCTTACACACACTTTGTCCTACACTCTATCAAAGACTTATTAGAAGAGTAAAATATGCCATCCCCCACAAAAAATTTGACCATGCTATTTATCTTTATGACCCATAATTGACACTAACATTGCGGCACCATGATGCATATTATTATAGTGTTCTTAATTGAACTAACACCATGGAAGTTGAATGGTGCTCCATCATAGTGCTTGGATTAATTGGTGTGTCATTACATCCTGTAACTGCATTAATGGATATATTGTGGTGTTGAGACAATTTGATGTTATGAAGATTAAAGTGTCAATTTAGTGTTACGATGCTGATGTCTTATGGCATTGTAACACTAAGCTCTTTATCTTTCCTTTGGTATGATGAAGGCTGCAATACATAAAATTGTAGTGCAGTGGCGTAGCATTTTGTGTAGAAGCTCCATATAGTGTTTTGGATCTCTTATCTTTGTTATTCCATTGGGTTGAAGTACGTTGCGGCGTTCATGTCTTATAACAATGTGGCACTAATAACATTGTGGCACTCAAGTGTAATGCTTTAGTGCTTTGTTCTCTAGAATTTCGGGAGTTATCACAATGCGGTGCTCTAGTGTATAACATCATCATGATGATTCAATCGCATCATTACTTGTTGCTTCTTCTTGATTTTTCCTACCCAAGATAACTATATGTAGCACTTCTACACAAAATTTGATCACTGAAAATATTACTTTTAACATAGCAACACAACCTAATCATCATCAAAATCCTTTTGTTATCAATATTAGGGAGCCAACTCATCCCTTAGTAGCGAATGGGATAGATGGGATAGGATGCTACCTGGCAATGTGATAGTGGGAACCTCATCTTCTAGCACCAAAAGGGGTGAATACATTGAGATGTTATCAGGCAACATGATTAATGATCTTAATGTGGTCATACAAAAAGCATTCAGTGCCTTTTAAATTCTTAACAATGAACTTTAGGATCATGAACATCATATTAATTTGGCATTGTTAGCACTTAGTGACCTGACCTTCATTGAATCTCTTTGAGTCCATCATTAGGGATTCAACTTATCAATATATAGATCTTCCACGATTCACATCACTTCCTCCCACCGAATACTTGAAAAATATATTCCACACACATTCAAATTGAGAGATATTGAATTTCTTATCACATATATTAGTCTCACTCTTAAACTTTTAGAAATAGAAAAATACATAAGCACTAATAAGAGTAGTTTTCATACATGTGAGGCCAATAATGCCACTACTACATCAGATCCGTCACCTCAAGAGCTACATCCAAGCATTAACCACTTACATCAAGGTGCTCATCCATATATGGAAATTACTTAATATTTCAGTATTAAATTAAACTTAATTTAATGTACAAATAATTTAGAATTAGAGTATAATATTAGGAGATACTAACCACCTACTAATATCAAGGCAATGGTTATTCTAGCATCCAAGATTCATCTAGGCACTTGTGATTACAAGTGTTACAAGCCTCCAACATCCACGATTCATCTTATTGGATCATAATTTGTTAACCGCCTTGGTTGAGCAGTAGTCCTTGCAAATAACATATTTCTCCAACTCATAGAGAAAAAATGATGTTTACTCTCCAAGATGTAAAGATCATTCTTGGAGTATGAGTGGATAGAGAAGTATTAGTTAGACACCATATTGTGGGTGCACATCTGCGATGTGTAGCGTGGACATATTGTTGTTACAAGGGACTCAAAGAACATTTAATTCCTAAATTCATTTATCATAACCCAACTAATCCTAACATCACATCAAAGTTTAATGTCGTTCAAGCTCGAGCATAGAAATTCATGTCTTCATGCTGGTTGATATAAACTTTTGCAAAGGACTCTTATATGAACATGTCAAACATTAAATTAGTTTTATATATTCATGCACTATTCTATATATTATATGATAATTTATGATTCTTGATACATAAATCTATGAAATACATTTATGATTTTTTTCCTTTGTTAGAATATTTATAATATTTTCAACTTACTCATTGAGTATTACAATACTACCACATTTATGCTGGGAGCTTACAAAAGATAAAATCCCTAGTAGGATAAGCAATGCAAGTTGTTTGTATTTGGTACAAATTTGGACTTAGGAGTGATTACATGTAGGGCATCTAACCTAACATGTATCATACTCCTATAATATACTAGTTAAATCACATGGATATAGGTAAAAATAATTATGTACCTGTGAAATTTGTTATATATTATTTGATTATAAATATCTCATCAAAAATTACAAATGGAATGAACAATGGATCATTGAAGTGCAAACACATATTGTAAAATTCTAACAAAAAAAAATTGATTGTCTCAAAGATAGCCAAGTGTAACCATTAAACTACATGACTTTCTTATCTCTGAATTTTAGTTTGTACCATAAAATTTATTATATCAAGCTATGCATTCTAAGTTATTTAGACACATTATTGAAAGCCCCTCATATTATTTCTATTATAATTTTTTGTGTTAGTTATTAGAGTCTGTAGATCATGAGTGCCACTCATATTTTGGAAGAGAAGGGAGAAAGGAGAGGAGAGGGAGAGAGAGGATAGAGAGGAAGCTCCCTAGAGCTTTTTTACCTGACTCTCCTATTTAAATTTTTTTCTATTTGAAGTGACTATACTCTTACTTCTATTTTTGATGATTTTGACTTTTATAAGTTTTGTCCCTCTCAAATAAATAAAAAATGAATTTTATCTTGGCTTATTAAACATCTACTATGTAACTTTTTGTATACGATTTATATGGATTGAGTAAGCCTTTTATCTATAACATTATTGAATTTCACCAAGTGAAATAGAAGTTATGATTTTTTGAAGCTATTAGCTAGTATGAGAATTTTCCTGTATTTTATATATTTTTTCATTTCATACATTAAAGAGAGACTAATGTAACTAATAAAAGATAAATATGGCATTTACATGTAAGCAAGGAAATATGGTTGTTAACACTATAATTAATATTGGTTAGCTCTTTAAATATAATATGCTATGCAGAGGGTGGGGCGATGGGATTTTCTTAAAAATAAAAAGTTGGTTATGTGATCCAAATCATAGCCTATAACTAATTGACTAAAGTACATCAATGGGTAGAGATAGACTACTCTTCATTGATTATTGAAAGCCGCATATGAATTTACTTAAGATAATAAATAATGATAGTAAGATAAGGAATAATGACCAATTGGTTGATAGCTGGGGTTAAATTAAAGTCTGATGACTACCTGTGATGATTGGGATGAAAAGATGAAAACATTATATTAAAGTTAGAAGTCCTGCATTGCTTTTCATAATTAAATTTATGATTTCATTTGTATAATAGTACATTAAGCTGATGGATAGATAGAACTGATATAGAATTTATTGAACTAGTAATGATTTTTTTTTATTGAACTAGTAATGATATTGATAAAACATAGCATATCATACTGACATTCCCCATTGATTGATTAATCTTTTTATTAGTTTTTCTTATAGTTTAACAGATCTCATTTGGCTTTAATAATCAAATTTGTTTTATTATTGATTGATACAAATTTTAAGAATTTTTTTATTGCTTATATGGATATACTATTGATTATTAATTAATATGGACTAGAACTGTAGCAGAAATATTGATTCTTTTGCCTTAAATTGAATGTACTGGTATGTTTTAGTTATTTACTCGACTATATGCTCATTAAATAGTTTTATATGATTTCAGAAAAAGGAAAAGAACCTGCAAGGTGAGGTTAGGTAGTATTGATAGTTTTGTTTTGTCTTCAGCTCTCCAGTTTTATATGTAGTCTTTTGTAGAATGTGGTGACTACTGTATATATTATTTTAAGACTTTAGTAGAATGTAAATATTGACTATAGTAATGAAAGTTTATGTTATGTTATTTATATTTATTTTTATTTTCCTAGATGCAATTAGTAAGATCTAATTGGCGTTGATCTAGTTATAAATAAATGTTTATTGTTAATTGAATTGCAAGGAGAATGATGAATAAATAAAGGAAAAAGAAATTAAATTCTTCCACTTTAGATCCCAGGGTGTAACACATGAATCTTTGCTCCACTGTCTCTTACATCCTTAATTATAAATAGATGTTCAAGAAATATATATATATATATATAGTGATGATTCAGCTGTTGCCAAGCATACAACTTACCTTCTTACTTAAGGATTCAAGCAAGAACAAGGCTCAAATAATGCTGAAATGTTCAATTTGAGTACAAAAATGCCAATTATATAAGTCCATATTATGGTAGCATTAGACAGGAGAACTATAAAAAAGGTAGATTCCTTAGTGGTTGTAAAGAATGGATGACACTTTAAGGAATCATAAATTACCATTATTAACATTTGCAACTCAGTATTCCACATAGTTTGTGGGGTTTTACTTTATTTAGTATGTTTTGGGTGAAGCATTTTGTACTTAGCAGGTAGCCTTGTCTTAATTATCCCCCTAGTGAATACATGAGTTCTGATACTCTCCTCCTCACTAATATAGTAAAAGGGTAGTATTCTGCATCACTAGTTTGACAATGTTTATAGTGATTATTAGGCAGTAAAGTTAGCAATTTAGTTTTAGGTCTCTTTTAACAAGATATAGAGTTAGATGGTCCTTTCGGGTACTCTCTATTAAGGTATTTGTTTGAAATCACCCCAAAGTGTTTTGGATCATTTTTTTTATCCTTTTCTCCATCTCCTTCAATTCATGTTTGATAGTTTAGTTTTGGTTCTCAATGTTCAAGGATGACTATTAGTTCTATTACTCTTAGTAATGTGCATATCTTTTGGTCACAAATATCAATCCACATTTAGTAAACCTTATAGAATTTTGGATCCAATGTTTTAATATTCTTGCATACATGAAATCTAAAAGATGCCCCTTCACCCCTTATTCATAGGGTTCATAGAGTTACAAAAATGGTTACACCTAGAATAAATAAAAAATAGTACATAATCTAATTAGTTAAAACTAATACATACATGTGCACAAACTTGATGATATATAAGTGGATCTCTATCTTTAATGTGACCCCCTCCTCTTAAGAAATTTCCTTGGGTGAGCCTTCGAGGCTGAATGCCATGGGTGAGATTTTGGGAGCTAATGTGTAGGGTGTGTCAATGAAGGTGAGTTCCTTATAATAAGATACAAGTATCGATGGAGGCTGATTTAGGTGAAGTGATTTTGAATCAAGAATAATTTCAATAGATGAAATCATGTTTATGTAATTCTGAGGTTTGTGCATCTTGTTGCTTGATTGGAGATGGCCTTAATTATGGATAATTGTTATGAGTGAGTGGGTTCAGTGAGGTGAGTGACGCTTGGGGCAAGGGCTGATATGAGTGAACACTTTGGAAGAACTTGTTTAGCATGATTACACAATTAGTGTGATCTTTCAGGGTGAGTCTACACATTGCGATCTCTATAAGGGAGAGTGTCCATTTTCCCATGAGTTGATATTGGATACTACTCTATGGGGCTTGTTTCCTTTAGGCAAGTGTCTTTTCATCATGTGATCACCCTGATTGATTTACTTGATAAGAATATATTTGGATACTTGTGAATTACTTACATAGATATGTATGAATATTCATGCTTTAATAAAGGGTTAAGAAAAATAAGGAGGTGATCAACAGGAGCAATAGGTGGTGGTAGCTAATGGGAGCTAGAGGCGAAGGCAAATGAACGGCGACAAAAATGATAAAAGACCTAGGATCACAAGGGAACAGTAGCATGGTGGCTAGGTATAGAGTTAGATCAACATTTTTTATGATGAGGTATGTACTTATTCTAGTGGTTATGATATAGGCATTAGCAACATTTATTACCACTAGTCGCACCATAAATTTAACCAACTACTATGAGTACTTTGCATGGTTTCAACTACCATAATTAATTGCGATGGCTTAATTCACTGGTATTTATAACAATAATTATCATTACTACATTGATGCAGTTTAAACTATTGCTAAGCAATAAAATAAGCTAAGGATTTAAACATCTACTAGTAATTGCTATTTTTTAAGTTAATTTTTGATTATGTCTATTATTTTCTTTTGCAACAACAAACAAGAACAACATCAAGCCTTTATCCCACTATGTGGGGTCGGCTATATGAATCCTTTTTCTCCACTGTGTCTGGTTAATAGTCAAATTCTCATTTAGATTGAACAAACAAAGGTAATTTCTAATATTTTCTAACCAAGTTTTTTTAGGTCTACCTCTACCTTTCTTAACATAGGCCAAATCTAATACATCTACTCTCTTAATCGGGTCATCGGAAGGCCGTCGTTTTATGTGACCAAACCATCTAAGGCAACTCTCTCTAATCTTATTTGCCACTGGAGCTACTCCAACCTTTTCATGTATATGCTCATTTCGTATCCTATCTCTAAGAGTAAAGCCACTCATCCATATGGGCATCCTCATCTCTAAAACACTTAACTTAATATTATGCTTCTCTTTTAATGGACAACATTTTGCACCATAGAGAATTGCAAGTCTAACCATCATCTTATAGAATTTTCCCTTAAGTTTGAGTGGTACTTTTCTATCACACAACATGCCCAATGCATTCCTCCACTACATCCATCCAACTTTAATTCTATTAATAATAACCCCATCTATTTCACCATCATTCTAAATAATAGACCCAAGATATCTAAAACATGCACTCTTACTAATGACTTGATCACTCAAAGTCACAAACCCCTCACTAGATCTATTATTACTAAAATTACACTCCATGTATTCAATTTTAGATCTACTCAAATGAAAACCATTAGACTTTTAAGCTTGACCACCATAATTCATGTTTACCTACAACTCCCTCTTTAGTCATATCAAGAAGAATAATATCGTCAGCAAAAAGCATACACCACGAGGGAACATCCTATTGCAAATCTCTAGTAAGAACATCTATGACTAAAGAAAAAAGATATGGGCTTAAGGTTGATCCTTGATATAATCCAGTTGAAATGGGAAAATACTTGGTCAAACAACCTTGTGTTTGAACACAAGTAGCAGCTCCAACATACATATCCCTAAAGGCTTGAATATGAGGATTATTAATCCTTTTCTTTTTTAGAACTCTCCATAGCACTTCTCTTGGAACTTTATCATATGCTTTCTATAAATCAATAAATATCATATGAAAATCTTCTTTATCTCTCTATACTTCTACATTAAACCTTTCAATAAATGTATGGCTTCCATAGCAGACCTACCCGGCATGAATCCAAATTGATTTTGAGAAACATTAGTATCACGTCGTAACCTATGCTCCATAACTCTCCCCAATAGTTTTAAAGTATGATAGATCAACTTAATTCCTCTATAATTTATACAATCTTGTGCATTACCTTTATTCTTAAAGATAGGAACCAACACTCTCATTCTCCATACATCTTGCCACTTTTTAGTCATCAAAATAATATTAAAAAGTTTAGTAAGCCAAGAAATTCATTCATCTCTTAAGCATTTCCACACCTCTATTGGAATATCATCAGGTCCAACAATTATCCCACACTTCATTTTCGTTAAAGCCTCTCTATCTTTAGTTTTAGTAATACACCAATAAAAATAAAAATTTCTATTTTTATTTAGAATATTAAGGTCACTAAAGTCAATCGTATTTTCACAATCTTCATTGAAAAGCTTAGTAAAATAGTCTATTATTTTAATTTACATAAAAAAATTGTTTAGGTGTTCTATTTTCTTAACAAAAAATAAGAAAATTCTTTAGGAATAAAAAATAGAAATAATCTAGGTTGAATTAACATAAACTAATATTTAATCCATACTAGATCAATCTAAATAATAATTATCAGAATTAACTCTCATTTAAGCCTCAAATTAATTAAAATTACTAACCTTTAAGTATAATGAACATTATATACATATATATTTCAATCATAAATAAATCAATGAAAATTCTTTAATTTTAATTAATTTCTAATTAAGCATGATAATCAGTTCTACACAATTTGATTTAGCTAAGTAAGACTTCATTTGGGATAGCTTTCTTGCTGCTTTTTAAAGCAGCTTTTTAGAAAAATTTACTTTTTACTAAAAAGCTTCTTTAAAAAATTATTTTAAGAAGCAGTAAGAAAGTTATCCCAAATAAAGCTTAAATGATAATTAAATTATATAAAGTTGAATTATCATAATTAGATATCCTAAATACTTTGATGAACTATTAAGTAAACATGAATGTTAATAAAGGAAATATTTATGTAAATACCACTAAATTCTTATATTTTTAAATGATTAAAATCATAATCTTATATTTATTTATACAATTAATATCTTAATAAACACTATCGTTGCCAGGTCCTAAGTCTCGGATGAGAAAAGTGGAGGGTTGTGTTAGGTAGCCGACAGCCAGTGTAAAACTTGTCGAATAATCATGACATGAATCCTTTAAAAAATTATGTTAATGCTAGGGCTTCCTGTGGAAGCAACGTGCTATATGGCCTGAATACAACGATAAGTGTGCAAGGGCCACTACACCGGTGCCCAGGTGCATTGTTAAATCGGCAAGGGTTCCCATATCAAAGATGGATGTGGGCAAAGAAGCTAGTCCATGAAACTAAAGTTAGGATAGGAACCTGGAATATAGGTTCCCTTTTAGGAAAATTGATAGAATTTCTAGATATTATGATTCATAGGAAGATAAATATTCTGTGCATTCAGAAAAATAAATGGTTTGGAGAGAAGGCTAAGGAGATTTATAGTTTAGGATTTAAACTATGGTATTCAGGTAGGAGTCGTACTAGAAATGGTGTAGGCGTGATTATAGATAAGTGTTTGAAGGATAATGTTATAAAAATTAATAAAATTGAAGATAGAATTATAACTTTAAAGATTATTGTTGATGCTAAGATTTTTAATATTATAAGTGCTTATGTTCTTAAGCAGGTTTGGATATGGGTTCAAAATTAAAATTTTGGAATGACTTAGAAGAATTAATACAAAAGATACCTCTTAAAGAAAAAGTTTTTGTTAGAGGAGATTTAAATGGACATGTTGATAGAGAGATAGATGATTTTAAAAGCATTCATGGTGGCCATTGGTTTAGAACAATAAATGAAGGTGGTAAGACCATAATAGATTTATCCTTAGCTTATGATTTTTTAATTGCTAATACCTTATTTAAAAAAATAGATGAGCATCTCATCACTTATAAAAATAGATATAGTACAACTCAGATTGATTATTTTCTTATAAGAAAATTAGATCGTTTAGATTGCAAATATTATAAAGTTATTCCGAGTGAAAATTTATGTACCCAACATCGATTATTAGTTTTAGACTTCAAGATTAAGGGGCTGAAAATAAAAAATAAAGTAAAATATTATTTAGGATTAGATAGGGGCATTTAAAGAATATTAAAAAAATATTTTTAAGAGTAAGATTTTAGATCTTAAGATTTTATCTGTGCATGAGGATGCTAATATTATGTGGGAAAAGTGGCTCGTGATATTAAGAATATTGCAAAAGATGTGCTTGGAGTATCGAAGGGAAAAGCTCCTAATAGTAAAAATAGTTGGTGGTGGAATCTAAATGTGCATGAAAAGATAAAAATAAGAAGATTTGTTATAAAAAATAGTCTAAATATAAAAATTTTGAAAATTGGGAAAGATATAAAGAGGCATGTAAGGAATCTAAGAAAGCAATATACTATGCAAAGATCTTAGTTTTTAATGATTTATATAATAGATTAGATACTAAGGAGGGAGAAAGATATATGTATAAGTTATCCAAACAAATAGATATGAGTAGTAAGGATTTAGTTCAAGTAAAGTTTATTAAGGATGAAGATCAAAAAGTACTTTTCTTAGAAGATAATATTTAACAAAGGTGGATGAGATATTTTGCTAAACTTTTTAATGAATAATGTAAAAATACGATGGAATTTAGCGACCTTAGCACCCTAAATAAAAATAAAGTTTTATGTTTTTATCGGCATATTAGTAAAACTGAAGTTAGAGAGGCTTTAAAAAAAATAAAGGGTGGAAAAGCTATTGGACCTGATATTATTCCAATAGAGGTGTGGAAATGCTTAGGAGATGAATGAATTTCTTTGCTTACTAAACTTTTCAATACTATTTTGAAGACTAAAAGATGCCAGATGAGTGGAGAATGAGTGTGTTAATTCCTATTTTTAAGAATAAAGGTGATGCACAAGATTGTGCGAATTATAGAGGAATTAAGTTGATGTATCATAATTTAAAACTATGGGAGCGAGTTATGAAGCATAGTTGCTGCGTGATACTAATGTTTCTCAAAATCAATTTGTATTCATGCTGGGTAGGTCTACTATGGAAGCCATACATTTATTGAGAGGTTTGATAGAGAAATATAGGGAGAATAGGGTGGATCTATATATGATATTTATTGATTTAAAAAAAGCATATGATGAAATTCCAAGAGAAGTGCTATAGAGAGTTCTCGAAAAGAAAGGACTTAATAACGCTTATATTCAAATCATTAAAGATATGTATGTAGGAGCTATTACTTGTGTTCAAACATAAGGTGGTTTGACCAAATTTTTTCCTATTTTGCCTGGATTACATCAAGGATCAGCCTTAAGCCCATATCTTTTTTCTTTAGTCATGGATGTTCTCACTAGACATTTGTAAGAGGATGTACCTTGGTGTATGCTTTTTGCTGATGATATTCTTCTTGTTGATAAGACTAGAGAGGGAGTTAAAGGTAAACTTGAATTATGGAGGTCAACCTTAGAGTCTAAAGGTTTTCGCTTGAGTAGATCTAAAATGGAATATATGGAGTGTAATTTTAGTAGTAATAGACCTAGTGAGGGGATTGTGACTTTGGGCGATCAAGTCATTAATAAGAGTACACATTTTAAATATCTTGAATCTATTGTTCATAGTGATGGTGAAATAGATGGGGATATTATCAGCGGAATTCAAGTTGGATGTTTGAAGTGGAGGAATGCATCAGGCTTGTTGTGAAATAGAAAAGTCCCCCTCAAACTTAAGGGAAAATTCTATAAGATGGTGGTGAGACTTACAATGCTTTATGGTTCCGAATGTTGCCCATTAAAAGAGAAGCATAATACTAAGTTAAGTGTTGCAGAGATGAGGATGCTCAGGTGGATGAGTGGCTTTACCCTTAGAGATAGGATACGAAATGAGCATATACGTGAAAAGATTGGAGTAGCTCCAGTGGAAGATAAGATTAGAGAGAGTCGCCTTAGATGGTTTGGTCATATAAAATGGCGGCCTTTCGATGACTCAGTTAGGAAAGTAGAGGTATTAGATTTGACTTATGTTAAGAAAGATAGAGGTAGACCTAAAAAGATTTAGAAAATATTAGAAATGATCTTTCTTTATTAGATTTAAACGAGAATTTGACTTTTAATAGGACACAATGGAGAAAAAGAATTCATGTAGCCGACCCCATGTAATCGGACAAAGGCTTGATGTTGTTGGTATTGTTGTTGTTGTTGTTATTATTGTTGTAATTAATATCTTAATATCTAAATCACATAAAAAAATATAAGTTAGTACTAACCATATTCTTAATATTATTTAAAGATTAAATTTTTTTAAAATATAAAAATAATATATATACATACATATATATATATATATATATATATATAGAAATTGGTATACATTTAAATCCCGAAAAATTTTAATATTTTAAAGTTAAGAGCCACTTCAGAGCAGCCAAGTTATATAAGCCTTCTTTTATACAGTGTACATCCGTCGTCTTCACCAACTGCACCCGCAATCTTTTACTTGTTCGGCCACGCATACGTCATTTTCAATCATCTTGAACCAAAACTAGATAAATTCTTCTCCCATCGTACGGCTAACTTAATTGCCACGTGGCCGACAACGGTGGCAGCATATATCTGCTCAACGAACTTCTGCATATTTTTCCGGCTGTGATGAGCTATTTAATTTTTGGCTTAGCCAAGTTTGTCTTATCAACAATATGATTTTTGTGTGCCTTTTTTTGCTTTTGCATTTATTTATCAAATTAAAAGCAGAATCATACATTTCATTAAAAAAAGAAGATTTTTTATAATTATTGTTTAAATAATATATTTTATAATTGATTTAAAAAATGGAATTTTTTATTATTAATCTTAGCTTTGATACATAATCAAAAAATTATTCTGATCGAACACGAATCTCGAAGCAAAATAAAGTTAGAAACTTCTGAAATTAAAATTGGGATCATCCGAACTCCGATTTCAAGAAACTTACAGTTAAACTGAACATCTCAGAAATATGAACCCAATGACACAAAATTTGACTCAATTCGAGCCCAAATGGGCCCAAATCAAAAAACCGAAGCACATTTGGAAGGTTCAAACCATAATTTAGATTACCAAGCGGTCTCCAAATGTGACATGCTTATAGTCGAATAGAGCGGATCGATGAGACAAATCCAACGAGCCCAAGATCACCGAATTTTGATACTATTAAGACATTCAAATGCCCACCAAATGGTTCATATCAAGGGATTCAACATTGGCTGTCCATTCAAACCACTCCCAATTGACTTTTGATCTTCCTTCAATTTACTGGCAATGTCACTCTCAGAAAATTATAGATAGACCCCTCATTTCTCATGAAAGGGGACCAAGGATGGAAGCAAGGAAGAAAAGGAAGAGAATGAGAGGAAGAAAGAAAAGACATTTGAGATCTCTCTTGCCACCAAGCTCCTCCTCGACCACAACCCAACTTCTGCCGGACCACCGCAAGTCACCCGTTTTTTGTCGGACTTCTACCTAATGTCGAACTTCCGTCCATCCTCAGACTTCTACCTGATGTCGGACTTCCGCCCATTGCTGGATTTCTACCTGATGCCAGACTTCCGCCCGTTGCTAGATTTTACCAGAAGCCGGACTTCTGCCCATCACCGGACTTCTGCCTATCATCGAAATTTTGTCAGACTTCTACCCGACGCTGGACTTCAGTCCATCACCAGACTTCTGCCCATCGTCAGACTTCCACCCGACACCAAACTTCAGTCCATCAGCGGACTTCTGCCTATTGTCGGACTTCTACCCGACGCCGGACTTTCAACCATCACCAGACTTCCACCCGACAATCAACTGACACCGGACTTCTGCTCAGCAACCAACCGATGATGAACTTCCACTTGGCCACCAACTATGGTCCTTTCAGACCTTCGTCGCCAGACAACGATCTTTCTGACCACTAGTGCATGTCGACTATGGTCCTTGTAACATCTTTCGCAAGACAATGATCTTTCTGACCTTCGTCACTCACCAACTACGATCTTTCTGACCTTCGTCGCTCACCGACTACAGTCTTTCCGATCTCCGTTGCCCACCGATTATGGTCCTTCTAACCAAATGAACATGTAAATAGTGACTCTTCCGATTCCCACCATGTAATGCACTCTATATGATGTATATTTTGTTACATCAAGCCAAAGCCTTCCCCTAAGGAATGGCTCCATTTGTAATCAACTGAAAATAATAATGGATTCATTCAAACTGGGCTAGGCCCCATGATTTTTCCCCTTTTTTAGGGTTTTTGACGTAAAAATCTTGGTGCCTCTTATAAATACTGTACCATCTCTTTTATCTGATTGCGTGCTGGATCTTCGTACAAAACTAAAATGTTAAAATTTATATTTCTCTACCGCCGCAATCATTCTAGGACGCAACAAGCTTGATATATGAATATTGTATTTGTAAGTTTTAGGCTGCATGAAGGTCTAGACCATGAAGAAAATGGAAGTTTTTATTAATAAATGATTTTAGCTCCTCGCTGCATGAATTTTGGAAAGAGAATTTAATGATGTTTGTCTTTTTGCGTTTTTTAAGGTATTTGTCACATTTTTTTATCTTCTTTTCTTTTAAATTCACTCATATAGATGTGTGTAATATTTTAGGTACCATCGAATATGAAGCTTGATTCTCACCTGAATACTTCACAAAGTTTGTGAGGATTGAGTGCAGATGATGCTTCATTTGGGATGGCTTTCTTATTACTTTTTAAGACAGTTTTTTACTATAAAAATTTTTTAAACTATAATTTTTTGTTCTAAAATGTTGTTTTAGAAGCAGTAAGAAAGTTGTTCCAAACAAAGCCGAAGATCGTGCCAAAAAAGTGATGATTTTAAAAGATTAGCAAAATGGACAATATGATTGATTTGACAACTAAGCCAACCTCCCTTACCATAACGAGGCTGATCGTATCCAAGATGGGCGAGCAAAAATTTTAATATAGAGCAAAGAGAGACTGATACATATACAAAGATGGAAGATAGATGAAAAGAAAAAATATACAAAACTTTACTAATTTCTCTATTTTTGTTTATCTATTCTGTACATGTCTTTTGCTTACAGAACTTGGGTATTGTTGGTACAAGTTGACACACCAAAAGCCCTCTTAGTAAACAAAAGAGACAACATCAAGCCTTTGTCCCACTACGTGGGGTCGGCAACATGAGTCCTTTTTCTCCATTGTGTCCGGTTCAAAGTCAAATTCTCGTTTAAATCTAATAAAGAAAGATCATTTCTAATATTTTCTAACCAAGTCTTTTTAGGTCTACCTCTACCTTTCTTAACATAAGTCAAATCTAATACCTCTAGATATTATAGAAACAAAAATGTCCAATCAATGGCTGAAGTTGGGGCAAGAGTTACATCTTTAAAGATTATAGAAGACTTTATGTGATCCCTAGTGCGGTAATGCTTGATAAAAAATCATATTCTAGAACCTTATGACAAGATATTTGGAGCGAAGATAAAAGTTCTAAAGCATTTGTATCTTGTAGAAGACTATATTTATCAAATCTTGAGGATTTATTTTGTGCATCGCTACATTGGAGACTATGTCAAAAGATTCTTCAAGGACTCCCATATATTGAGGATGATGAAGAAAATAAGCTGACCAAGGTGATCCCCAGTAACTATAAAGAAAGATATATTAAAGTCATATAAGTGCATGAGCTTTATATATATGTCTTTGAAAATAGAACTCTTTTTATTTATCCCTTGAAGGTAAGATTTTTTAAATATTAATATCTGTTTGATTAGTGTTTGTAATCAAATTATTTGAAGAGTGAGAATCAATTAATGAATTCTCAATTCTTAAGCTACCAAGAATTTTGAGAAGTTGTTCTTGTAAAAGACTAAGTCCTTTAAATATCTTTAAAACTATATGAAAATCTAAACTTTACTATTGGAAAACATTTAATAAGAATCTTGTTCAACATTGGCTGTCATTTAAGACCTCTAAGTCAATATGTATCCTTAATATATTTAGATAAATGAGGATTATGTATCTTTTAAGATTTATGTCTTTGAGATTTTTAAATGAGTAAAAATTTTATATTTGGTGAGGCTAATGTTTTTTGAGATTTTTAGAAGAAGAAAATTATATACCTTCTAAATTTATGATTTTTTTATGAATGAAAATTATATACTTTCTAAGGCTGATAATATCTTAGACTTGTTAATGAATAAAAATATTATTCCTTCAAAGGCATATGTCTTTTGACATTTTTTGAGAAGTATAAATTCTATCTACTACTTTCGCTTTTACAGGGTTTCTAGTAAGGGCCTTATCGAACACTAGGTTTCTATTGAGGCTTTTTTGTTATCATGCCTTGAGGGGTTTATAGTGAAAACCATGTTTATCATTTACCCTCAAGTGGTCTTTCTAATGAAGACCCTATCCCGCACTAGCTTTCCATCAATACTTCTTTTTGGTCGTGCCTTCAAAGAGCTTTGAATGGAGATTCTATCTACCATTTGCCCATAAGAGGATCTATTCTTTTTGAAATTTAATTATGTTTCCTAAATTATCGATTTTAGTTTGTGATAAGTAGGGTTCCAAATTTTCGCATATATATAAGAATACTAAGAGAGATAAATTATGATGGAGTTGCCTTGAATATGAAGAAAAATGGAGAAAAGTACATACTTGACTACAAATATACTAGGAACATTAATATTAACATCTTGTCAAGACTAAAGCCAAAGTAACCAAGTAATCTTGACTTAATTCTTACTAATCTGGTAATTAAATTGATAAAAAATGGGGCACACTACAACAATCATGCATTGGATGTTGACTTGAATGTCTCTTTGAGGTTATAGTAAAGGTTTACCACAGACCAAAATCATCATCCATTGGCTCCAAAAGGTTACATATAAGAATATTCTCAACAAAAAAGTAATACATATCATTTTAGTATTACACAAAAATTCTATACACAAGACGATAGAATAATTCAAGAATAGTATAAGAAATATAAGATTTTCTTATATAGAAACCTAAAAGGGAAAAAATCATGTTTCTTGAGCCAATTAAATTTATTCCATTTGTGTGTGTTATAGGTTTTAAATGATGCATTTTTCTATAATAGACGAAGGCGTTAAAACAAGATAGTGTACATGAAGTATGAAGGATGGCTTTTATAGTGTAAGTTGAAGAAGCCTTAAGCCAATAAAGTGGTCTTCAATAGATAGTTGGTGGTATGTTTGGCCATTCTTATTAGAGAATGGGAGAGCAAAGACCATAAAAAGAGCATAAGCCTTGGTGTTAAAGCCGAGCATCAACAGTCTTGCATCATTGGAAAACAACATAGATAAGGATCATGGTAAATTACTTTGTTAGTGATGGTGAATATCAAGGATGATGTCAATGACTTGAGTTAGCCTTGTTAGAGATTACATGCATCTATATTTAATGTCGATATCATACTTTGACCTAGTTGGTAATGGTGGGAATTATGATTGATTTGATGATGGGCATTGGCTATATTGGCAATAGCATGCATTGATGTTAGTGTTCATGACATGCATCAACTTTGTTGGCAATGATACATGCTTATGTTGGCATCGATGGTGCACATTAATTTTATTAAGAATAATGTGCATCGATGTTTGTGCCAATGATGTGCATTAGCATTCTTGATAATGGCACGTGTTAATAATTTTCTTTAAAATTTTTATGAGCATTATTGGTGTCATGCCCCAAGACCAAAATAGGAAGAATTGTATTTTTTTTTTCTAATTAATCTACTAGAGCCACTAATTTCATTTTATATCAATTAAACCAACGAAAGTATCAATATATCAAATCATTTATCTATACATCACTATTCAAAATTTATATAAAATAACTAAAAGTTTAAATTATAACATTCATTTATTATAACCCTTCTTGTTATAAAATAATAACAAAAAATATAAGAAAATAAAATAAACCTACAATTCCACTCTGATCAATCTCACCCATCTGATCCCCTTTATGAGCATGAAAATCAATTAAATCTGCATAATGAGCACATAGCCCAATAAATAATAAAAACCCACCACACTGCATTAAATGCAACATATCAAGAATCAATATGTATGCTTAACTCAATTAATATAAGTAGTGGTCATCAGTATGAAATCAATGATCAATAGCAATATATCGATAGAAGTTCAATATAATCAGTGAAATAAAAGTATTTCAAGAAGCATAAGAATCCATCAAAATTTTAATGAAAGTATATATATAAATATCAAGTGTCATACAATAAAGAGTATGTCAATTGTCTATCAATTATATTTATACCAATGACTCCATCACATATTTTCTATCAATGATTATGCAATGTGTATCTGTCTATCATTATGTCATACAAGGATACTATATCAATATGTCTATCATGTTTGTAAGTATATTTATCATATATTATAGCATTCTTTGTTAGTTTCAATGCTAGCTTTATTAATTCTATCTTTCAGTTAGTTCACATGCTATCATATAAATATAATAATGAATGTGATTATAAATAATAAAGAAATACATTCAACTTTAATGTGATATTTTCATTCTTCCATTTATTATCCATGAGTCTTATCAATTATTCATTATATCATCATATCATTATTATAGGTGACTTTCAATAATTTATAAAGAGTCGTTACTCTTTGCCAGTCAGTATAATCGGTCAATCAATTATAGGCTAACATCTAGGTTGACACCACAACCTTTGTATTAAGAAAAGTCTGTTAGCCCACCCTCTTGTATGGGATAACAAGTGCATATTGCAACCCAGGAATCAAGATTGAGCTTGTATTTTTGATGATAACAAAATTAATTATTGTGCTGATAATTTTATTATTTCTCCTAGCATATATTGGTTATGTCTATGTATTTTTCTGTGTACTAACATTTTAGGGAAATTATATACTACTTCAAATTGGTGAAGACTTTAAGACAAGTTAGAATAGGATTTCATGTAATAGAGTTTGTACATCTCTATTTTTTATTTCTTGAGTCTAAGTAAGTGTGATTGTAATTGGGTAACCATGCACACACATAGGGGGAGAGAGTTAAAACATAAATTTTTAAAACAAATCATAATGCACGATATACAATCGTACTGTACGATTTGTTTTAGATTTTCTTCCAAATGCAATTTCTCAAATATGGGCTTAAATTTTCTTAGTTGTTCGTATCGTACGATCTCAATCATATAGACGACTAACAGAGTATGAAAGCAGGTTCATACATGATCATACTAGATAAACACATTTAGTTTTGAACTGTTCGCACAGTACAATGCTAAGTCATACAGATGATTGACAGAATACAAAATAAGGTTCGTACACGATCATACCAAACGAACACATTCAGTTTTGAACTATTCATACAGTATAATACTGAGTCATATAGATGACTAACAGAGTATGAAATTAGGTTTGTACAAGTTCATACTAGATGAAGCTATGATTTCATTTAATTGTTCGTACCTTATGATCTACGATCATACCGTACAATTGTAGGACGGATCTCTTATAAATTGTAGTTTCAGGATAGGTTTTTATGAATTTTCTATAAATTAAGTCCTAAAAATTGACTAATGACTCCTTTGTTATAAACTTCTTTTGAGAGTGACTATTAAGAGTTTTTTTGGGAGAACTTGTGTGAGTGAAGAGTAAGAGATCTAGTGAAAAAAAATTGAAGAGATTCACAAGGTTGCCTAAAGTGAGGATCTCTTTCTTCTTCTTCTTCAAGTTTCTGCCCGACTTCTTTGGAGGCTCTTGGAAGAAGAACTTTAACATTGGATCAAGGTTCTCTGCCTTCATTAGGAGGGTGAAAGAGGATAACGATTCTCTACATTCACTTGGAGAGTGTAAAAGGCGACGGTTCTCTACCACACAGGGTTGGTGGAAGAGAGTTTGTAAAGGCTTCTCGGCCTTGCTGTGGGGGCTAAAGGAGAGTCACTTATGTTTAGTACAATACCTGGAGAAGGAGTCTCTAGGGAGTGGACGTAGGTCTAGTTGGACCGAACCACTATAAAATTTGGTGTTCTTCTGTTCTCTTTTATTTTTTGCATTTTTATTTTACACATTTTAATATTAGTGGTTGAAAAATCTTTTGTGATAATCGTATCCTAAAACTACATATTTTAAGACCAGAGATTTAATTATCTAAAAGATTTTAAAAGTTTTTCAAAATCCAAGAAATTTTTAAAAGATAACCAAATCACCCCCTTTTTGGTTAGTCTTGGGACTGTTTTATAAGGTCTAACAACCTACTCAAACTTTCAAGTGATATCAGAGCCAATTTTAAAAATTAAGGTTTAGACTACTTTTTGAAAAATGATCATGGCTAATTTTGGAATCTGAAATACTGCTGAAGGATATTCGATCGCTAGACCACCTTTATTCGATAACATTCTTTTTGTTTTTTAGAAAACTCGCATGTCTATTTTTTTGCAATCACTTGACTATCGCATGTATGTTACTAAAGGAAGGATATATTGTACCTACTAGAATTATTGATGGCATTAGAGTTGAAACATTATTTGCTGACTGGACTTTAGAAGAAAGAGAATTAGCACAATTAAATGCCAAATGTTTAAACAATTTTTTCTGTGCTTTGAAATTTGAGGATTACATGTGTGTTTCTACCTACAAAATTGGAAAAGAAATCTATGATAGACTTTGCATAACTTATGAAGAAACAAACGAGGTAAAGCAATCTAGGTTGAACATGTTATTACATGACTATGAACTATTTTGCATGAAACCAAATGAATCAATTTGTGATATGTACACAAGGTTTACTCAGATTGTTACCTCATTGCATGCTTTAGGTAGAGAACTCACAAATTTAGAAAAGGTTAATAAAATCTTGTGTTGTTTACCTACTGCTTATGATGCAAAGATAACTGCCATAATTGAATTAAAAAATTTGAACATATATTCTATTGACAATCTGCTTAGATTACTAATTGCTTATGAGCAAGGACTGAATCAAATATAGATTGATGCAAGAGACAAGAGGAAAGAAAAGAATATAGCTTTGAAAGTGGATTATTCAAAGAGTGATCAATCAATACATGAGGATGAAGAATATATTGCACTTATGACTAGGCAATTCAAAAGTTTCCTTAAGAGAAAGCAACGACGACATTAGCATTGGAACAAAGGTAAGTTCAATAAGAATTCAAAAGTTTTTAATGAAGTTATTTGTTATGAATGCAGAAAGCCTAGACATATAAAGATGGATTGCCCAAATCTTAAAGCTAAACCTAACAAGGAGAAAGTTGAGGAGAAAACTAATGTTAGGAAGGGCAAGAAAAGGATGCAAAAAGCTTTATGGGCTAACTCAGCTTCAAACTTTTCAGAAATAGAAGCAGAAGAGGTCACAAATTTATGCTCAATGGACGATAAACTTGATCATTTAGATCAAGAAGAGGTATATGACCTATCCTATGATGAATTATTTAAAGTATCTGAGAAAATTCATAATACATATAGGAAACTCAAAAAATTGCATGCTAGTCTTAGTATTAAGTATTTGAATTTTAAAAAAGAGCATGAAAATCTTAGAAAAGATCATGTAAACATAGATAGAAATCACATGGCCTTACTTGATGAGTTTGATGATTTGAATAAGAAGCATGAATTATTGAAAGCATCCTATAGTGATCTTGAAAATAATTTTAAAGTTTTTATGGGTGAATCTGAACAAAGGGAAATTGATTTAAAAATTGAAAATTCGATTTTGGAAAATGCAAACTCATATCTAGAAATAAAATTGAAAGCTATTAAGGAAAATAAACCATCTCCCACACTTGAACAGTTTTCTCCCGCTCCTTTGGTGTCTATTTCTCTCATTCCTCTGCAGAAGTGCAACCCCACCCTCCCGACGTTGTCGATCTCATCTTCTTTTTTGAAGAGCTCCAAGAAAAGGAGCCTCGCCTCATAACATAGCTTCTCAAGCAGAAGATACTCAAGGAGACAGTCGTCGTAGTGGTCATTTTTGGAGAAAGAGGTTTCTATGAAGAAGAACAAGTTGGATCAGATTAAAAAAGGAGTTGAGGGGTTGGAGCTGAGAATTGAGTTATGAGAATGGAGGTGGAGGCTCCAATCACCATGGTTCGGGATTTTGACAAGGAGGGAAGGAAAAAGGAATTGGAAGTTAAAGAACTTAACTGGACAGTATTAGATGAGCAAGGTGATTTGATGCGATTCACAATTGTCCAGTGGAGCCATTGAGATTGATGGGTTGGCGGGTCGTGTTAGGTCGACCCGTACCCGAACCGGGTTGGGTTCTGGTTGACTCGAGTGATGATGGGTCATTTTCGGGTTGGACCCGAACTCAACCTAGAAACCTATTTTGACACCCCTAATTTTACCTAAAATCCCAAGCACTCCATGAGATAGTTTATATTGATCCAAATGATTATAGATTGTTATTTAGGCAATTAAGTGCCTTCATGGCTTCAAATTTTAGGGATATTAGGCTTGCTGGATTTCTCTTATCAAGATGCGCATTTTGACTATATGCGCACAACATTAAGAGACCATTTGGTACCTCAAATGATATCACACTATTCTCAATAAGCTTCAAGTGCTTAATTTATGCCCTTTTAATTAGGATCATGACTTTTTTGGTATCGCTAGATTCTTCTCATTAAAAAAAATTATATTAAATATAAATTTTCTGAAAATAAAGTTCATATGATCCAAAATTAATTCTAAAATATTTTATTTTAAATAATATGTCAAGATTCTCTTTTCATCATATGAATTTTAACATTTTTTTTTTAGAAATTATGAATTTTTTGAGGATGTGTCTCATATATATTTATATACACACACCAAAAGTAAAAGATATAATCACTTTCTTCCATGCTAGCTTAGCTAACCTCGTTGGTGATATTTTTCAAAGCCTGGAAACGGTCAAAATAATTAGTCTAGTAATTCCATTTTGTGGAATTATCGAACCACACCGGTCTAATGAACTTTCTACCAAGACTAGTCATGACAGGCACAGACAATTCGGAATTTTTTTTTTTTGGAAACATTTGGTAGGTTATTATACCCCCAATTTCGAATGTCCCTTTAGTATTAATTAATTCATGTCAATGTCAACAGCATGTTCAATTACTCGCCTGAAGATTAGCTTTTCCAGCACATACGAAACCGAGAGAAATGAACTATTCTCATTGAATGGATTTGATTTCGGACCCAGAATAGGGTACAATGGTGGAGCCTTTCGGATTTCGGACCTTTGCCTTCAGTATGTACTATAAATGAGATGTGGACAGGTCTTAGAAATATATTGGATGGTTGGGCAATCTCCAATGACTTCTATGGCCCAATCAACTTTAATGACTACAATTTTTCAATAGGGTAAATTTTTAGAAGGAACCGGTTTCACATATGATATAGGAGAAGGATCATGTTATAAATTTCATTTAAAAAGGATCAAAAACGCACTGCATGGTCACGTTTTGTCTGAAAACGCAAAACAAATTTACGTTTTAATGGAAAACGTGAACAGTAATTGCGTTTTCTATTAAAACGTAATTTTTTTTTGCGTTTTCCATTCAATACTTCTTTTTTGCTGTGTAAATATCTATTTAAATTATTTTTATAAATATTATTATAATAACTAGTTTATATATAAGTAAAAATTATTTTTACAAATAAATACATTGTTGGACTGACTTTGTTATATAATTTTTACTGATATATAAAAACGCCAAAAAAAATTACGTTGCTGGACTGGCTTTGTTGTTTGCTGATGGAGTTTTTCATTCAATACTTCTTTTTTGTTATGTCAATATATTATTATAGTAATATTAGTTTATATATAAGTAAAAATTATTACAAATAATAATAACGTTATAATAATGTTACGCTTATTTAAATTGGGTTATATTTATGTAAATTGTTATAATAAGTTATGAATATAGAATTTTTATAATAAAATTGTTTTAAATATTGTCTTAGATATATATATATTATTAAATAAATATAATATTAGATATTTGATTATTTTTATTTTAAATATAATATATTATTTTTTAAATTATTTTTCTATAAATATAATGTAACGTTATAAAAATTTGTATATTTACATAATATATAAAAATTCGGTTATATTTTTCTTCTTTATTTTAATTTTTATAACTTAGACGTGTTTATAAATTTAAAATATTTTTCGTCAAAGAATTTTTTTTCTAATGTCAAACTAACATTACTGTTAATTAATGATATTTAGTAAATCTTGAAAATTAAAATTAATAAATTTTAGAGGTGCTGAATAGTGAAAATTATTATAATGAAAATTAATTAACATAATAGATGTCAAATTTGGCCAAAAGAAATTTAATTAAAATAAAATTTGAAATTAACAATTAAACTTTTTTTAAATTTGATTAAAATAAATAAGAAAAAATAATTTAATTTTCTCGAGTATAATATTAACATAATAAATTAAACTGAATCATCTAACTAAAATATAAACAAATCGAAAAGAAATTAAAAAATATATAACTAATAGAGTAAAAATATTATTTGATGCTAAGCAAAAATTGCTAATGCAAATCGCTGTACAGAAAATGCAAATAAGTTTTGTGTTTTTAGTAACGTTATTATTAATTTAAATAAATATCATGCAATTTAAATAAATCTAACGCCATTATTATTTGTAAAAATAATTTTTACTTATATATAAACTAGTTATTATAATAATATTTATAAAAACAATTTAAATAAATTTTTACACAGCAAAAAAGAAATATTGAACGGAAAACACAAAAAAAAATTACGTTTTAATAGAAAACGCAATTACTGTTCACGTTTTCTATTAAAACGCAAATTTGTTTTGCGTTTTCAGACAAAACGTGACTGTGCAGTGCGTTTTTGATCATTTTTAAATTAAATTTATAACATGATCCTTCTCTTAAATCATACGTGAAATCGGTTCCTTTTAAAAATTTGCCCTTTTCAATATATCTTCAAGTTCTGGATGAATTTAGGGGACGCAAGATTGTAGTGTTTTCTTCTTCGTATTTATTATAATAAATAAATAAAATGCGAAAAGAAAGAGTAACTAAATTAAATATAGTCATAGCTTATAATTCAATAATAAAATGAATGAATGTTAAATTAGTGAGGCTGAAGATTCCGTCCGGTTAAGAGATGGGTACAAAAAGAGGAGCATCGGTCTGTACAAATTTGATAAATTAGTGAGCTTGAAGATTCCGTCCAGTGAACAGATGGGCATAAAAAGGAGAGCATCGGTCTGTACAAATTTGATTTGTTTTTTTTTGAGAACTTTTTGGGCAGAAGCCCATTCATTCAAGTAAATGAAATATTATAAGTGTAGAAGAGAAAATAAAACCCAACAAGCTAACCAAAAACAAAACTGGTAGCTGAGGGTGGGGAAATCAATACAGATACAAGAGCAAAAAAAAAAACAAGAAAATAAAGAAAAAACTAAGAAACTAAGCAATTAAGAAAATAAGAGGACTCTGAATGATCTTCAAAATATGAACTCCAGCAAGCGGAAAGAGCATCAAAATACTCCTCGTTGCTGAGAAAGACCATCCAAGGAGAAGCTGGGCAGCACCAACATTCATCATCATTTATCAAAAAACCGTCTCCAGCATAGCATGAGGGATCAAAAAAAATGCCCCGGTTGCCACAAGGACTATCCATAAAGCATAAGTACTATAATTGAAACCAGAGAAAACTCAACACCAAGAAAGCCCCCAGATAAGGAGAAATGCATCTTTGAAGCCCGAAAGTATAGAAACCAGCCTAGAAGTATAGGCAAATCATAGAATGAAGTGCTGGAATAATTGAAAGCTCCTCCATTTAGTAGCATTGTAGATAACACTCTCTTGATTTTGGCAGCAATGGTGGTATGACATTCATAAGAATTCCCAAATAATCTATCGTTCCTTGCTCTCCAAATGAAATAGATGGCCGCACAAGTGATAAGGTAGTACAAACATTTTAATTGTTTACAAACACCCATATCCTTAATATGAGAGAATGCTTGATTGATGTTGGGCCCTAAAAGAGTGCAGCTCATCTAAGGAATCAGTTTTTTAAGGATTGCAAAGGAATCAGTCTAATGTCTACCTGACCATATTCGAAATGGTGGAACAAAAGAAGAAAGTCCAACATTCACCTGATCATATTTACAATAGTGAATGATGACAACTCGATGTTCGTCTGATCATATTCACAACAATGAGATAAAGGGTTAGAGAAAGGGGGTGAGTTCAATATTCGTTTGACCATATTCGTAATGGCAAATGAGAACGGCTTAATATCTACCTAACCATATTCACAACAACAAATAAAGAGCTTCCCTGAAGTCTAATATCTACCTGACCATATTTGCAACAGCGGGACAAGAAGAAAAAGGGTCCAACATCCACCTGATCATATTCAAAAAGATGAATGAGGACGACTCAATGTCTGCTTGACCTTATTCGAAATGGTGAAATAAAGAGTGAAAGAGAAAGGGAGTTCAACATTTACCTGACCACATCACAATGGCAAATGAGAACAGCTCAATATCCACCTAATCATATTCACAACAGCGAATAAAAAACTTCCCAAAAGTCTAATGCCTGCCTGACCATATTTGAAACAAAAAGAAGAAAAGAAGAAAAAGGGTCCAAAATCCACCTGACCATATTCAAAATGGCGAATGAGGACAACTTGATGTCTGCCTAACCATATTCGAAATGAAAAAACCAAGAGTTAAAGCTACCTCAATAACCACATTATGCACATGTGCATAGTGACGTGAGGGGAAAGAGAGGTAAAAAGGGACTTCTTGCGTACAGGAATCCATAAAGACTATACTATACGGGCCTGTCCATAGACTAGCACCATCTCAAAGAGAATATAAATACTCTTATGCAAAGTCAAAAGGAGTCTGTCGTGACTTTAAGTAAAGGAAAGAACACGACTGCTCAATATCAAAAGATCCGGGGAGTGAATCCAACTGGAGGAAGAAAGTGAGAAAAACCTTAAGTGATGACTAATTAAGAAATCTCAAGCATTTATTTAGTTACCACATGATAGAGGACAAATCATCGTGGCCACGAGTATCTAAACATAAGTAGAATTCTTTAGGCAAAACTGAGATTGTATACAATAAGAGGTAACCAACTAATGTATATTCCCCTAAACAGGAAGAAATACACAAGCAGCAAAGTAGAAGAGTGATCTCACACTAAGGAAATGGCAACTGAAGTGGTGATGCGACACACTCGTCACCGAGAACAGCAACCATGTTGAGGATCGATAATTACTAAAGAATCACAGTGGTAACACCCATACTAACTGATGGGATCCTGTGAGAGGTGCAAGCAACAACTATGCATCCCCATAATCGCTCCTGCAGCTAAGAGCAAGATCTTAGGGGAAATTATGTTGCTAAAGGGGTAAGAGATTGACTTCAACTAGAAAATCTAAATCCACTAAGCAATGATGTTAACATTTAAGGACTCTAATCCAATAATATTCCTTTCTAGAAGAGAACAACGAGTTTTGATATCTTTCTATCAAATTGAACATAAGTGTGATTCTTTAATGAAGAATTTTTTAAGAGGTTTACAAGATGCAATTAACGTTGAAAATAATGTTCATTTGGAAAACCATATTTTGGATTCAAATTTGTCCATGAATGACACCTAACCTTACTAGCAGTCAAGTTAAGAAGTCTTGGACCTAA
The DNA here is from genome assembly GCA_019925795.1 of Dendrobium chrysotoxum. Classification (NCBI taxonomy): domain Eukaryota; kingdom Viridiplantae; phylum Streptophyta; class Magnoliopsida; order Asparagales; family Orchidaceae; genus Dendrobium; species Dendrobium chrysotoxum. The sequence continues at coordinate 24,233,434 of CM034314.1, read as the reverse complement.
GAACCTGTAGTGAATATAGAAAGAAGAAGTTTTTGGTAAAAGCAATTCACTAGATCATTAGTGCCTTTAGAAGTACCAAAAGATCCAAAGTATACCTCTTCACCCTTTATTTGTAGGGGTCAAGGGCAATAAGGAAGGTTACATAAAAGAAGATAAAACATATAATAATAAATGAGACTTAATACAAATTGTCCTAGACATGTATCATGCTCTTATTTTGGGGATGGTAGATGCTTTTCAATCTATCCCCTTAGCCTCGAGGCAAGTCCCCTTGTGCTAAGTGGTTATGGGCGAGTGGGTGGAGTAGAGTCCTTAAATGTTTCGAGCAGAAAGAACTATTATCGATGAGTCCATCGAAAGTGCTGATGACCACTTTGATGGAGTCCTTGGGATGCCTAGAAGTGGGGGTCAAGTTTATTTAAGTTGCAGGGAAGGTGGACTCAATGGTCGACCGAGCGTGAGGAGTCGTGTTTGAATCTCCTTATGATGATCCTTTCCTGCAGGTAGGTTGATGGATTTCATTGATGGTTCATTGCTATGGGTGATGATGAGTTGCTTTGAGAGTGTACTTCTTGGAGGAGGGATGAGTCCTCCAGGTTTGAGGAGTCTCACATGAACCTTGGATGTTTCCTTAATAGTACTCCCATTAGATGGTATTTTTGAGTTGAGAATAATTATGCTTTAATGAATCTTCGTTGCCAGGATCTATGAGATTTGAGCTCTCTCTTTGTGACCTGATAAATACTTATAAAAGATCTGAGAAGGCATGTATGAGTATACACCTTAACCCCCATAAACTTTGACAACTTTGGTTTGATCAATAAAATTTATCAAGAATAAAATTTGTGGGATTCAATCATGTTATTGGCTTATTATTAGTATCTTGAAATCTTAGAGTAAATCGATCCTGATTAGTTCTCTATGATAATTTATTAATGTCATTTAAAATGACCCTTCCCATAATTTTTTATCCCATAAAAATTACTTTCAAAAAGAATATTTGTCAAAATAACAATATAATTAAAATATTAATATATTTGTCTAATTAAAAATATAATTAAAAAATGAGTCCAAATTAATGCCTTAGTACATATAGGAGAAACTCAATATTTCAAAATTTTCTACCCACCAAGGTTTAGGATGGTTGGTGGGCGAGTATGGTTAGGAACATCCCATCCCAGGTTCAAATCCCCTCTACTACGATTTCACCTCTTCAGTGGGGCAATATAAGTGTGAGTCCAATGCCATTAGGTGGCCTTACTAGATTTTGCCAAGGGATTAACTACGTCGTCAAACACTCTCTTTAAAATAACGACGGGTAGATATCCCCTTCAAAAAAAAAATTTCCCTATTTAAAGATAATAAAAAGTTAAAGCGTGTATCCGCGGCCTTACAATCCTGATGCAAATACTTTATAAATTCTCGTGCAGCGAAGAAATTTGCAGGGCTGCAGAGACCAGCGGAAACCGAGACAAAGAGAGAATAATAAGAAGAAACGACAAGAGCTTCCGGCTCCGGCGTTGACTGGCGGCGAAGTCGGAGATTCTGCCTCCTTCAAAATTTTCTCTCCTTGTGAAATCTCTGTGATATTGGAGCTTGAAGTATATTAGAGAGAGGGCTTGAAGCGGTGGGAGAAAGGGATACGTAGAGAGAGAGAGAGAGATGAAGTTTTTGGTGGAAGTGGAGAATGGGAGAGAGGGAAAGGGCGACGCGCCTTCCGTTGGACCGGTTTACCGGAGCGTCTATGCGAAGGATGGGTTTCCGCCACCGGTCCCCGGCATGGAGAACTGCTGGGATATTTTCCGGTGAGTTCTCAAAGAAATCAAGCTCATTTGAATTGGGTTCTGGGGTTCGGTTGTATTTTTTTTTATTAAATTAGTATTGTAATTGTTTGAATGTGTAGACTTGAGAATTGATTTTCTAGAATTTATCTGACTCTTTTAGAGACTGTTTGGGCTGTAAGTAGGACTTTCTAAATCGTGAGAGTATTACAACCTGAAAGCAGTTTCGTATGATGATTGTTAAATCCAACTAAATACCTGATAAACTATTTTGCTATGTGTTTTAGGATTTAAGATTAATGAATAACAGAATTGATCGAGGCAAAAAGGGAGGATAAGAGAAATATTAGTATTGATCATCTAATCAAACAGAAAAAAAATTACTCAGAACTTTAGGGGATATTTTATCTTTTTCAATAGCATCTGATATTGACGGATTTAAAGCAGTGATGGCAGCCGCTGTAGATTTGTTGGCCATCATCAGAGATTCAATTGATCCAAGAGCACTTGAGGAGCTCATGGAAGATGATGATGTATTTTTATGTGCTCAATTTGCATCAAAAATACTTTTTTTGTTTGCATATTTACTTTACAATTATCCAAACAATCAAAACAATATTATATTTATTTTATTTTATATATTTTAAATACTTGCATCCTAAATACGCCTAGCCAAACTGGCTTTTGGTGTATCAGAGTCTTCATCCACTAATTAAATTCGACAACAATATATTTCTTAAGAAATTTTTTCTTTGATTCTATTATGAAGGAAATTTTGGGTCTCAAACAACTCAAATTGGATTGGACTAAGACGGACCCTGCCTGATCCGTCTGAATGCTTAGCATGCAGAAGGACCTGTCGAAGTGAAATCATATTTTGTATCTACAAGGAACCAAATAAGCCTTATTGATTTTGATCCTTGTCATTTAAGGTTGAAATGAACCTTGTTTTGATTAATTTATAAAGTTTTGATCTAGATGGAAGAATCACTCATTTTGATGGAAGATATGGCTGAGCATCATGTTGGCTCTTGCTGTGGTTTTACGTGTCTATATAGAAAAATCCTGATAATTAAATGTTTGATAATGAAAAAAACAGGTTAAATTTCAAAATAGTCTCGTGACTATTTGTATATGATCATTTTAATCCTAGAATATAACATTGCTCTAATTTAGTCTCTCAACTATACAAAATTGATCCAAAATGATCCCTTTGGGACTAAATTGAGATCAATTTTGTAAAGTTGAGGGACTAAGGTTTCGTTTGTGATGGCTTTTTTATTGCTTCTTAAAACTGAGTTTTAGTACAAAATTAAATTTTTTTAACTAAAACTCCGTTTTAAGAAGCAGTAAAAAAGCCGTCCCAAACGAAGCCTAAATTGGGATCAATTTTATATCACAATTATAACATGGGGGATTATTTTGGATCAATATGTATAATTGAGGGACTAAATTAGGTTAAAGTAATACTTTGGAACTAAATTGGCCATACACAAATAGTCTGGGAATTATTTTGAGATTTTAATCTATGAAAAGAACATTGATTTATTTTAACATGTACTGTAGAAAAGAACATTCTTTTGATTGATGTCTAAAGAGTAGAGCTAGATGATAAAATTGCTCGGTTTTTTAAAAGATTTTGATACGGTTAATGATTACTCATGATGTGGTGTAGCATGTCTGTGGAGAGAAATCCTGATAACCGAATGCTTGGGCGTCGGAAGATTGTGAATGGGAAGGTTCGTTCTACTTATCTTCTTGTTCTGGAACGATTTTGAGTGGTTTTTTTTTTTTTTCACTTAAGCTTGTTGCTTGTTTTGGTCTGCTGACTAAAGATTTCTGGTAAGTAAGGCGATAAGTTTTCTTTGCCTTTCCTTGCAGGCTGGTGAATATATTTGGTTAACCTATAAACAAGTATATGACCTTGTGCTCAAAGTTGGTGGATCTCTTCGAAGCTGTGGGGTTACCAAGGTGAATTTTTTCTTCCTTCACCAGGCTTATCACCTTTTTCTCAGTGAGAATGAGCTAAGATTACTATCAGCAACCCTGCAAAAGTTTCTTCCAAAATCAGAATATGTACACTTTTAAATGTTTAGCAAAGCATATAAATGAAGTGTAAAGAATAATGGGATATGAAGGATTGCACTTGTAGATATGCCAATATTTTCAAAAAATATATATAGGTTGTAATTATAACAATGTTGGAGGACTTGAATGACATGAAAAAGTTGCGATTTCCTTTGTCCTTTGAAAATCAGCATCAAATTTCTGCTATTTTATTGTGACCATGTTTAACCTAATAGGGGTTAGTTGGTTACCTTCTTGTTTCATTTTTTTTATTTCTTTCTCTTTTTAGTTCAAATAGCATTTCTACTATAACCAATTTCTGTGGCCTGAAGAGCATTTTATCTTCTTGTCACCTGTTTTTCCTGATGTAGTATTCTTAAGAAAATTAATTTATTGTCTTTTTTACCTTTTTTTTTTGTTGCAAATTTTGAAGCTCAAAGCTGGATTTAAGATGCCTTTTCTTTCAGGGAGGTCGTTGTGGCATATATGGTGCCAATTGTCCTGAATGGATCATCAGCATGGAGGTATCCTGCTTCCTTTGCATGTCTATTATTGTTCATGCAGCCACTGCTTCTCCTATGTTTTGTTACGCTTTAAACTTGTTCAGAAGTTTATTACTTATTTTCTATTAGTTCCATTTGCATTTGCCAGCATGTCTAAATTTTGCTTCATTCACCTTTATGATCAACATGTGGAAAGTTATTCCGAATTGATGTGATTTTGCCATTTGATAATTTTTCTAATGCTTGATTTTTTAACTTCGCAGGCTTGCAATGCTCATGGGATATACTGTGTTCCTTTATATGATACCCTTGGTATGTAGTTTCTGTTATCTTGCTGGAATTGCAGTAACCTGCAAATTCATCACATATGGATTATCATATTCAAAGATGAATTGCTGAAATTATTTTTCTCCTCTAATTATGGCTGATGGTATGGATCTTTTGATGTTATGTTTAGAGCTCTAACCTTTAGTAGCTTGGGATCTATAAAGTATTATTACATACTTTGTTTCCACATGTATGATTATTTTTTATGATTCACGCTGAATCTAATTCAAATGTTTGTTCTTTTTCTTTTCTTCTTTAGGTGCTGGTGCAGTTGAATTTATTATATGTCATGCGGAGGTTGAGATTGTATTTGTTGAAGAGAAAAAGATTGGGGAGGTCTGATACCAAATAGTTTCTTTATAAATTGATTAGATATGGCTAATAACTACAGAATTAGAGAGAACATACTATTTTCTTTTCTATTTTTCGTATTAATATTTTTACATCCTTAGATGTTAGATTTTTGGATATTAATGTGTGAAATTTACAAGCTTATGAGGTTATTCATTTTCCCTTGATAAGGGTTCTTCATATGAAAAAGTTGATTTTAATTATCGTAGCTTTTGAAGTGAAATTCACCACAAGCTTGACCATGCCATATTTTTATTTATTCATGATGATTCCATTGCCTTTTCCTCTTTTCTTTCTTAGAAAAAATCAATATGAATACCTGTAAAATTTTTGTCACTTGTTTGTGTTGCGGTTAATGTAAATGCAGCATTTAGAGGGTGTATCAGGTTGGGCTTCCGTACAAATCAAAGTTTCCCTTCATCGTACATTAAATGTTAAAATACTAAGGGTTTTGTATTATGTCTTATGCTAAATTTCTCAACTTCATGTTTTATGCTAAATCTGCACTCTTGTAAGTTATTAGAACTAGGCACATGTTATTACATTAATGTCTCTTTGTAATAAGTATTTGCAAAATATTGCCATTTAACCTTATTAATTCTTTCACCCTAACAACTACAGGTGCTTAAAACGTTTCCTAGTTCGACCAAATTCTTGAAAAGTGAGTAGCAACCATTTCTTCCACTTCAAAAAGTATATTCCTGAGAATACCGGATGTTATCTTTGAATTTCAATCTTGTACAGAAATTGTAAGTTTTGGGAATGTCACGCCTGATCAAAGAGAAGCAGTCGAAAGTTTTGATTTGGCAATACATTCTTGGGATGAATTTTTGACTCTGGTAAGTTGGCTGGTTAATTGTAAATTTTTATCATCATATATTATTTATTCATATTCTTGTTCATGTATAAATTTAGGTTCTTAAATAGGATATAATATAGGTGCAGAATTAAATTTATCAACATAAAATGCAGATTCGTATTATAATTATAATTCATCCGGTGCATCTAATACATCTTCCGAAGCATATTGATGAACTATAACTTTTTTGGTAAGGTCATATTTAATTATGCATGATTCGTGTGTTGATGTATGCTTTACAGGCTTATAGGAGATGAAAATGATTTTTTCTTAGGGTCATTAGGCACATGTAGTTGTCTTACTAGAATAATATTATTATTTCTCAATGTCCAAGTATTTTTGTAAGGCCTCATGTAATGCCTTTTGAGTGTTGTAGCTTAATTCATCCCTGACATCTTGCCTAAAGCCTTTAATGAAATTAATAATAATCACTTCATACTATAGAAACCAATAATATTTAGCTATAAGACTTTTAAACCATGTATAATATTTAAAAACACTATAATCACTTTGTTTACCATGTTTATATTTATCATATAATTGGTCCATATTTACTGAATGATAGATATGTTTCCTAAAGTTTATGTTTCAGGTTAGCCCATTTAAATTCAGTGGTAATGGCTTGCTAAAATATTGAACATTTTTTTATTAGTGTTGATTTAATTCTTCGGGTATCAGAGAAAGTATGATGTTGTTGACCTGTAGACCTAATACAAAAAAAAAGGATTTTTGCGTACCTGTCGGACCTCCTACGCTGCCCTATGCATGACTAGAGGTCGCGTCTTGCCATGCCTTCGCACGATCTCGCCATATCAATGTCGTGCTCCGCTCATCTGGCTCCTGCAATCCACTCCTTGATGCCTCGTCTTTAAATAGCGACCGGAGCTCTCTCGCTCTTTCCCTTCCCTCTCCCGCAAGCTCCTCAGCTCCTGCGTTGCTGTTCGACCTAGCTCTCTCACGACTTTCCCCTCCTGTGGGATCGGAAGCTATGGCATTCGATCGGGAGCAACAACGGGAGCTCGCGTGTAGTGAAGTTAACTTTCTCCATTCCGAGCGCTCCTCCAGCTTCTCCGTCGTCGGTCGACTTCGGTCCTCCAGCAACATTCCCTTCCTCTCGGTTCGGGAGTTACGACGCTTTGATCGGAGGCAGTGATGGGAGCCCGCACGCTGTGAAGGTAACTTTCTGCCTTCTGCGAGCTTCTTCGGCCTATTCCCGTAAATTCGCCAAAAAAATAAAAAAAATATATTTAATTATAATCATTTTAATTAATTTTAATTAATTATAATGGTTATTTTTAATTAATTATAATTATTATAATTAATTATAGATAATTTTAATTAAGTTATTATAATTAATCTAATTAATTATAATTAACTTTAATTTGAATTAAATTTAATTAATTATAATTGATAAAATTTAATTATTATTAATTATCATTAATTAATTATGATTTATTAAAATTAATTAATATCAATTAGGTATAATTAATTATAAATTAATTATAACTTATGATTTTAATTATTTTTAATAAATTTTAATTAATTATCTTAATTAATTATAATTAATTATAAGTAAATAATTAAAAATAATTTGTTAATTAATATTAAGTATAATTAATTCAAACAAAGGGAGAAAAGAAGCATGTGCCCCTTCTCTCGCCTCGATCCACGAGCCAACACTGCCGGTCCATATTCAAAGGTATAATTTCTGAACTTAAATCCTGCTCTTGGTGTTAACGACGAGCCGACAAACCCCCTACGCGCTCATGTAGCGTAGTCGGGAAGAAAACCGGTGCGGCGCTTGCAACGAGGTGGGTAATCCCCGGACAGCTCACATAGTATGAGGGGGACGAAAATTAAGTACCCATATATGGGGAAATCTCTATGCTCTTTGCAACAGGTGCCCAAAACCCCTAAGCGCTCACGTAGCATCTTAGGGATTGAAAAAAAAAAAACATAGCCGCGATGTCACCCGACATCTATCTGAAGTGCCCACGTGGCGTCGAGGGGAAGGCTGCCTCTTGGTTTTTCCCCTAAACAGGGGAGACGCCGGGAGGTTGCCGAAAATTCCGGTGAAAAGGAGACTTAGATTTGGACTTGAATTTGGACAAATGAAAAGAACATTAATTGAATGAGAAATTTACATACATACCACTACATACATATCAATTGACATATCTAACACCTAATTTATTAATACTACACTTATACCACTCAAATCCCTATTTCACCTCTTTTCTACCACTCCGTCTACGGCATACATCACGACGTCTTCTTCCCGCCGAAATACCATCTTCGCGCCAAACTGCTTCTTCCCGCGATTTGCTTCGCCCGACGTTTGGCGAACTGCATACCACCGACCTGCCGACGTTCTGCTTCCCAGGTTTGGTTTTACCGCATTTTGCTTCCGGCGTTCGTCGTTTTGTAGGTTAGCTATGCTCATTTAGCAGTAAGATTACCGGATTGTGTGGTAGATGAAAGTATACCTGTTATGAATGTTGCCAATGGAGTAAGCCATGCTCGTTTGTAATTATCAAGTTTAGCTTACTGGGATTGTTTCATATTATGATCCATCAGGAAAAGTGATAAAATGGATTGTACTGAATTTGGTTCTTTGAAGAGATTAGTTTTTGATGTACTTTAGTGGAACTGTATCAAAAATAGGTAGTAGCTATCTTAAGGATTCTTTGGTTCAATATTACCTTAATTTTAGTGTTTTCTGTGTGGCACTATAATGTACATGGGGGGATGAATTTTGGTTCATTCTTATAGTTTTGAAGATCTAGAATGATGGATTATCCTAGGATAACTATTTTGTTTTAGTTTAGCAGTGAAAGAAGTTTTTTTTGTTTTTCTTGTTGGTGAGCCATGCTAGTTTCTCAATGCAGGAACAATAGAAAGTACAGTGAGCAATTGAAGTTGATTATAGTATTTGAAAGAGATCATGCATGGTTCTTCGAGTGTTCCAACTTTATGTTATGAAGATTTAACTGTTGGCACCTTCTTTCCTGATGCAAAAAGTTTCAAGCATGCTTTGCGATCAGTTGCCATCAAGGAGAATTTTGGGGTCAGGATTAAAGCTAGTGATAAGAAACGTGTTATTGCCACATGTTCTTATCAAGGTTGCAAATGGAGAATTCGAGCTTCCCTATGTGAAGATGATCAAACTTTTGAAGTTAGGAGACTTGATGGAGTTCACACTTGTCCAGGGATCAACCGTGCTGGGAATAGACTAGCCACATCTTCATGGGTTGCCAATGAGATTAAAGAGATGGTCAAAAGGAATCCAAATCTTCCTCCAAAAGATATAAATAACAATTTAGAGAAAGAGTATGGTCTTTCATTACCTTACATGAAGCTATGGAGGTAGAGAGAGCAAGCTCGTGATAGTATATTTGGCTCTATTGATGACAATTATAAATGGGTTCCGACACTACATGCTGAATTGATTGGTAGAGATCCTGGTTCACATATCACATATATGTATGACCAACGTGATAATTCATTTCAGCGATTTTATGTCAGTTTTAAGATGTGTACAGATGGATCCAATATGGCATACGTACGTTCATGATTACTACTACGTGAACAGGTAAATATTACATTTTAACTACGTTCGCTTCAATTTCCATAGCAAACTTCGTTCACTTATTTCAATTTCTGTAGGTACATGATGGCGTACGATGGAGCAATTGTCATGTTGCCCGGTAAGGATCTATGGAAAGTGGTTCATGACATGGTGGAGATTGGAGTTCCAAATACATTAAGACTGAGGGGAAGACCCAAAAGAAGAAGATTACCAAGTTTCTTAGAAAAGGACAAGAAAGTACATAAATGCAGTAGATGTAATCTTTGGGGTCATCATCGAAGTACATGTAAGAACCCATTACAAAAGAATATCGATGACGTAGACGTAACACAAGTTAGCCAAGAAAAGCGTCAAAAGTTGCGAAGTAGACGGGCTATTGAGGAGTTGGGAGATGAGTACGAGTATGCATATGTAGAAGGTTTTTGGGTAATTGAATGTTCATGAAGATTTTTGGGGTTTGACTTTTTTTTTGGACACATAGTTTGTATCTGGAATGTGAAATTGTGTTTGCAAAAAAGTGCTGAATGTTCTTTTGACCAGATATTTTTTGCATAAATTTGACTGTTGTTCCTTTTTTTTGGACATATTTTCTGTTGTGCTCAGAATGGGCATGATATTTCTTACTGGACATGGCAATTCCTGCAACAAATAGCATAGAGAAGAAATTCTATTTTGGACCATACAGTTTCCCTGCTTATATTGTCTGAGACATGAATCCTATAACAAATAGTATAGAAGAAAAAATACCATTGACAAAACAATCTTTTCAATATTTGTTGGATAACCAAATAAGGTACAACATACTCGATTAACACCTCAATACAACATTACAAACCCAACCAAAAAATACATAACATTGACGACTACACAAAACAAAAGAAGACATATTAATCTTCTTAATACTACTTAGCATTACCACGTCCATACAGCACATTGTTCGACACAACATCTTACAAACTCAATCAAAGACGGATGGCTATGTCAAGAAGAACAGTTGCAATGAATAGTTTGATCAAGAAGATGATCCAGTCAAGCTTCTCATAAATCTTTGCTTGAAAGCCTTCGTATTCATCATGTGCACCATAAGATGCCTCTTCTATTTCATCCATCCATTTAAAGTATTTGCAGTCGTCATCAGTTCGATTATTCATGCACCTATAAAATTTTCTTCCAGTATTAGATCCGCGGTGACAAGTTAATAGTATACAATTCAGGTGACAATAGCAATAAACTCGAGAACGTGTGCCCCTTTCTCTCGTAGCAGACGAATTTGTAGAGCTCATTTGAAACGTTAACCAATCTGTCAACAAAGAAGAGCAAAATGAGCAAACCGTTACAAGAAAATGCAATAAAAGAGTCAACAAATGCATTACGGGTCTTCTGACATTGCATTAAGCATAGAATTTGAGTCCAAGACTAACAACTTCCCTCTCCTAGAGTACCATCATAGAAATTACGATGAAAACAGGACCCAACAACAGTTCCTTGTTACAAACTAAAACATAAATCACCATCACGTCAAGTGAAAGACACCTCATCTCTCAATGTCCCTCTCAATTTCAATTATATGATAATCTGACCTCTCTCTACCTCTCTCTCTTCCACTCATCCATTAATGCCATCTTCCTTTTTCCCCAATGCAACTCCATTCAATATAAGAGAAAGAGGATAAGTATTCACTAAAACCAAGCTGTTGGCTTTATACGGAGACCTAATAGCAGATCCATGATGTATTTACTATTCCATCTCTCATTAGTTCTCATTAGTTTTACTACTCTGCTATCCCAAGGCTAAGAAGAAACCCTTCCCAAGAGCCACTAGTGTATATATAACATAAGAAACACCCCCATTATAATTAGACCCTTGGTTTTTCTTGTATAAGAAAAGTCTCTCTCAAACTTAAGAGAAAATTCTATAAGATGGTAGTAAGACCTGTAATGCGTTATAGTGCAGTGTCAAATTTGTGGGCTGTACCTGTAACAAGGAACAAATTCTATATATGCTTGAGATACTTATGTAAAAATAGAATGGAAAAACTTGTGCATAGCTTAGAATGCAAAAACAGCTACAGCTCGCGAGAAAAACTACAAATCAGACCTACAGCTCGCGAAAGCCAGAGGATTCGGCCAGAGAAGTCGCAGGGGAGATCAATGTACAAAACAGTTAATGCTTGAAAACAATTTCAATGTGAATAAAACACATTCTGCTTGAGAAAAGCTACAAACCAGACCTACAGCTCACGAGATCCAGAGGATTCGGCCAGAGAAGCCCCGAGGGAGATCGCCTGCCGTGAGAGAATAGCAGCGAGGACGATCTGCGAAGATCTGCAGCCCGCGAGAGAAGAGCCGCACAGGTCGCGAGAGAAGCGGGAGAGAAGTGGGATGAAGAGGTTTTTGCGGTGGTTAGGGCTTGCCGAACGAAAGAGACGGAGTGAGGTATCGCTTTAACAGAGTGGTATTTTTGTTGTGAAAGTAGTATTTAGGTGGTAGGAGTGTAATATTTAAGTATTAGGTGTTAAGTATGTAATATACAAGTTATAAAGTGGTATGTATGTAAATTTCCCTAATTGAATTTGCCAATATTAAACTCAAATTTGAATGAACTACAAGAGGCTTGAACTTTTAAAGATAGCAGAGGACTCAAATATGATAGAGATTTGAACTGGAATGAACAAGACTACGGAGAACTTGGACATGTGATTGAACTCAAATGACATTGAACTCGAACTGGATCGTAGAGTACATTGAACTTAAGTGAACTTTGCTTGAGTGCAAATAGTAAGTATCTTGAACTTGAATTCGAATAAATGAGCATAAAGGATTAAGTTTAACTTGAAATGAATTTGCATAACAGTGAATTAGATTTTAAGTTAACAAATGCACACTAAACTAAAAATACAAGATGCTAAGTTACAATCCAATCCATTTGAATGAAAGATTGAATAAAGATTGTGAGCAGCATCAAGGAATAAATGAAATGATGAATATCAATGAGTAAATGAAAGAGTTGTGGTGGACAATATTCCAAAGAAATGATTCATATGCAAATAGGGAACTCGTGACAAGAGGTCTTCATACATGAGTAACATGCGAGTTAATGTGTTGGTTCCTTACCCATATTGAAAATCAATGTGAATGAATGGGCACATAAATCATATGGATAGGAATTCAATTATCATCCGATTACAAGCAATCATCAACAAGGGGCAAATGGAGAATGCAATAACATGTTCATAACTAACAATACGAGATTTTCAATGAACATAAGGAATTATTACTTCAATTGGAATGCGAATATCATCAAGCAAAATGCATCATGCAAGATTTAAATTATCTTCACATGATGGTGGAGGACCTGCAACGTGCGATATGACCTATCTACAATTAATAGTCAACAAGAGTTGTAGAAAACATAGCAACTAACATACAAGCAACAATGAGAGGCAAGGTGATGGTAGTGAAACAAAGCTAGTGCACAGTTAATGTTATTCGACTGTGGAACAAATGCATTGAATCTCCGTGAGCTATATTGATTGCAATGAACATGTAATCTAATTACATAAAATGTTCATGAGTAGAGCATGAAGAGCATGTGGTGAATCTCTTAACATCTACATCATCAACAATAATTCAACATACAAGTAAATGCATGAGCCTCCTACAAGCAAAAGAGTTTGATAGGTGACATGTGATGAATTCAAACATACGCACAACCAGCAATGGCGAACATATTGCGAGGATGGCTGGCCTTCTATGAGCATAAATATACATATGAAACACCATCTGAAGGGAAGAATCTGCAAACTATTGTTATATGTGATGAATAAATGCCAGGATGTTCACATAGTCAACATAAATCAAACAACATATTCTCTAGCAAAATTTGCCCTGTGAATTGTATAGTGGATGCAAATACCCGCTACTGGAAGCAAAATGTTCTTTATAAAGATATCTTATATGCTTAATAATATACTTGCTGGTGGTGATTGGTACGAGGTACAGAATGTCGTAATGCTCTCACGGTCAACAACCAATTAAGGGGAAAACAAGTATGTAGATCCCTTGCGAGCAAAGGGTGATCGATTGACGATGAATGTAAATGCCTACAAGTCATTGAAAAGGACCCCTTGTGCACTCTATATGTCGTCTACAGGGAAAATATAAAAGAGAAAGGCGGCAGATGTGAGCTCCTACAAGTTGCTATAGTAGACCCGTTGTACATTTAACCTATTATCCACAAGCAAAATACAAAGTGAATACATCAAATGAGCTCCTACGAGCTGCTGTAGGAGACTCGCTATAAATACAAAGTGCCATCCCCAAACAAATACAGAAGACCATCATCGAATACGAGCTTCTACAAACTGCAATAACACGCCACCAGATCCACAACACTCATGCAAGTGGACAAAAGGCGTATTCAAACTCTCAAATAGGATATTGTGCACATTCAAATGGCAGTTGCATACACAACTGAATGTCTAAAATATCCCCTATGCACGTGCACCGTAATATGTATGCACATAGGCACACTTAAATGCACGTGTAACTGTAAACCAGCATGAGTCCTAGCGAGTGTGTTGTAGGAACACACGTAACATCTAGGAATGCTACGCGGGTCAATAAATTTGAACCCGATTCTCCTAAGCAGGTAAGTAGGAGTCGACAAGGTTCAACAAATAATTACAAAATGCCCCCAAACACCTGCATGGGCCCCGGCGAGCGTGTTATTGGTCCACACGTGACGTCTAGGGATGCTGCGCGAGTCAATAAATAAACTCGAGTTTGACTCCGATCTTTCTGTAAGAGTATATAGGAGTCGACATTGCTCGAACTATTGAATAAATATTCAGTCACGATGATGACCGAAATATTTGTTTATAGTTCATATTAGGCCTTCAAGGCCTCTGACAAAAGAAATTCATTAACAAAAGTCTAAAGCTTACGAAATCTGATCCTCTGTTGACAGCTCGATAGAGTCGATAAGGTTCAATCCACAAATGAAATAACCCCATCACCCCGATGATGGCTGCATTGAATGTAAATCTCAACTGAAGGGGTTAATTTCAAATATTCAAAATGCTACCCAAACACCTACGAAATTCAAAGCTCCAAAGAATCCGAAATTCATTCCAAAATTTCAAAATATTTAAAATTAAAATCTAATCATCAAACACTTAAAACAAAATTCATCCACCCTTCGCAATAGTTTGCCAAGGTGGACAAATTGAAAAATACTTTAGCTCACAAAGAGCTAATGTCTGGTCAAGAATATTTAGGATCCATTCTTAAACAATCTCCTACCAGTAAGGACGTGGTACGTGTCCTCTAACCGGCAGTTTCGCTGCCAAATGACACTACAGGATAAACGGTTATGACCCGGGGCCCTCTGAACCGAGTGGTTTTGCCACCAAATAGCACCACGAGATAGAGGTTATGGCCAGAGTCAATACGTTCCTTAGTGGCATCAAATTCTTGAGATATGAATCAATATGATATGATCGATAGGGCACAAAGGCCTCTGTTAGCTAAGGTGGATTCAAATTTGTCCCCTTAGACAAGCATTCACCCCAGGTCTACAAGGTACCCTTAGATGAAGCAACTCAAGGCTGCCGACAAGGATCCTTCTGTCAGGTTGGGTCGACTACCTCCTTTGACTAAGTAGACCAGGGACCACGATGGCCCGGGACGACGAAACCATGGGATCTTGATTGGGTCCATCATCCATTCCCCCACCATCCGCTTTAAGTACAAGATGGTGAAATTTTCAATTTTAAATATTAACCCTTTTTCAATTCTAAATGTTCATTGCTGCTACTATATGCCAGATATGCGTATCTCTACGTATTTGATTGATGGTTAGCCTTAATTGAAAGTTCTCTCTCGTGATCGGGAGGGGTAATTAACTAAGGGGCTTGCGCCTATAGGAAATCAGAACTCAGATTATAAAGTCCTTGTAAAATGAGGGCGAAATCTTTGGTTAGTGTCTTATCTACAAACCTACATGCCTTCCAAAATTTATCCCGAAACTTAATTCCGTTAAAACTCCCCTGAAAAGCAGCAGGGGGAGGCCGGGGCCGAATTGTCGGAGACCACAGATGTTCAAAAAGGGTCGGTTGGCTATGTATGCCACACACATCTTTTAATTGATGGGCGCTGTATGGTTATCAAGACATATGACTGACATAATTTATGGATTATATAGGATTGGCTTGCTCGGCCAATCCTTTAAAAAAAAAATGATGTTCAAGCAAAATTTTCAAACTATTCAATTTAAAAATTATATAAGATTAAATCTCCCATCAAATTTACGAATATAATTTTAGACTTCATTACTCACATTAGGACCATAGGCTGCCTGATTTTATTTATATTTGCATATTTTGTTCTTGGTTGATTAACGTTGTTATTTTGCCCCAATTCTAATTAAATATTTTGTCAAATTCTTAAGCTTATATATCAATTTAATGTGGGATGTCTAGGATTCCTAACGTTATAAAGTGATGCAGTCAAGAAATACCAAAAATACGCAAAGCTATTGGTTAAAAGCTACCAATTAAACTAATTACTTGTCT
Organism: Dendrobium chrysotoxum; assembly: GCA_019925795.1. Lineage (NCBI taxonomy): Eukaryota > Viridiplantae > Streptophyta > Magnoliopsida > Asparagales > Orchidaceae > Dendrobium > Dendrobium chrysotoxum. The sequence continues at coordinate 24,217,383 of CM034314.1, read as the reverse complement.
ATTTTTTATGCAATAAAAACATACACAAAAAAAATCAATGATCATTTCGGGTTGCATTCAAAAAGTCCACTTGTAATATGTACTAAACTCAATAATTCTCGCAAAATCAATCAGAACTTATGAATATGAAAGAATAACAAAGTAAAAGTCACCAAATAAAGAAATCCACGCCTCATGGAGGTTGTTTTCCTCCAAATTTTGTAGTCATATTTGTGTTACAAGTTTTAAGAAATCAAAATCTTTTATTATGTAATTGAATATCTAATTTCTTGCCTCAAGTTTGTATTTATAATCATTCAAACTCCGTTAGTTGGTAGCGGGTGCCACCTAATTCCAGTGGTAGGAGCCTTGGAAGTTTTTTCCAAGGTCTTGGGTTCTAAACCCCATCTTGTGAACTTTGGGTTGGAAAAAAAGGTAAGCTTTCTTAGCAGCTCATGGATTTCTCAAATTCAGTGAAATTATGTAATACCATATCGTGCAATTATAGTTGAAGCCAATAGAAAACCACCATAGCTAGGTTTCCATAATCAGTGTCACTAAAAACTACCAACAGAAGATGATATAGATAGACATGAAACAGTACTAGTGATCATGAAATTTGTGGCTACTAGTTTGGTAATCAAATAACGATTCCAGATCTAAGTATACCTAAACCATGTGAAGCATAGGATTAGCCTAGGATTTAGCGCCTAAGTAGGTACCCATGAACTTTTAAACCCAACAACAATAATAACATCAAGCTTTTATTCCACTATGTGGGATTGGTTACATGAATCCTTTTTCTCTGTTGTATCCTATTAAGAGTTAAATTCTCATTAAATCTAATAAAAAGATATCATTTCTAATACCTTCTAACCCACTCTTTTTAAGTCTACCTCTACCTTTCTTAACATGGATCGGATCTAATTCATCTACTCTCCTAACTAGGTCATTAGAAGGCCAACATTTTTTGTGACCAAATCATCTAAGGCCACTCTCTAATCTTATCGCCACTGGAGCTACTCCAACCTTTTCACGTATATACTTGTTTTGCATTCTGTTTCTAAGTGTAAAGCTTTTAACCCAGAGATGCAAAATTGTCAAATCAATGATCTAGGTGAACTGAGAATACATAAATTGTACCAATCTAAATAACCAAATCAGACTAGGTTTCCATAATCAATGCTGCTAAAAACTTCCAGCAGAAGATCATACAAATTGACATGAAACGCTACCAATGAGATCATGAAATTTGCAGCTACAAGTTTGGTAATCAAATAACGATTCCATAAAGAACCACAATAGCAAGGTTTCCATAATCAATGCCACTAAAATTTGCCAGCAAAAGTTCACACATATAGACATGAAGCAATACCTATAGAGAATGAAATTTGGCTACGAGTTTTATAATCAAATAATGATTACATATCCAAGTATAACTAAATCGCATAAAGCATAAGACTGGCCTAGGGTTGAGCGGCTAAGCAGAGGAGCCAATGAACCTATAGGCCTAGAGATGCAAAATGGTAAAATCAATTAAGTAGCTGAGCCAATAAATCTAGATACTGTACCAAACTAAATAACTAAGTCGCTCTAGGGAATCATAACATTAGAGAACTCAATCCATTCTCCTAGACAACATAAGTAATGCTGAAACTTAAAACTAAAAGGTCTCTAAGATCATTTATTGGATTGACGTTTTTGGAGATTGTAAACTTGTAGAAATGCATTACTAAAATGGTGTTTTTTTAACTCTTTGTGTGTAAATTTGCGAATAAATGGAATTGAGAACAATATGTTATATGTGTACCTGATATCAAACTTAATGCCTGTTTGCGGACTTTTAAGTACTCAATGCGTACATTACTGTAGGGGGATAATCAGCTCTTTGATCTTCCGATAAACCAAAAAACAGATATCAGCACCATAATGTATACTAGTGGAACAACTGGAGATCCTAAAGGTGTTTTGATTTCGAATGAAAGCATCATAACACTTGTTGCTGGTGTACTTCGGCTGCTCCAATCTGCGAATGAAGAGGTAATTCATATGTTCTTGTATTGTTACTACCAGATATTAGTTTAAAAGTTCTTCTGGGCACAATTGTCCAAATGGCAAGTTTCAATTTTTTGGTTCTTTTTTCTGCTGCATGAATTTTTAATTTTGAAATTTTTAGATGTTCTTTTAAAATTTTCAGCTCCATGATGACGATGTTTACTTGTCCTATCTACCTTTGGCACATATTTTTGATCGGGTAGTTGAAGAGATGTTCATATTTACTGGGGCTTCCATTGGCTTTTGGCAAGGGGTAAGCCATTCTGTAGCAAAACGTTTGGTCTGAGTATACGTTAACTAATTGTGCTTTTTGTTTTCAGGATGTTAAACTATTAGTGGAAGACATAGCGATGCTAAAACCTACTATCTTTTGTGCTGTTCCACGTGTACTTGATCGAATTTATAACGGTACTGTCATTTTAAAATTTTATGCAATCTTACCGTGTTTTCTACTTAAAATTAATGTTGGATAAGATTGTTTTGGTATAATTTTGAATGATATAAATTTTAGATGTATGAAAGGATAAACAAAAAGGTAATATGGCTACAAGGTGGACAAAAAATTACCTAAATTAGGGCTCAAATAGTTGGGATGAGTCCACTTATAAAATGCAATTAGATATGCATCAACCAAGATAACATGCACTGGTATATGCATGATATGATTCGGATGTTACCGCTTATGGTACACTTTTCTTTTCTTCTAATTGCTAAGGCTGAATAAATGACATTGTTTTGTTTTTCTTTTTAGAAGGGAAAAAATTAGCTCAAGTAGATATTAAACTATTCTCAACAATTATAAATGCTGAACTGTAGCAGTATCGTAAAAACCTTAGTTGTTAGAAAGTGAAATTCTTATGTAACTGACCGTTTAAAGAGTAGATTATGTATTTGAGATGATTTGGTTGTTATTTGTTGTGATTCTAACAACAAGAGATGATGAAAAACTTTTGAAAAATGACTTGAACCTCCAAAAATTTGACTCATTATTGAATTTTGAATGTTGCTAGGAAAACATCATTATGAAGGGCGCCAAATTTGAATATCCTTTTCTTTGTGATCATCACCATCATCAACTTATCAACTCATATCGATTTGGTTTCTTAAAATTTCCTTTGTAACATATTTCCTGATTGTGCGAGCAACGAATGGAATCATCTTGTGTGATAGTAACGGAGAAAAGCTATCAATTTGTAAAATGATCTTGGGTCTTCAGCTCTAAGCGTCACCTATTATCATGCCACTGAATAAGAAGAACATGGTGGTGCTAGCAGTTACAGAATAAAGCCGACTTAATTAATTTGTTATGAAGTGGGACATAATACAAAAGGTTTGCAATAATTTTTATCTCCAACACTAAATTCTATTAGGATCTGAGGCACTTTCTTACTTTATGCTTGATATAATCTCATGCCTAAGCTCAGTCATTGGGTCATAATTTGGCTTGGGTTCGAGATTAGACTTCGAATCTCGCAGTTGGCAAATCCTCCTCAAGAGCCATGTTATCTTCATATTTATCCTCATCGGCCTGTTAATACTTTATCTATCAGTCATCATCTTAAGAATACTTTCTTGAAATTTTAAGCTCTTCTCGAGCTAAAATTAAGACTCAAGTTTAAGTACATCATCACATTTGGGCTTGGACTTTAGTGTTTGGTTAACATTCCTTATGCAGAGATGATGGAGTGGACTATTGTTGTTTTGAAAGGTAACACTTAAGCATGAACGTGTGAACATCAAGTTTTTTGATAGAAGTTAGATGTTTGTTGGTCATTTGTTGAGACTTGGGAAAATATCAATTTTTTGGACTACGAATGTTTATCTATTGTTGATAAGAATATACATCATATGATTCATTTGTTTAAGCTCGGAAGGAAATGATCAATAGCATATCATATGACTATTGTGAACAAGGATATTTATTGTGGCAATAATGCACATCTTCATAATCATATATATGTACATACATATGCATATAGACAACAAACACATATATATATATATATATATATATATATTCACATAGCTAGAGTATGAGCATTATCTTGAATGCTAATATATTTTAAGTGCATCTTAAATTAATATTTTTTAGGATTAATATTTTTTAGGAGTCGAGCCATTTATCGACCTGAGCTCGAACTGGCTCACGAGTTGGCTTGATTCACTTATACCCTTTATTTATATATATATATATATAAGTGTCAAAAAGAGAGATCTTAGAGGGAGAATTTAGAGGTGTAGAAAAGAGTCACTATAGAGAGAGGCAATAGTCATGGAAGTGAGAGGAAACTTCTTCCTCCTTTTTTTTAATTGCCTGGTTCTTTAATAAAACAATAGTATTCTTGAATTAAAAACATTACCTACTCGATATGGTAGTTGGATATCTTTTTAATGTATAGGCGGTGGGTTCAGACTGAATTTGTATGAAGATATTTACATTAAATTTACTTTCAATAACAATAGTTATTAGGCTATTAAATTTGTGCATTGAAGGCATAAAATTCAAATCAGGTGATAAACTAATGGTTTGTTTAATTTCTGAAAAGTTTTCCTTAAGAAACTGATACTAGGAAAACAAAATTGTATAAAGTCATATGGCTCGTTGATGAATGCTTATAAGTTGTAAATCTAAAAAAAATTTGATTTTTAATGTATTTATTTAACTTATATCATGGATCATGAAAGAATTCCTTGGATTCTTCTCTTTTTTTTAATCTCATCTTTTATGATTCATGTCCGCTAAGTCATACACACGACTCTACGGTTTTCATACTATCATATACACGACTAATTTTTTTTTTTTAACTCAAGTAGATTGATGTAGGATTCACATTTAGGTCTTCAATGATTATGACTTCTAGGCTCCAGCTCCATGTGGTTACCTTTGCTATAGGATTAATGTTCTCCACTGAATCACTCCTTGCAATTGTTAGTTATGGGATTTCTGTACCTCTTTTGTTGACCTCAATACTAGTGTCGAGGTCGAGTCGACCGCACACGGTGAATTTCGAAAGAAAAAGAGCTCGAAGTCGCGGGAAACTCACTCGATGCATGTCGATCAAAAACCAAAATTACCAAAATGGCCTTCATTCGTAAAACAGACAGAGCTAGTGTGTTCGAAGCAGTGGAAACAACTAAGATCGACACCATATTGATTAGGGTCGTCGATCAGCAAAAAATTAAATTTCACGTACGGATCAAAGAACGATTAATCTAACTAATTATTTTTCATTATAAAATTTTTACTTTTAAATAATTACTTAAGTACTCGTGACTGCTTTTCTTAGCAGACGGGAAAATTTATATGCATGATATAAGTGTCGTGACCACTTATTTTAGTAGGCGAGAAATTTTTTTTGCATGAAAAATTTTAAGTACTCGTGATCTCTTTTCTTAGCGAGCGAGGAAATTTGCTATATATATATAAAGAGCTAAATACCCATGACCGTCTTTCTTAGCAGGCTGGGAAATGTTGTGCTTTATAAAAAAGTACTTGAAGATCTGTGACTGCCTTTCTTGGCAGATGGGGAATGAAATTTCGACCACGGTGTCACCTGAAACCTACCGTGATTGCTTTTTTTGGCAGATGGGAAAGCTTAGTACTCTAATGCAGCCCCCTATGCAGGGACGACACCAGGGTGTTGTTGAAATTTATAATAAAAATACACGACTTAAAAGAAATTTAGAAAAAATTGAAATCTAATTAAGCTTCTAAGTCAACAAAATAAAAAATGCACGACATCCTTGGTTCCAAACACTAAAAATGAATGAAAATCAAAGCATAACAGAAAAGAACTTACAGTGAACTCGTTGGAGAACTAGTTGTTCACCAACAAGTTAGAACCAAGTTTCCCTCTTTTAGCTCTTAGCTAGTGCACACTCAAACCCCTTTGCAACACACGCTCTGTGAACATAAATGTGCAAAGGAATGAATTAGGGTTGGGTATCCTATTTATAACCCAATAATTGATCCCCTTGTGGGACCTGCTGAGCCAAATTCTAAATACATAATGACAAGGGAACGGTCACGGGTGTACAATTGCCCTAAGTAGCATACATGTCAGCTATTAAAGTCAGGAGACTCGTACACTCGTGAGTGTGTCGTACACCCCATGAACATTTGCCTTTTAAAAGAAATAAAATAGTACACTGTTACGTGTCACGGGTTGTACGACCCTTCATTAAAGTGAGTGTGATGCGCCAAAATCACCTGAAAGAGGGTATTGCCTACGAGCCTCTATTGTATAATTTACATGTACCAAACATACAAACGCGCTATACATATACTTCAAGTGGCATGTATATATATATCGCCAATCAATGGGTGTACTGTATAACATACACACACATACTACTTATCATGCAAGCCACCTTGTATATATGCCAATGGTTATGCCATTATGCAAGTGCATCAAGATTCATGTGGGTGCGTCACACAAATGCACTAAACAAAATGTACGAGTGTACTGCACAAGTGTATCATATAACATGCACGTATATTTTGCACGCATATCGTCGATCATGAAAACATGCAACCGAATTGTGTATGGCTCCATGAAAGTATATCACACAACATGCAAATGCATCACTCACATTTACTTTTAAACATACAAATACATTATGTGCATGTACTACACTACTTGCAGACACATCACATGCATACACTACGCAACATATAGATGTAGCAGGCATACACGCCAAACAATATGCAAATGAATTACGCATGCATCATAAAGTGATGTGCAAATGCATCATCATCATGCAAATCATATTGAGCATATTATGCATTACACAACTCATACAAAAAGTGTTCATTTTGTGAATGCATTATGCGAAATGCACTCAAAAGCATGTTCTCGCATGGGCCCCGACGAGTGTGACATATACATAACGTCTGAGGATGCTGTGCGAACCAAAAAAATAATGAATGGATTTTCAAATGTACAAAATACATTGTATAAGTACTGACATATGCACGCATATCATTTAAAATAAAAGTTAAGATACCGCATGGGCTTCGACAAGCATGATATATGTACACACGTGACGTCTGAGGATGTTGCGCGGGTCAAAAGTGAACTTAGATTCAAGTCCGATCTTCTTCTTTGAATGGACAAGAGTTGACATGACTTGAACCACCGAACAAATACATGGTTGTAACACCTACTGGAGTAATTGATTTTATATATTCATATTAGGTATTTAAGATCTTTTACTAGAAAGGTTCACTGCTAAAAGTATAAACTCTTAGAACCGACACTCGTTGAAATTAACCGAATTATTTAATTTTATACGTTCATATTAGACCTTTAAGGTTGCTTAAAAAAATTCACATGTTAAAATGAATACCCCCTGTTCTGATTTATACGATAACTCAAAAAATTAGGAGCTAAACTCAATCCTTTGTTTGCAATCAAACAGAGTTGACAAGATTCAATGATAGGAAATACTTGAGTTCGCAAGTAACCCTAGCAGGAATACTTGAGTTCACAAGCAACCCTAGCATTAATTGGTGAAAACAACGACAAAACTTCAAGATCTCCAATGAAAATAATCCAAAATCAGTAGATTATATTATAGGAATCAAACTGAAAACAAGAACAAGAAAAGATACAATTGATCCTTAATTCGAGAGGAGGATCATTCTCTCCCAATCTCTAGATGATGAGTCTAGAGCCCAAGACAGCAAGGAGACTCCAAGAGAACACTCAAATCATGCATGAACCCTAATCCTAGCTTCTCATGCTTTTAAATACCTCCATTCCTAATAAAAGCTTCCTAATATAAAAACAAATTCAAATTACCCTCTCCCTCTCTCTCTCTCTCTAATTGCCGCCCAAAGAAGGGCCCCACTTGCTTAAGCGGTGGGGTTTAAAGGAGGCGGTTTAGCCCGCCTCCTGTAGGTCTGAGCTGGCACCACCTGGGCCAGTTTGGGATGCACCGTAACAATACCCCATTCCCAAAGAACCACCTTGTCCTCAAGATGGAAATTGGGAAATTGATGTTTCACCCTCTCATACGGTTTCCATGTGGCATCATAGTTTGGAAGGTTTTTCCACTTGATTAGCACTTCTTTAGCTCCATCTTCTTTCTAGCGAACCTCCATCAACTCTAAGGTTTCCATAATCACCTCTAAACCCTCAGTGTCACCGGTAACTCCGGGCTGGCTATATAATCTCCAATGGCTCTTCTCAACTGGGATACATGAAAAATCGGATGTATAGTCACCGTTGGTGGTAATTTCAGGCAGTATGCTACCGCTCCAATTTTCTCCAATACCTCATAAGGTCCAAAGTACCTTGGAGCAAGCTTCTCATTCCTCCTATTGGTGACTGTCTTCTGCCTGTATGGTCGGAGCTTCAAGAACATCCTCTCCCCCACGTCGATTTGGACATCCTTCCTATGCCCATTAGCTTGTTTCTTCATAATCTGTTGGGCTCTTAGCAGATGCCTCTTTAACTCTTCTAACACTCTGTCCCTCTCCTCCAAGTACTCCACTAAATAAATTGGAGTACTGCTACTTCCAAAGTGCACCAAGTGAGGTGGATCTCTTTCATACAATACCTTGAATGGGGTCATTTGAGAAGCAGAATGATAAAAGGTGTTATACCAGTACTCGGCCCATGATAGCTACTTGACCCAAATCTTGGGTGTCTCTGATACAAAGCATCTATGGTAGGTCTCTAAGCTCTTGTTGACCACTTCTGTTTGGCCATCTATCTGTGGGTAGTAGGCGGTGCTCCTCTTCAGAACTGTCCCCTGCAATCCGAACAACTCCCTCCAAAAATAGCTGAGGAACACCTTATCTCTATCTGATACTATCGCCTCTGGTACTCCATGCAATCTAACCACCTCTCGGATGAAAGCTGAAGCTACTGTCACCGCTGTATATGGGTGTCGGAGGGGAATGAAATGGGCATACTTACTCAATCGGTTAATCACCACCAGAATCACCGTGAACCTTCTGAACAGGGCAACCCATCTATGAAGTCCATAGATATCTCCTCCCATACTCTACCCGATAAAGCCAACGGCTGTAGGAGTCCTCCTGGTGACATAGCCAGGTATTTGTTCCTCTGATAGACTTCACACCTGGCCATCATCACCTTCACATCTTTATGCATCCCTGTCCAGTATAGCTCCGAGGCTAGCCTCCTATAGGTCTTCTGCACCCCTGAGTGACCCCCAACTGCACTCCCATGGAACTCCTGTAGTAAGTGTAGAATGTGGACTGATGTTCTGGGCATCACGAATCTCCCCTGATACAGAAGTCTCTCCCCCTCCAGTGAGTACCCTAGATGGTTACCCCCTTCCCTCAGTAAATATATCCTGATTTTTCCTAGCTCCTCATCCTTAGCACTCTCCTCCCTGATGGCCTCCCAATTTAGCATCAAGGAATCGATAATGCCATCGTCTACAGCTCTCCCATACACTTGGACAAAGCATCTGCCCCTTGTTCTCCACTCCTGGCCTGTACTGAATTTCAAAATCATATCCCAACAATTTGGATAGCTACCTCTGATGCTCCTCGATCACCATCTGCCATTCTAACAAATACTTCAGGCTCCTCTAGTCCGTTCTGACAATGAAATGCCTACCTAATAGGGTAGGGCCGCCACTTCTGAATGGCTAAGATGATAGCCATCAACTTTCTCTCATAGACTGATTTCAGCTTAGCTCTGGCTGTCAACACCTGGCTGAAGTAGGCAATGGGTCGACGATTCTGCATTAGTATTGCCCCCAGTTCGTATCCTGAAGCATCTGTCTCCACTATGAATGCCTGAGTGAAGTCTGGTAAAGTTAAGATTGATACAGTAGTCATCACCTTCTTTAGTCTCTCAAATGCTGTCGTGGCTGCCTCCCCCCATAAGAACCTATCTTTCTTCAACTGTTCTGTCCATGATCATGCTATAGTGCTGTACCCTTTTACAAACCTCCAGTAGTACCCCGTCAATCCTAAGAATCCTCTCAACTCCTTCCGATTCTTAGGTAAGGGCCACCTCAGCATAGCCTCAATCTTTGACAGATCCGCTGCCACCCCTTCTTTGGACACAATTTGTCCCAAATATTCCACACTAGTCTGGGAAAAACAACACTTCTTTAGGTTGACATTCAGCTGATATTCCTATAGGACTCCCAAGACCATCTTCAAGTGCTTCAGATGCTCTTCCTCAGTTTTACTGTACACCAGTATATCATCAAAAAACACTAAAACAATCTTCCGGAGGTATTGCCTGAACACCTTGTTCATCAGTGACTGGAAAGTCGCAGAGGCGTTGGTAAGCCCAAACGGTATTACCAAAAACTCATAATGCCCCTCATGTGTCCTGAAAGCTATCTTGGAGATATCTACCTCCCTCATTCTGATCTGGTGGTATCCCGATTTCAAATCCAATTTGGAGAACATCACTGCCCCATTCAGTTCATCCAAGAGCTCGTCAATCACTGGAATAGGGAACTTATCTGGTACTGTCTCCTTGTTCAGCGCTCTATAGTCCACATAAAATTGCCAGCTCTCATCCTTCTTCTTAACCAATAGGACTGGACTAGAGAAGGGACTCACACTCGGCCTGATGATCCCCACCTCCATCATCTCCCAGATCGGTTTCTCTATCTCATTCTTCTGAAATTGAGGATATCGAAAGGGCATGACGTTGATGGGTGATACACCTTCCCTCAAGGCGATGGCGTGCTCCTGCTCCTTCGGTGTTGGCAATCCCTAAGGTGGCTGAACACCTCCTGGAATTGCTGAATCAACAGCTGTATGGGAAGGGGTATGTTCCCTCCCTCTAATCAAGCTCCCTCCAAACTGTGCAGCTCCACCAAATATCCTCCTCCCACCATTTGTATACTCCTCACCATGGTTTTAAGAGAAACCATTGATTTGGATATCCCTGCATCCCCCCTGATAACCACCTTCCTCCCATCCACCATCAGCTCCATCGTGAGTGCTCCCTAATTAACCTTAGTGTCTCCCAAGATCTGCAGCCACTTCATCCCCAGGATGACATCTGAACTCCCTAACTCCATAGGAAGAAAATCTTCCCTCACCTGAATCCCCTGAATAGTCAGTAGCACTCCTCTACAGATCCCCTGGCCTTTCTCCACCTTTCCCGTACCCATCATCACCCCATAACAACCGGTATCCACCAATTTCACTCCCAATTGGTCGACGACCTAAGTGAAAATAAAATTGTGGTGGCCCCACTATCAATTAGCACCACCACCTCCCTGTCCTCTTATCTCCCCCTTCACCTTCATGGTATGATTCGTAGTGAATCATACCACCGAGTTTAGGGAAACCTTGGCCAGATTCAGATAGGCTGGTCCTTACACCTATGTCCTAGAGTATATTTCTCATCACACCTAAGACACAACCCCTTGACCCTTTTTTCCTGCATCTCCTTCTCCGTTAGCCTCTTGAAATTCCCCCAACTTCCTTCTAATGTTTTCTCCTTGGTGGTCTCACGAAATCCTCCTGCCGTCGGCCCCTTGGATGCTAAATGAGTAGTCATCATCCGGTACGCGCCTCCTGAACTGCTGCTCCTGGTTCCCCTCTCCAGGTTCTTCTGATTTTCCACCAGTTGTGCCAACTTCATGGCCTCTCCTAAGTCACGAGGCATCATAACTTTCACCGCTGTTTTGATTTCTTCTTTGAGTCCCTTTATAAAATTCCCCTCCAAAGCAGACTCTGATAATCGTTCCACCCGACTGGCCAGATGCTCGAACCGCTCCCGTTAGTCAGCCACTAATCCGTCCTATACCAGTGCAAAAAATTGCTCATAGAAGTCTCCTCCCCCGTCTGTTTGGAAACATTCAATTAAACAGTCTTTGAATGCTCTCCAGCTACATATAGGCCTCCTCTGGTCCCTCCATTGGTACCATGATAATGCCTTCCCCTCCAAATATAGGCCCGCGGCTGCCAATTTCTTCACATCCGTCAACCCATTGACAGCAAAATACCTCTCCACCTTGTAGATCCACCTATAGGCATCTTCCCCTTCAAATATCGGCATCTTCAACTTTCTCACCTTCGGATCTCCCCCGTTTCCCTGTATCCCGCCATACTTTCCCCTTTCCCAAGTGTTTTGCTCCCCCCATGTCTCCCAGCTTTCCCTTACACATTCATCGTCAAACCCTTCTTCACTTTCCTCCCTCTTTTCTCCAAAATCAGCACCCCTCCTTCCATAATTTCCCTCTTTTCTCTCCCAACCACCCCTTTCTCCATGTTCCCTATTCCCACGCCTCTCTCCATACTTTCCCCCTTTTTCCTCCATGATTTCTCTATCGCTTTCCCTCCTATGAACATCAGAATTCGTAGTTCTCCCCACTAGTCCCTTTGCCTCCGATGCTGCCATTTGAATTTGATTCTAGAAGATCTTCTTCATCATCAGATGAAGATCAGAAACTGTCTTTCATCGATGAAACCTTGCCTTCCACGGATGAGAGTCAACCTTCCATCATGGCTTTGATTTGGCTCATTTCTCCTTCGAAACGTTCCTCCCATGCATCAACATTTTTGGCTGCCATAACAAAAATCTGGATATTAAATCCAAATTTCAGCAAGATCTCTCCTTCTGATAAAAAATCCTCCACTGAATTTTCAAAAAATTCAGCCCACAATGGTCCAGGAAATGCTCTGTACCAATTTGATAGGAAATACTTGAGTTTGCAAGTAACCCTAGTGGGAATACTTGAGTTTGCAAGCAACCCTAGCAATAATTGGTGAAAACAGCGAGAAAACTTTAAGATCTCCAATGAAAATAATCCAAAATCAGTAGATTATATTATAGGAATCAAACCGAAAGTAAGAACAAGCAAAGATAAAATTGATCCTCAATTCGAGAGGAGGATCATTCTCTCCCAATCTTTAGACGATAAGTCTAGAGCCCAAGACACCAAGGAGACTCTAAGAGAACACTCAAATCATGCATGAACCCTAACCCTAGCTTCTCATGCTTTTAAATACCTCACTTCCTAATAAAAGCTTCCTAATATAAAAACAAATTCAAATTGCCCTCTCTCTCTCTCTCTCTCTAATTGCCACCCAAAGAAGGGGGCCCACTTGCTTAGGCGGTGGGGTTTAAAGAAGGCGGTTTAGCCCGCCTCCTGTAGGTCTGAACCGGCCCCACCTGGGCCGGTTTGGGCTGCACCGTAAAATTGAACTAATGAAATGACAGTATCCATAAAACCCTGATAATGGCCGTGTTGAATGCAAATCTCAACTGGACGGGTCTACGCAAATTTCAAAGAAATGCCCCCTCGAAGTTAATTGTTCAAGGCTTAAGTTTAAATAAAAATTTCAAATTCATTGCTCTTCAAAAATTCAAAGTATCTAATCTAAATAAATCTTCTAAAACTTAAACCGAAAATTCATCCACCCTTTGTAACAATTTATCGTGATGGATAAATTTAAACATCATTTCAGCTCACAAAGAGCTAATGTCTAGTCGAGAATATCACTATGATTTCTTATCAAACTATCTCCTACCAGTAAGGATGTGGCACATATCCTCTAACTGGCAATTTTGCTGCCAAATGACACCACAGATAAACGATTATGACCGGGGCCCTCTGATCAGGTGGTTTTGCTACCAAATGGTACTATTAAATTATAGTCATGGTCAGAGCATATATGTTCCACAATGGCTCTAAACCTTGAGTAATGAATCAATAGGATATAATTGATAGGGTACAAAGCCCTTTGTCAGCTAAGGTGGGATCATTGTCACCTTAGGCAAACATTCACCCCAAGTCTACAAGGTATCCTTGGACGAAGCAACTCATGGCTGCCGACAAGGATCCTTCGGTCAGGTTGGGTCGTCGACTACCTCCTCTGACTAAGTAGACTAGGGACTATGATGGCCCAGGATGACTGAGTCATGGGATCTTGATCGGGTTCATCATCATTCCCCCCACCATCCGCTTTAAGTGCGCGGTGATAAATTTAAATTTTCAATGTCTACTTCTACTGCTAATATATGTTGGATATTACGTATCTGTTCAACAACTAGCCTTAATCAAAAGTTCTCTCTCGTTATCAGGAAGGGTAATTAACTACAGGGTTTTGCTCCTATAGGAAACCAAAACTTAGATCATAAAGTCCTTGCAAAATGAGGGAGAAATTTCTGGGTGGTGTCTTATCTAAAAACACATTCTGCCTTTTAAAAATTTATCCCATAATCTAAACTTATTAAAACTCTCCTTGTTGACATAAAAAAGAAAGGGGTCACGGAGAGGCTCGATTGCGGAGAGGCTGGGGCGCGAATTTTCGGAGCCCACATCTTTGTGTTTCAATTCTTATGATCATCAACCTTTTGTGATGTGTCTTTCGCAACTCTTGCTCACACAATTTTTTTTTTGGATAGGGCTAATGATTCTAATTTTTTTATTTTTAATTTTAATTGAGAGAGGATTGTGATTATAATTAGGGGTATGTTAGATAAGTAAAAGTAATTATATTTGATATTTTAGTTTGATTCTACATTGATTTCCAATTTGATTGAGTGACGGTGGATTTGAATTTTGTTTTCGTCTAGTACAAATTAGAGATTGTATATTTCTAGAGGAAGGTATCTCATTATATTATCAATATATCAAGTTTATTATTTTGTATTCTCTTTTATTTTTTCTTTCTTCTCTTTAATTCTAGTGATTGGCATATATGCGGTACTAATTATTGTTAAATTTGCAATAGTCCAATTTGTTTAGTAATAACTCCAGTCGTGTTCTGAGTTTCAATCAAACTTATGATTTTTTTAATGTTCCTGGTGATTTATCATTTTTGTGGAATTTATGAATTTTTGGTTTCCATCTTAAGTGATGAATAACTATTTAGTTTTGAAGCCTATGAACTACAAACTTGAACCTGTGTGCGTAATTTTGTGTTTCACATTCTAGATTTGCATTATGAAACTTTAGACCCTAAGATTTCTTGCCTCAAACATTTTTTTAGTTTTTAAAATTTTCAGCAGTGAGTCTAAGAAAGAAACTCATAGGAAATATGAAGCAATGCCTACAAGACCTTTTAGCACAAAGAGCTCATGGATCTGGTGCAAAAAATTGCAACAATCGGTGCATGAAACCAAGTGGAAAACAACATGTAGGAACTAGTTTTCTAGCAACAATTTATTCTTTTCCTTAAAAATATTGATTTAGAATTAGAACCTTGAAAACAAAGAAATTTTAAGAAATATATATTGATTCATTAAAAAAGAAAATTGTGATAGGAACTAGGTGGAAGGAGAGAACTTGCTACATTGAGAGTGGATTGAAGAGTTAAACTTTACTAAAGAGAAGATGCTTCAAGGGGGATGCACTTGAAAAGAGATCTTAAGTTCATATACCTTCCTTTGTTACATGCATAGATTTTGCCATTTAAATGATGGTGGGTTCAGATGCCAAATGATGCAAGTAGCAGCGGGCAAAATCATGTTATAGTGAGTTTGAGGAATAACTTGAAAATGATTCACAACCCTAAGGGAGAGACAGAAAGAGTGGGAATATGCCCTAAAGGAGTTAGAGGAGAATATTATTACATAACTCCAAGGGTGATAGAAAGAGTGGGAACACATCCTAAAGGAGTAGAGGAGAGTAGTATTCAGGCTATCTTGCTTTGATTGTAGTATTCTCTGATTACTCCATACAAACTTACACCCTTTACATAAAAGAGGGTTCTCAATACATTCAAAAGTTGCTTAAGAATAATAAGGAAATATATAATGTGTCCTTATTAAATATTCAACGCATAAAATAATTATAAAATATGTTTAAAAACTACATCAATACATTAGTGATAATTGCTTACTATGATAATCCCACATATTACAAATCCGGCATATTACAAAATTAGGATTTATACCTATTTTGTGTGTTAGGATGCCAACTTCATGTCAACTCTTTAAGTTTTTTCTTCTAGGTTTGGGACTATTAGGCTCCTTCCAAAGGACTTGGGTATGCTTTAAACAAAAAATAAAAGTGTTGCTTTGAATTATTAGGTTATTGTAGTTGATGGATTGTAATAATATCACCTTGTTAGGATCTTCTAAATATCTTGTCTCTGAATCTTTTATTATATTTTTTTATTCATACTAGGGCTTCAAATAAACTGAGCATTCAATAAGCTACTTGTGAATCGACTCGATTAGAGCTCGTTCATGATCGCTCGATTGACTAATCGAATAAGCTTGAAAATTTAATAATTACTCGGTTGTTAAATAAAAATACTTGAATAGCTCATTGTTCGATTTGTTTATAATCATAATGATATTGTTTAAAGCTTGTGAACAATCTCGATTATGGTTTGATATAAAGCTTGATTAATCATTAATGTGTATATAAATATAATCTATTATAAATGTGTGTGTATAGTTGTTAAATATATCAAAAAATAAAAAATTATAATATAACTATAGTTTATAATAAAATATAATGTTTATAATATGAAAAAAGTATTATGGTCATAACTTTTGTAATACTCATTTCAACAGCCTGATTTTGCAGTTCAATTTCACAGCTCAAGTCTCTATCCAGCTTTCATATAGTTTTGTAGTCCCACATTAGAGGTTAGTTTTCAAGTATTAACGTTTTTATAGTGCAAAGCGCACGCCACTAGTAGCAAGTTAAGGTGCGTGAGTTGCTAGACATATATCCTTGTTGAATCGGTCTACATAAGCTTCCAATGAATATTAAATTTTTTTTCAAAAGATTAAATAAAAATAAATATTGCTTTTAAAAAAATTAATATTGTAAGCTCTATAAGCTTGTCTTGAGCAAGTATGTATTTAAATGACTTAAGCCTCTATATATCATAAAAGGTTGAATTAAGGTCATATCGAGCTCGGAGGCTTTGGGTAATCAAGGTAGAGCCCGAACAACCACTGTCTCGGTTCATTTGTTCCCCTAATTTATACTATCATTAATGTTGATCTCTATGATACATCTGATGCGCACATCCGATCGTGAAAGTTTATCAGAGGAGGAGACGAAGATCAACGGCCATGATCGCACTATTTTATTTTAAGTTATTATTTGTATTTTTATTTATTTATGCATTTTTCGTTTTTATCCTCACTTGAGGGAGTAGGTGCTTGTGATCCCAGGAGGCACTTTTGTCTTTTGTTCTGTATTTTAGGCTATTTATAGCCTCCTCCTTTCTTGTAATAGTTAATGGATGAATAATAAGAAAAATTCCAACACTTTGATCTAGGAGCTACACTTTGATCTAGGAGCTATGGGAGTTTTTAGGAGAGAGAAAGTCCCTATGTGAGGGCATGCAATACCCACCAGCCGCAAAAAGCGTCCGGGCTCATGGTTTGAAGTCCCTAGGTGAGGGCAATGCTTCACCCGTCAGCCGCAGGAAGCGTCGGGGCTCACGGTTTATCTTCTTTCTCTAATCCCCCACCTTCTTCTCCTTTAACCGCCGGCTAAATCTTCCCCTAGCCGCCGGCTTTCTACCTCCCATCCTCTTCCCCACCACCGGCCACCCATCCCCTTTCCTCTCAACCGTCCGCCACCACCCTCCCCTTCCTACAACCGCCAGTCTCCTGCCCATCTCCACCTCAAACTGCTGGCCAACCGCTACCCATTCCTTACCGCCGGCCAAGTCCCATTCCCCCACCTAACCGCCGGCTCCAATCCCTTTCCATACCTGCCGGCCAAGCACCCTAGAATTGCCGCCGGCCACCCCACCAATTCTCCAAGGCGCCACTTTCCAATCATCCTCTTATTATTTTCCTAATTTGATTCAAAGCAATTTGAGAATTTCAAATTTGAATTTCAAATTAATTTGATATTTGAATTTCCCTCGTTAATTTGAATTAATTACACAATTCCCTCCTATCTCTTAATTTTGAATTTTAAATTTTGAAAGATCTTTAATCCCTTTCCTAATTTAAGATTCTAATTAAAGAATCAATCAATTACTCCAATCAAACCCCCATTAATTGCCGCCCCCCCCCACCCTCTTTGCTCCCTCCAATTAAGTCTCCCCCCTTCAATCTTTGACTGATTAAAATTTGAGATTAATTAGCATTAATTGTCGCTCCACATTCAATAAATATGGACACCTCTCTCTCCTCTATCTCGGCCGGCCCCCAATCTCTCTCCTATTTTAATTAATTACTTCACAAATTTGGAACTTCATTTAAGGGATTAATTAACCCCTTCCTTCCCTTTTCCATTTAATTTGAAATTTCAAATTCACATGACCCCCTCCCCTCTTCGTTCTACATCAACATCCTTCTATGAAAACCTTCCAGCGTTTTACATGTTCTAATTAAGTTGATTTTAACAACTGTTATGGTTTAAAATTTATGAAATATTTTTTAAAAATAATTTAACATATTCATTGAGTAAAAATTGCTCACTTAATTGTGGCTTATTAAAAATCCAGAAACGGCTCTAGCTTCTTCAAAACATTAATAATGTGATTTTCATCTAGGCATCTTAAAATATCAGGAAACTTGCCTATAGGTTTCTCATTTTTGTCCTGAATTGCAACCTCCGTCTACATTTATTGAAACTTCCCGTTTTTGTCCCTCATCTTTTCATTAAGCACGTGGTCATCTTATGCTTTCTCCTTCTATTGCCATACATTTTTACTCTTAGGAATAGAATATCACCGCTACTTTTATTTTTCACTTCTTATTTGCACTGACCTTTGCCACCATATTATCCTCTCCGGATTTATTTTTCTATCATTGCCTGCAGGAGAAGTAAATGAATTACATATAGAATTATTGCCTTTTTCATCCCAAGTACAAAAGTTTGATGGAAAAACTAAAAAAATATGTAATTTGACATTCTTGTCTATCACGCCTTTCTTAGATGGTCAAACTCATGAAAAAGGTTTAGAGATAAGTGTTTAAATAGTATATAGAAAAAAAAAAAAAGAAAAAAGAAAAAACATGTGGAATGAAACAGAGCGATGAATAGAGGGGCCTTTTAGGAATGTTTTAACAGCAATTGCTGTTCGGATTCACCCACTACTTCCTCTGAGTGACAAGTGGAAAGTTCGATCAATGTGGATTTAATTTCCTACCATACGAGTATATGGAAACATGAAACTATTGCAATCTTTTAGTTTTTTTTTTCCACGTTCTCTAGAACTTTTAACAATTTAAATAAACTGTGTAAGAGAGTGAGCTCTTTCAGTTTGTTGGTAAAACTCAATTTAGTTCTAACATGAAGTTCTTTAACGTTTTTAACTGGTGTTTCTTTTAACTCTTTTTGGTTTCCTCATTTAGCTTCAATGAATGTTACTCTATTTCTCTTTTTCAATTTCCAGGTTTGCAAGAGAAGATACGCGCTGGAGGATTTCTGAAGAATAAGTTGTTTAATTTTGCATACAATTAGTATGTCACATCTATTTTTATTTTATTTTTAATATGGACAACACCTGTCTACTCCACTTATCTTCCTCGTAACAAAAGAATAAAACAGTCAAAAGCGCATGATGCATGTATGTATACACTTGTTTTTAATCAACACATATATGCATTCGCATGTTTCTAATTAACACATATGTATACATATGTAACTAATTAATATATTTAAACACGAACCGTTGTTAATGCATGTTTGAACATATGTCCTTTGTACATAGTTATGTAGATGTATAAATATACTCATGATCATGCATGTATAACACATTGCCTATTTGACAGTGTAATTTTTAGTTGCGGATTGATTTGCTTCAATCAATGACTTTTGTCACCAATATTACTGGATGGCCTTTCTTAATTTTATCTTTTCTTATCATAAGAAAAAATCAAGTATTAGAAAATAGGAAGAAAGAATAGTGGAATGCATGCTCAATATTGATCAAAAACAGAACCTGTATATAGAGGTTAAAGGAAGAAAATAGGGAGAAAAAAATAGGAATCTTTTTATTTTTATTTTTCAAAAAAAAAAAGGGAAGAAATAAACAGATCCTATCAATAAACGAAATTTATATAGTACAACATATTTTTATATAAAAACCTACTAAATGTAATATTCCCTCTTATCAGATTGCTGAAATCGTGATCAAACGATTAGCTAAACCTTCATTTGAAGAAATGATTTATAAGTTTGATTTGTTGGATGTTTACAAACCCTTTAGTTTTCCTGCACTGATTTCCCTCACGGGTCTTCATATGGTGGGAGGATGCAGCACTTCTTTTCCCTGGATGGCATGGCACCTATGATAGTAAATAGGGGGTTATAGTTGGTTGCATACTTGGGACTATTGTTGGGCCATTCTCTAGATGGCAAGGAAGCACATGTATTGATGAGATGGAGGATGCAGTTTCTACTTTATTGGAAGCGGCAGGTGTTGGGTTGTCTAGGAATTATTTCTAAGAATACTATTTATCACCACTTCAAATTTTTTTCTATAATGAATTGTCAATCTATCTTCACATGTTTGGTCTGATCATTATGGTTAAATTTGTGTGCTATATTGATAGCAACTTTATTATCATAATATTCTACCATAGGAGTCTAGTACCTAAAGTTCTTCCATGAGTACCCTAAGCCAAATTAATTCACTAATCCCATTGGCTAAGGATTTGAGTTCTGATTTAGCAACTTTTCTTTGCCACAACATTTTATTTTTTATTACTTTAGGTTAGAGTATTACCTACACATAGGTGCAATATTCTTTTATCCATTACAGACCCAACCCAAATAGTGTCACCATAAGTTTCTATAATTTTGGATTATTTATTAAAGAAAAGCCTCCATTTTGGATTTTTTTATTTTTTCGTATTTGAGTAGCCTTGTAACTATAGTCTTATGTTTTTTTGAGTGGAATGCATAAACTAACTTACCATCTTGTGTTGACCTCTGTATAATACCCAAAGGAAAACAAAAATCGTTGAAATCATACCTCTGCTCCGTCGGATCCCTGAATCCCGCCGAACTCAAACAGAAATCCCGCTTACCTCGTACAAATCGGCGCCGCTCCAGTCTCATCTCTGTGGTTCCTGCGCAAATCCTGCCTTGATCGCGCCTCTACTCGTGTCAATAAAAGGAAGACGGGGGGGGGGGGGGGGGGGGGGAGCTTCGTTCCGGCTACTTCCTCACACAGCTCTCGCTAACCCTCCGATTCCCTTACCTCCTCACTCTCAACGAACCTCCCTCTGCCGTAGCTTTGTCCGACTCCTTCAGTCTAGAGAGAAAAAGAGAGAGAGAGATAGGGAAAGGCTTCCTGCATACCTAGCCATCCTCCCTCACACTCGCTTCTTCGGCTCCTTCGTGCTGTCCGACTTCGCACCCTAGAGGACGTTCCTTTCCTGTCGGGTAGGAAGTTATGACATTTTGATTGGGAGCAAGGAGGGGAGCTCGCTTGCTGTAAAGATAACCATTCTCCCTTTCGTGCGCTTCTCTGGCCCCTTCGCTGTTGTTCGACTTGGTCCCTCCGAAGACGTTCCTTCCTGTTCGATCGGAAGTTACGACATTTTGATTGGGCGCGACGACGGGAGCTGCTCGCTGTGAAGGTAGTTTTCTCCCCTACGTGTGCTTCTGGGGCCAAATCCTTTGAATCCGACCAGCTTAGGTCGAAAAGAAGGAGACAGGGGATTTAATTAGCTTTTAATGGGATTTAGCATAACTCTTACTCAAATCCTGCATAGATCTTGTTGCCAAACAGAGCCTAAATTTAGCTCAAACCCTTTTTTTATATATATAATTATAATTAATTATAAATTAATTATAATTTGTATAATTATTTGATATTAATTATAATTAGTTGTAATTATAATTATTTTTATTAATAATTAATCATGATTAATTATTTTTAATCATAATTAATTATTTGAATTATAATTAATTATTTTAATTATAATTAATCAATTTAATTATAATTAATCAATTTAATTATAATTAATTATAATTTTTATAATTAGTTAATATTAATTATAATTTTTATAATTAGTTAATATTAATTATAATTAATCATAAATAATTATTTTTATTAATAATTAAATATGATTAATTATCCTTAATCATAATTAATTATTTTTATAATTAACACTGAATTAATTATAATTCTTATAATTAGTTAATATTAATTATAATTAAGTGTAATTGATTATTAGTATTAATAATTAATTATGATTGATTATTCTTAATAATAATTAATTTTTTTAATTATAATCAATTATTATTAATCTTTATTAATTATTATTCATTAAAAAAAAAGAAGAGAAAAGAGAAAAAAAGAGAGAAAAAAGATATAAAAAAAAAGAAAAGAGAAAAAGAAAGGAAAACTCCTCTCTTACCTCGGTATGCGTGATGCGCCGGTCAATCACCTATACACGTTTTTCTTACCGTGGTAGGAGGAAACCCGATGCGACACACACAACGAGGTAGGTGAGCGACTGTTGGACCCAAAATTCTGTTCTCGACATTCGTCTCGAGCCAGCAAACTGTCTATACATGCTTTCCTAAGTGTGGTGAGAAGGGAACTCGGTGCGACACCTACGGGAGGCAGGTAGGCCCTATACACGCTTTTCTTAGCGCGGTGGGGACAACCTTAAGTACCCGTACGCGGCTCTGTACCTGTGGGGAAACAATTGCTTTGCTTTTGAAACAGGTACATTTGAAGACCCATACACGCTTTCTTAAGTATGGTGGGGGGTTGAAGACTTTACGGCCGTGGTGTCTGAGGACACCTATCGTACATGCTTTTCTTAGCATGGTGGGAAGGTCCAGTTTCCCATAGTTTCGCCTAAATGGGGGAGACGCTGAGAGGTGGCCAAAATTTCGGGTGAACATGAGGCCGTACTCGAACTTGATTGAACTCAACGGACAACAAAACTTGTGAACCTCTGAACAAAATTTGAACTTGATTCAAAACACCAATAAAGATTTTCAGTTTGACTACAGGGGACTTTGATCTGAACTTGATTGAACACAATGGACTCAAGGGTATGTAAACTGAATTTGAACTTGCAAATGAACTATAGAAAACTTGAATGAACAATTACAGTGGACTTGAATTTGCATTTGATTTGAATATCAAATGAGCTCAAACTTAGACTTGACTTGGAACAACAAGGGACTTGGACTTGGACTCCAACTTGAACAAATACAAAAGACTTTAACCCAATTCGAAGATTAATTGAACTCGTAACTTGGAATCAAATTAATTATAAAGGGACCTATTGTGAATATAACTGAATGAACAGAAGACTTCCAAACTTGAATAATTACAAGGACTTGAATGAATGTTGAACTTGTAATTCATCAAGAAATGAATAATCAAATATAAGTGGACAAACATGAGGCTTCTGCTAAATAAGGAGCTTCAAATGCAACTTACAAGTTACTAGCACCAAATGCTAGTGTTATCGCTCATAGAATGAACCAACTGATGATATGGTGGAAGAATGCATTGCATACAGAGGATTATTTAAAAGTGACAATAAAAGGTATACAACCTTTACAAGCATAACAGGTTGTCGACAAATGTATGTGGGGAAATTATTAATGATTGTAGTCAACCCAAATAGTCAACAACAACCTGTAAATAAACACATCAATCTCTTATGGACTATTGAAGTTCATGTGCCATGAATCCAATAAGTCACCAATGAAGATGAATGAGGGGGTTGTAGTGAGCATAACTCACCTATGAATCAGTCATGTAAGTAGATATATCAATCCACTGCAGACGAAAGAACTTGACATGCAACAAATGTAATAGGTTGCAATGCTCATGGCACATCATACAAAGGTAGAGATTTCTACATTCGCAATGCATACAAAACAACCTCAAGCAAACACATTCAACCATACAAGAAATGGCGATCAACCATACAATGAATTGTCAATTGAGAGGTGTTTTTGAAGAAATTGAAGCGATTGCAGCTTGTATGCAATAAGTGCTGCTATGGTTCCTATGCAAGAAAGAATTGAGGACCCGCCTATGAACAACATTATGAAGACAACATGTAGAATGCAGAAAGATCACAACAGATGTGAACTCCTACGAGCAGTTGTAGGAGACCCGTCGTACACAAAATATTCTCTATGAACAAAGTGTCAAATGACTGCAGCGGATGTACTAAGAAGACCAAAGACCACAGCAAATGCGTAAGGAATGCAGCTAACGCAAGCACACCTACAGACTGCCATAGCAGTTGTAGAAAACTCATCGTTGTACATCCCATGTATCATCCACAAGCAAAGATACAAAGTGACTATATCAAGTGCAAATGCCTACGAGTTATTGCAGGAACCTCATCGTGCATATAATAGGTCACATACAAGCATCTACAAGCACAAAGGCAGGAGATTTGTTAATGCACTACAATCTACATACAGAGAGCAACAAGTAGTGCATGGCAGTCTACCTGTACAAAGCAACGGGCAACCCGTAGTACGACGCCACCGGAACTGCAACATTCATACAAGCAGACAGAAGGCGTGCACAAGCTCTCAAATCGAATGCTACATTCAAATGACAGTTGCCTGCACAACTGAGCAGCGTTAAATATGTCCAAAATGCCCCCACATTTGCACCGTAGCTTGTATGCATATAGGTACACAAAAATGCACGTGCAATTGTAGACCCGCATGGGCCCCAACAAGCGTGTTGTAAGAACACATTTGACGTTTAGGATGCTGCGCGGGTCAGGGTCAATAAATTTGAACCCGATCCTCCTATGCAGGTAGATAGGAGTCGTCAAGATTCAACAAATAATCATAAAATGCCCCCAAATGCCCGCATGGGCTCCGACGAGCGTGTTATCGGTACACACATGACGTCTAGGATGCTGCGCGGGTCAATAAGTGAATTCAAGTTTGTGCCCGATCATTCTATTCAGGTAGATAGGAGTCGATACGGGTTGAACTACTAAACAAATATACAGCCGCAGGGTCGACTGAAATATTTATTTTATACATTCATATTAGGCCTTCAAGGCCTATGATCAAGAGAATTCACTAATAAAGACATAAAGCCTATAAAACCCGATTCTCTATCAACAGCTCGATAGAGTTGATATTGTTTAATCCATGAATGAAATGACCCCATACACCCCAATGATGACCGTGTTGAATGTTAATCTCAACCGGAGAGATTCGCAAGCACTTTCAAATGCCTCCCAAATTCCACAAAATCCAAAATTCCAAAAATCATCCGAAATCCCAAATATTTAAAACTGAAATCCAACCATAAAACACTTAAAGCAAAATCCATCCACCCTCCGCAACAGTTTGCTGGGGTGGTCAAATTGAAATTTATTTCAGCTCACATAGAGCTAATGCTTGGTCGAGAATATCACTAGGATCCATTCTCAAACAATCTCCTGCCAGTAAGGACGTGGTATGTGTCCTCTAACCGGCAGTTTCGCCGCCAAATGACACTGCAGGATAAACGGTTATAAATTGGGGCCCTCTGAACTGAGTGATTTTGCCGCCAAATGACACCACGAGATAGCAGTTATGATCAGAGCCAATACGTTTTTTGTTGACATCAAATTCTTGAGATATGAATCAATAGGATATGATCGATAGGGCTTAAAGCCCTCTGTTAGCTAAGGTGGATTCAAATTTGTCCCCTTAGGCAAATACTCACCCCAGGTCTACAAGGTCCCCTTGGACGACGCAACCCATGGCTGCGGACAAGGATCCTTCTGTCAGGTTGGGTCGACTACCTCCTCTGACTAAGTGGACCAGGGACCACGATGGCCCAGGATGACGGAACCATGGGAACTTGATCGGGTCTATTATCCATTCCCCCACCATCCATTTTAAGTGCAAGATGGTTAAATTTTCAATTTTAGATATCAAATCTTCAAATCTCCCCATCCCAAACCCATGCTGCTACTATATACCAGATGCACGTATCTCTACGTATCTGATTAATGACTAGCCTTAATCGAATGTTCTCTCTCGTGATCGGGAGGGGTAATTAACTATAGGGGCTTGCGCCTATAGGAAACCAGAACTCAGATTATAAAGTCCTTGCAAAATGAGGGCGAATTCCTTAGGTAGTGTCTTATCTACAAACCCATCTGTTAAAACTTCCTCCAAAAAAGCAAAGCGGGTGGAGGCCAGGGCCGAATTTTCGGAGCCCACAGATTTCTAGTGACTCCACTGGGGATTGGTTTCTCTTTCCATCTTTGGCTAGTCGTCTCAGTACTATCGTAGCAGTTAAAACGACTTGGACTAAAAATCCAAATATTCCAAAGTGATCATTTAAGGAATTAAAATTTTGAATATTCTAAAAATGACCGTTTAACAAATTTATCAAGATAATGCATTTAGCAGGATTTCTATATTTATTTTATTTGCTTGCTAACATTATCTACTT
Source organism: Dendrobium chrysotoxum (assembly GCA_019925795.1). Classification (NCBI taxonomy): domain Eukaryota; kingdom Viridiplantae; phylum Streptophyta; class Magnoliopsida; order Asparagales; family Orchidaceae; genus Dendrobium; species Dendrobium chrysotoxum. The sequence continues at coordinate 24,191,045 of CM034314.1, read as the reverse complement.
TGTTTTGCTTTTCTGTTCTGTGCAAGTCTCTGCACTTTGAAAGTGTGTGGTGATGTATCAGATTCTGATTACTAACCCTTACCTTTCATTCGTGCAGATGGATCTATAGAATACTCCGATGACTATCCAGCTAGGACGAGAAGCCAGGATTCAGCTGGCAAATGCCGTTGTTGAAACTGTGAATGCTGGAGCTACCATCTAGTTCGGTAGTGTTGACTTCCCTGCAGCCGTTGCAAGGACTGCTGCCATTCCTGTAAATGGTGTAGAATCTGAAGGGCCTGCCAGGAGGTCACGCTCTACTGAAGTTGCCACACATCGTGCATATTTGCCAGTGCCACGACCTACTGGTGATGAGAATCCTCGTAGAAGGACTTCTGTATTTAAACGACTCTCTCAACCTGAGGTCCCAGCCACCAAGAGGATCGTGACCGGTGGAAAGAATTCAGTGGTATCTGCCAGAACCTCTACACTGTCAATCGGGTTACCTGCACTCGTGAAGAACACTGCTGAAGCTTCTCATCTGGAGGAAAGCTAACAAGAAGGCAGAGAAGGAAGATGAATGCTGAGCTCCGAGCTCAGCAGCTACTGGTGCCTGTACACCCATCGAATCTGCCCGCTCCAGAGCATATAGCCAACGTTCTCATCCGGAACAAGTTTACTGACCTGAGATGGGTCAATAGAAACAACTCTACTGGAGAGCTGAAGAAGTCTTTCTGGGATCAACAGTCTAAAGTCCCAGCCCCACCAAGGAAGAAAGAGCCTGAGACCCTGTCAGACTGAGTGTACCGAGTACTAAAAACAGTAAAAGAAATGGGACTGAAGAATAGAAGAAAACGACCACTGATGGTTGAGACTAGAAGGACTTCGCCAAGAGAACGCTTATATGTTATGGTGGAAAGAAGAGAAAGAAGAGCTGCCCCGCGCGGTGAGCATCGGGGTGTGACACCTGAATCTCGAGTTCAGGGATCTGCCGACGAAAGGTCCTGACGGAAAGGAAACGAGATCTGGAGGCCAAAGCCTCGTAGAGAAGGAAAGGAAGATAGAAGGGAAAGAAGAACTGGCCTGGGTGTGACATCCGGTACAGCTTCCCGGAGATTCGCCCCCGCCAGCAGACAACGTCGGAAATGGGTCCCAAAGAAGGCCCACGATGACATCCGTCACGATGGTCGACACTTTGAAGAATCCTCCAGGGGATCCCGTCGTTCTCTGACCCCTCCAAAATAAGAATCCAACTTTGACCGCAGCCCGCTGGTCGAAGAAATCTTCTTACCGATCCAGGAACCGGAGATTTAGTGGCGCCGCCGCTCGGAGATCCGAGTACTAGAAGAAGAAAGGGAAAAAGATATGGAAGAGGAAGAATATATCGAAGGAAAAGAAAATATAGAAGAATATATGGAAGAAAATTTAGAAGAAGAAATGGATGATATAAATAACACCTTAGAAATGGAAGTGGTCTACATGGTGAGGCATACCAATGCCAATGAAGAGGCCTACTACGACGAGGGCAAAGACAACGACCGTTGGCAACCTCCGCCTAGGTTAGTGTACCGATGTCGTCGTGAGGCTGGATCCATCACTAGCAGAGGCGACCGCTCTTCTGAAGAAGAACGTGAAGAAGAGGCTGAGGAGAATCCCTTTGCTGACAAGAACATCATGCTCGCAGAAATACAGAGGCAGATAAAACGTCAAATGGGGGCCAAGGACAGGGAAATCTCTCAGTTGCATGAGAAAATGATAGAGATGATGACCCAAATGACGAGAATGATGCAGATGATGCAGATAACTGCTGTCGCCAGTCCCATGCCCGATTCTCCAGCTGATCCTCCAAACTTTCAAATGCCTAAAGTCTCGGGAGTATGGGACACTCCTGAGGGTGGCCATGAGGCTCAGAATACCACTCGTCAGCCCACTCCGCAGAACATTGCAAGTACCTCCGAGCCTGTGACTGCTGCACAGCTCGAGGGAATAATTACAGAGAAGATCAAGGTTATTATAGCCATTGACCAAGTAGAGAAATTAGTGGGCAAGGGGCGTCTCTATCCGGCAGAGTACGACCAAGTGCCATACCTGAAAGGGTATTCGGTCCTAAAGTTCAACACTTTCAATGGAAATAACAATCCCAGGCAGCACTTAGCGCAGTTCAAAGCCACTTGTGGGAACACGGGAGGTAATGACGCCCTAGTCTTCCGACAATTCGTCAGCAGTTTAACAACTACTTTCGAATGGTACACTGAACTACCAAATGACTCTATAAAGATATTTGTAGAGTTAGAAAATATGTTCGTGAAAAAATTCGCTAGTGCGACCGAGAAAATAACGATTGCTGACCTTGCTCTGGATAAGAGAAAAAGGGAAGAATCAGTGACCAAATACATCACTTGCTGGCACAATTTGAACATGAAATAAGAGCAGCAGCTCTAAGAAGAGCATGCCGTATAGTTGTTAATGGGAAACATTGATGACAAAATGCAACCATTCCTGTGCATGGCTATCATCACCACATTTCAGGATCTACTGGGCAGAGTGACCAAGTTTGAGAAATTGAACTTATTAAGATCAGAGAACCACTCTGATAAGCCTAAGAAGGTTAAAGCCTCAGGTGCTAGAAGAGGTGAGGCCGATTCTACATTTTTCTCCCGAGCTGATAAAGAAAAATGTGTGGTTTATAATATAAACAAAGGCAAGCAGCTAATGCAATATGAGGAGAAGCTAAAACAGGCCTACAACCCTAACCCCCAACCGAAGCTGATACTCGGGGGTAATGACAAACCACGAACTTATCAGGGTGATGGAGAACGTCTGTAGTAAATAATGGGAATTGGTGATCGAACGTTCCCCTCCCTCAAGGATAAAATGAACAAAGAATATTCATTTAAGAGGGAAAGTGTCGCATAGTTATTTCGACAGGCATTGAAAGCGGGCTTAGAACTACCGGAATGCAAGAGGCCCGAGGAGTCAAAACATACTGGTGACCCAAATTATTGTCCATATCATCAGGTAGTCAATCATTCTATTGAAAATTGCTACATCTTCAAGGATTGGCTGGAGAGAAAATATTGAAAAGGAGAGCTCACATTGTCTGATAATGTGTTGACTCATCCTAGGAATGAATCAACTCGGGTAGTTACGACTTCCTCCGTACCCCTGGTTGAAGAAAGAAAAAGTAAAAAGAAGTCAAAACAAGAAGAGCAGTGGGAGACGGGGGTCTCCAAAAAGACTGTGAAAATACTGAAGCAGCTTGAAGGAGTTCCGAGTGTGAGGTGGAAGTCTCCTACTGAGCCAGTGCTAAATTTGAAGGCTCTGCTTATGACACGAGCATCTACTTCAAAATAAGTCTCAAATCAAGCTAGTTCTTCAAAGTCCGGAAAGAAAAAGTCCTCCAAGAAGAAGACCAAACTGAAAAAACCCAAGGAGAAAAAGACAGCAACTCAAAGGGCCATCGACAGTTTGGACGAATATTACCAGACTGCAAGGTGACCTATTTAGCTCACTGATTTCATGTCAGAGCTTAGAATAGAGGAAGCTAAGGAAGATAATGAAGACCCCCGTCCAATAGAAGTATGTTGGGTCATCTCGGTGGCGCCAGATACATTGATAAAGGAAGAATGCGCTGAGGAGGTGATCTCTGAATATTGTATGATGGTATCACCAATGGATTACAGTTTAGAGGAGGATCTATATTTTTCAAAGGAAAATGAATCGGACCCCGACATAGCATCGCAAATGGGACACGTAAACTTGGGCATTAACTCCGAATCGACAAATGAATCTCTAGACACGATAATGGCTGACTCGGAATAAAACATGCCATCAGGTGAGTCTGAGTCGGAGGAGATTGCTCAAGTGCTGCTAAGAAGTAGCAAGATACTGCCACCTCCACTAAAAAAAGAGATATCCAATAAAGATAAGGGGAAAGAGATAGTTGTCAAAGAAGATATCATCCCCAATGATCCCGAGAAGAAAGATACTCCAGTCAAAGTGATAGATTATAATATCTTATCCCATCTAAGAAAGATCTCAGCCCAGCTCAACATATACGATGCTCAAGTGATGTCTAAGGATCTTTGGGAGACTTTGATTCAGGCTCTCAAAGATCCCGAAAGATACGAAGCGTATTTCGCTGAACGCAACCTGACTGAGGTTCTGCAAGCTCGTAATGAACAGTTCATCACCTTCTCCGAAGAGGACATGATGCTTGGAACGGCGAATTATAATCGTCCTCTGTATGTTACTGCAGAGAGCGACGAAATGATAATCAGTCGAATTCTGATCGATCTCGGGTCCTCCATCAATTTTATAAGCCTGAAGGTGCTGAGATCGTTGTGCCTTGACATAAAACACCTCGGGCCAGATAAGCTGATGGTTCCTGGTTTTAACGAAAAGGGGCTAAAAATACTGGGATCATTTATGCTCTCCCTCACATTTGGAGAACTGCATATAGAAGCCAAATTTCATGTGATTGATGCGGATACCTCATTCAAGGCACTCCTAGGTCGCCCCTGGTTACATGAGTATGATATTGTCCCATCAATATTACACCAGTGCATGAAATACCTTAAGGATGGGAAAAAATTCAGAATTTTTGGTATCTAGCCCTTTGCAGTCTATGAAGCAACAGTCTATGAAGATGCACAATATTTCATGCCAAAAAAATTGAGGCCGTCGAGCTCTCTAGAGGCTCAAGCATCAAATCCAGAGAGTGCAAAGCGATCTAAACAAGAAGGTAAGAAGTAGCAGGTGGAGAGAAAGAAGGCGTCGCCGACTCTTCCCAAGGAAGCGGCCATTTCTACTTCTAAAGAAAGAAAACACGTACCTCACCTTGGGAGTGACAAAGGAAGATGATGTCACCCCTACAAAATCCTAGAGGGTATGCCATTCGATGGACGAATGGAGTAGGGAGGTCGAATATTCAAATAATGATTATAACTATGACTCTATCTACATGAATATGGTGCAAAATGTATTATCTAGAAGAATAAATTGCCCGTCAATCTCAGACAGCGTGCTCGTAGTTATATGCATTCCCCTACAATACTTCAAAGAAATCACCCCGCGAGAGGTGCATAAGGTTGAAGAACTCACGACCAGTTATCTGCCTCCGGTTGGAAAGGGGATTGAGCCAGGGAACATATTCTGCTCCGTGGGAAAGCTCGAAGAAGTGAATCGTGACTGGTGCCATATGCTCATCGATTCTGAAGAATTACTACCTACGAGGCTACCTAGGTTTAATACCAAAGATATTCAAAGAATGTTGCAAAAGCAGATCAATATTCCTACCTCCAAACGACAACTTCGTATGTGCCTATACCTCTGGTACAGAAGGAAACCGCGTCCTTTACGACGGAGAGATATGGATGTGTATAAAGGAATTGGATTCATCAGGCGAAAATACCTCTGGAAGGAGACTTGCCGAGCAATCACATGCAGGAAAATCGAATCCGATGACAGCGACAATAAAAAAATATATAAAGTCGACACTCAGGAGGATCAACCCGTAGAAGTCAAGCCAGCACCAGAAGAATTGAAAGATGGCGGACAGGAAGCCACTATGAATGAACTAAAAGAAGTCAACTTGGGAACTGAGGAGGACCCTCGCCCAACCATCATTAGTTCCCTTCTGCTAGAAGAGCAAGTGGAGGAAATAAAAGAACTCCTTTGTAAATTCAGGGATTGCTTTGCTTGGACATACACTGAAATGCCCGACTTATCCCCTGAGGTAGCGGTTCATAGATTGGCCATCAAACCAGATGCAACACCTGTCAAACAAGCTTTAAGGAGAATGAGACTAGAGATTGAAGAATAGGTAATTGCAGAGACAAAGAAACTCATAGAAGCGGACTTCATCTGCGAAGAGAAATATGCCGATTGGATCGCCAATATCGTCCCCGTGAAGAAGAAGAATGGCCATATACGTATCTGCATTGACTTTCGGGACCTCAACAAGGCGTGTCCAAAAGACGACTTTTCACTTCCTGTATCAGAACTTTTGGTTGACAACATATCAAACTATGACATGTTCTCTTTTATGGATGGATCGTTAGGATACAATCAGATCAAGATGGCGCCTGAAGATGAGAAGCACACATCAGTCAGAATGCTCATCGGTATTTTCTGCTACACAGTCATGCCCTTTAGCCTGAAGAATGCTGGTGCCACCTATCAATGGGCAATGACGCGCATCTTTGACGAGTTAATACATCAAAAGGTCGAGTGCTATGTGGACGACCTTATTGTCAAGAGCATGAACCGAAAAGATCACCTAGATGACTTAAGGGTTGTATTTGAAAGAATCAGAAGGTATGATTTGAAGATGAACCCCCTTAAGTGTGCTTTCAGGGTCACCTCAGGCAAATTTCTTAGGTATGTTGTTCGTCATCGAGGAATCAAAATTGACCCTAACGAAATTAAGGCGATTGTTGAGATGCCGCCGCCTAGAAACCTCCGTCAACTTCGTTCTTTACAAGGGAAGTTGGCGTTCATTAGATGATTCATATCGAATCTGTCAGGTAGGTGCCAGCAATTTTCAAAGCTAATGAAGAAAGATGTCCGCTTCAAATAGGATGCAAAATGCCAGGAAGCGTTTGACAGCATTAAAAGATATTTGTTAAATTCGTCCATTCTCATGGCGCCAATTCCTGGGAAGCCTCTTATACTGTACACAACAGCACTAGAAGAATCTCTCGGAGCATTACTAGCCCAGCACAATGAAGAGGGCAAAGAAAATGCACTTTACTACATCAGTCGGAGATTAATCGGGGCAGAAGTGCAATATTCTCCAATTGAGAAGCACTGTCTTGCGTTAATTTCTCAGTCCAGAAACTCCACCACTACATGCTGTCTCACAAAATCACCTTGATATCGAAGATCGATCCGTTGAAGTTCTTGATGACAAGACCAGCATTGACAGGTCGTTTAATAAGGTGGGCAGTAATACTACTACAATTTGACATCGTGTACATGCCACAGAAGGCGGTGAAGGGACAAGCTTTGGCAGATTTTCTCGCCACACATCCAATCTCAGCAGACTTTCTCCTCAATGATGATTTATCCGATGAACAAATCATGCAAGTCAAGGAAGAGGAGAAGCTACAATTTTGGGAGATGTATTTTGATGGGGCATCGTCTATCAAATCTCCCAGACCCCCAAATCTTGCAAAGGCCCAAGCTGGCATCAGTCTTGTCTTTATAGAACCCGAGGGAGGTATAATGAGATTCTCGTTCAGTTTAACTGAACCTCGGACCAATAACGAAGCCGAATACGAAGCTCTAATAGCAGGATTGGAGATTGCAATTAGTGTCCAAATCACAAATTTCCAAATTTTCGGTGATTCTCAACTTGTAATAAATCAAATTCTGGGTATTTACAAGATTTGCAAACTTGAGTAGGCCACTACCACCGACGAACTTTTGAGCTTCTAAAACAAGTGCGGAATATCAGGATAACTCAAGTTCCTCGAAGACAAAATGCAAAAGCAGATTTTCTAGCCAAACTGGCCAAGGAGCTTACAAATGAAGACAAGAGGCCACCTATATTCATTGCGGTTGAAAATCATCGGGTCTTAGAGCCGGCAATCTTGCAATTCCCGCAAGCAGAGGGAATATCAAATTCAAGCCAACAGGATACAACCTTGGTTGATCCTCAACCTCCCCAACAGATCACCACTAAAAATCAACCAGGAGAACGCCATGTAGTTAAGAGACGAAAAACTAGTACATGCTCGGAGTCGTGGTTACATTGCTTAGATGTTGAAGTCGAAGACGATTGGAGGCAACCATTCGTCGACTACTTTAAAGAAAGTAAACTCTTGACAGACAAATCTCTGGCTACACAAATCTGAAAAAGAGCATTACGATATGCGTTTGTCAACGATACGTTATATCGACGAGCCTTTGATCAAATATGGCTGAGGTGCCTAGAGATCAAGAAAGCTGATAAAGTGGTGACAAAAGTCTATAAAGGACTCTATGGAGCACATCTGTCAGGTCCCAAGATTGCTGCTAAAATCAAAAGAATGGGTTATTACTGGCCAACGATGGTGAGAGATTGTATTGACCATGCTAAGAGGTGCCACGAGTGTCAGATTCACGGTAATGTTATTCATCAATCGTCAAATCCACTGTACCCAACGGTAGTGTCCTGGCCATTTGAATGTTGGGGCACAGACATAATCGGGCCAATAGATCCACCGTCATCATTCAGACACCGCTTTATACTGGCAGCAACATATTACTTTTCTAAGTTGGCAGAAGCAGCTCCATTCAGGGAAGTTACGTCCAAGCACGTTATTAACTTCTTCACCCACAATATCGTCTACAGATTCGGTGTACCACGCCACGTGATCTCAGACAACGGCACAGCGTTCAAGAGTATAAAAATCTACAAGTTTGTTGATCAACATAAGATCGATTGGCGGTATTCATCAATATACAACCCAAGAGCCAATGGTTTGGTGGAGGCCTTCAACAAGACGCTAGTGAAGTTGTTGAAGAAGATTCTCACAAAGAACAAAAGAGAATGGCATACGAAGATGGCAGAAGCACTGTGGGCGTATCGTACTACTTACAAAATGCCAACCAAAGCCACTCCTTACTCACTAGTGTTTGGGGCTGAAGCCGTCTTGCCACTAGAAGTTGAACTACCATCTCTTCGGGTCGCTATCCAGAGTGAGCTTACTCAAGAACAAAATGCTCGATTGAGAATGGAAGAGCTCGATGCACTCGATGAAGTCAGGTTGCAAGCTCAACAGAATCTGGAGATCTATCGAGCAAGGATGACAAAGTCGTTTGATCGGATGGTGCGTCCTCGAACATTTCAAGAAGGGAAATTGGTTCTGGTGCTGAGAAGGCCAATCATTCCACACCGAAAAATCGGTGGCAAGTTCGTATCCAATTGGGAAGTTCTCTTCATTATCGAGAAGGTATATCAAGGAGGAGCCTCCCAGCTTATTGACCTTCACGGTCAGAGGCCCTGCAGCCGATCAACGATCGACACCTGAAGAAGTACCATGCATAAAATTGCTCGAAGAAATATTATGTTTAATGTACTGTGTATTTCATGAATGTTTATTAACATATACACTTTACATTTTGAAAAAGGAATATCTCCCCCTTCCCCCAGTCTGACCCCTTCCAAGCGTTGTAGTTCCATGAAAAATCCTCCTCCCACCTCCTGTATAACCCTGAATATGGATTTGAGAGATACCCCAGCCCTAGACAACCCTGCATTTCCATGGATCACCATCCTCCTTCTCTCAACCACTAATTCCATCCTCAGTGCTCCCTAATTGGCCTTAGTATCTCCCAAGGTTTGCACCATTTCATCCTCAAGATGATATCAATGTTCCCCAACTCCAATGGGAGGAAATCCTCCCTCACTTGAACCCCCTGAATAGTTAGCACTACTCCCCTACACACTCTACCCATTTCCACCTCCCCATGCCCATCATCACCCCATATCCCCCGGTGTCCACTAATTTCACCCCCAACTGATCTACAACCTAATTGGAGATAAAATTATGGGTAGCCCCACTGTCGATCAGCACTGCCACCTCTTTGTCAGCTATCTCTCCCTTCACTTTCATGATTTGATTCATGGTGAATCCCACCATTGAGTTCAGAGAGACTTCCTCCATATACAGATGCAGCTTCTCTTCTTCCTCTACCACGGGCCCACTCTCACGTCCCTCCTTAGCTTCCTCATCATCACAGACGGTGAGAACTTGAAGAGTTCGGTCCTTACACCTATGTCTCGGCATGTACTTCTTGTCACATCTGAAATACGACCCCCTTGCCCGCTTCTCCTGCAACTCCTTCTTAGTGAGCTTCTTGAAGTTTCCCCCAAATTCCCCCTCCTCCAGTCTTCTCCCTTGGGGCTTCACACAGACTTCACGCTGCGGGTCCCTTGGGAGCTAAGAAGGTTGTGGTCATCTTGTATGACCCCCCCGAACTTTTGCCTCTAGCCCCCCTCTTCAGATGCTTTTGGTTCTCGACCAACTGTGCCAACTCCATGGCCTCCCCCAAGTCATGCGGCCTCATCACCCTAACAGCTGCTCGGATCTCTAGTTTAAGCCCCTTCATGAAGTTTCCCTCTAGCATTATCTTAGAAAGCCAGTCCAGCCTACTTGCTAGGTACTCAAATCTGTCACTGTACTCTGCCATGGTCCCCTCCCGTGTCAGGGCAAACTGCTCATAGAAGTCCCCTCCTCTACTAGTTCGGAAACATTCTAGTAAACAGTCCTTCAACTCCCTCCAACTCCGAATGGGTCGCCTCATGTCCCTCCACTGATACCAAACCAATGCTTTCCCTTCCAAACACAGTTCAACCGATGTCAATTTCTCCTCCTCCGTCAACCCATTGACTGCAAAGTAGCTCTCTACCTTGTAGATTCATCCATGTGCGTCTACGCCCTCAAAGGTGGGCATCTTCAGCTTCATTATCCTATGGTCACCTCCATTTTCCCTGAATCCTCTGTAGCCACCCATTCCTCGAAAAGGAGGTGCTCCCCAAGTGTCACGCGCTTCCCTTCGGTGCTCAAACCCAAATCCTTCTTCAAAATCCCCCCTCCTTTCAAAATCAGCACCCCGGCGATCGAAATCCTCACCTCTTCTTGCAAATTCAGCACTGCTCTATTTGTACCTGATACTTATCTCCTACCTAGAAAGCGGCTCTAGCAGAGGCATCCCATCTCCTCCTTCCAAAATCTACACTTCTTGATTTTCCCCTCGCCTAAACAGATTAGGGTTTCCACCTCTTCTATGGCCGCCGGTGATTTCCTTTGCTTCAGATGCCGTCCGATTGGGTTTGGCTTCAAGCAACTTCTTCAACATGTCTTCCACTATGACGAACTTTCCATCCATCTTTTCATGGACGGATGCGAATTGATTTTAAAAATCAGAAATTTTTTCTTCAAAATCAGATTTTAGTTGACCTAATTCTCCCTCCATAACTTCTACTTTTATTCTGGCCATTGGTATCCCTTAGATCGACGTGCTCTGATACAAATTTGATAGGAAATTAATGAAATTACGGGATTTTTCTGCAAAAATCAGCAAAACCAACACGCTTCCCAGCAGATTTTGAGGGAAAAATAGAGAAATAATGGAAAGAAAACTTATAATTTGATAGTAGATGAAAGAAACTAGTAAGATACAGTTGGATCTTCAATAGGAGAGGATGATCCTGCTCTCCCAGTCTCTAGCTAGAGACTAGAGCCCAAGCAAACCAGAGTAAACACCAAATTCAGCAAAAATCCTCATAATCCTAATTCTAGAACAGAAAATACTACTTAAGGCAAAATGAAACAACAAATCCCTAAGTAGCCGCTGGAATTTGAATTTTCCCTCCTAAATCCTTCTTGGACCGGTTCAGCCGGCTCTTCAAGAGCCAACTAACAACATGATAGATATCTTATAAATAATCCCTAGAAAACTCAACACCGGCTAAGTTCCATTAAGGATGGGGAAATGACAGCAACATTCAACAATTATGCAATTTGTATTTCATATTAGTGAGAAGATTTTGTCCCCTGTTATATATAAAAAAAAGAAAACTGCTATGCGTTCTATAGTATGCACATGAAGATGCAATGTATTCCAAAATTTTAGCTTCAAGTTAGTTAAACATTTTACAGAATCTGTACAGTGCATTAAGACATCCATACTAATATAGATACCTGCATACCTATATGGATTATGCTTTAGCATGCTTGTATTATTCTAGGATTGAACCAACTGTAGAAGGTAAAATGAGTGGATAGCAGCAACTAATAAGAACTTGTGTTATTTATACATTTTAAATAAGTTCAGAAACAAATTATATTGATGAAAGCTTTTTGTAATTTTTATATCTAAATCATAAACACTAGGAATTCACCTACCTACAAGCTTCTCTTTTAATGGCCAACATTTTGCGCCATGAAGCATTGCAGGTCTCACCACCATCTTATAAAATTTTCCCTTAAGATTGAGTGGTACTTTTTTATCACACAACAAACTCGAAGCATTCCTCCACTTCAACCATCCAACTTGAATTCTACTAATAATATCCCCATCTATTTCACCATCACTCTTAATAATAGACCCAAAATATCTAAAACAAGTACACTTATTAATGACTTGATCGCTCAAAGTCACAAACCCCGCACTAGATCTATTACTACTAAAATTATACTCCATATATTCGGTTTTAGATCTACTCAAACAAAAACCTTTAAACTCTAAGGTTGACCTCCATAATTCGAGTTTACCTTCGACTCCCTCTCTAGTCTTATCAAGAAGAAGAATATCATCAGCAAAAAGCATACACCAAGGTACATCCTCTTGCAAAATGTCTAGTGAGAACATCCATGACTAAAGCAAAAAGATTAGGGCTTAAGGCTGATCCTTGATCTGATCCAACTGAAATAGGAAAATACTTGGTCAAACCACCTTGTATTTGAACACAAGTAACAGCTCATGCATACATATCCCTAATGACTTGAATATCAGCATTTTTAACCCCTTTTCTTTCTAGAACTCTTCATAGCACTTGGAACTTTATCACATGCTTTTTCTAAATCAATAAATATCATATGTTGATCCTCCTTAGTCTCTCTAAACTTCTCTATCAACCCTCTCAATAAATGAATAGCTTCCATAGTAGACCTATCCGGCATGAATCCAAATTGATTTTGAGAAAAATTAGTATCATGTCGTAACCTATGCTCCATAACTCTCTCCCAAAGTTTTAAAGTATGAAACATCAACTTAATTCCTCTATAATTCGCACAATTTTGTGCATCACCTTTATTCTTAAAAATAGAAATCAACTAACTCATTCTCCACTCATCTGGAATCTTTTTAGTCTTCAAAATAATATTAAAAAGTTTCGTAAGCCAAGAACTTCCTTCATCTCCTAAGCATTTTCACACCTCTATTGGAATATCATCAGGTCCACTAGTTTTTCCACACTTCATTTTCTTTAAAGCCTCTCTAACTTCAATTTTACTAATACGTCGATAAAACTAAAAAATCTCTATTTTCATTAGAGTGCTAAGGTCATTAAAGTCAATCGTATTCTCACAATCTTTATTGAAAAGCTTAGCAAAATGTCTCATCCACCTTTGTTGAATATCCTCTTCTAAAAAGGCAGTTTTTGATCTTCATCCGTAATGCACTTCACTTTAACTAAATCCTTGCTACTCCTATCTCTTTGTTTGGCTAGCTTATACATATACCTTTCGCCCTCTTTAGTATTTAATCTATTATATAAATCATTAAAAGCTAAAGTTTTTGCATCGCAGATTATTTTCTTAGACTCCTTACAGACAACTTTATATCTTTCCTAATTTTCAGAGTTTTTACATCTAAACTAATTATTATAACAAAGCTTCTTATTTTTTATTTTTTTTTGTACATTTTGATTCCATTACCAACTATTTTTACATCCTTTGCAACATTCTTAATATTACCACCTACTTTATCCCACATAACATTCACTTTCTCATGCACAGACAAAATTTTAAATTTCGAATCTTACTCTCAAAAATATTTTTATTAGTATTTTTTAAAAGCCCCCATATAATCTTAGAACAATATTTTATTAAATTTTTCATATTCTGCCCCTTCATCTTAAAATCCAAAACTAATAAGTGATATTGGGTACATAAACTTTCACTCAGAATAATTTTATAATTTTTGCAATCTAAACGATCTATTTTTCTTATAAGAAAATAATCAATCTGACTTTTACTATATTCATTCTTATAAGTGATGAGATGCTCATCTCTTTTTTTAAATAAGGTATTAGCAGTTACAAAATTATAAGCCAGAGAAAAATCTAATTTAGTCTTACCACCTTCATTAGTCACTCTTCAAATAGGTTTGAATATGTGTTTAAAATTAAAATTTTGGAATGACTTAAAAGAATTAATTTGTAAAATAATAATAATAAAAATAAGTAAATGGGAATGCTTATGAGAGTAGTTTAATAATCTACGTATATGTTGGATTAATCTTTTCCTTTTTTTGGTTAACCAGGATTCTTCTTAAAATTCAAATGACCGATATTCTTTTCAAACTCGTGCAGTTTGGAAGCTTTTGCAGAACTCGGCATAAACCCTCTGTTTATTTAGTACAATCAAGCATTCGTATTTCAAAAAGTTTATAGTCGTTTAAGGTAGGCTTCGTTCACTCCGTACAGAAAAAATTGCAATATAGACTATTGCATGTGTTTTTGTTTTATTTCTGCTTACAGTTCGCTCTCACATACTACAGAGGGATAGATATATTGCTTTCCCAGCTTTATTCCATTACTGTGTATCCTTGTGAATTCGTAATTATAAAAAGATCATGATGAAATATGTGTGCCGTAATAAGAGAAAAATTTATCAACACTCTTATTTTCATCAAGCATACTAGGTGAGCCAATTGAGCTTTTACTTCATGATATCCTTATTTTTTGCTATGTATGTTTCTTTTTTCTCTGCAATTTTTGTTTATTGATCTTGTTGCACTCGTATCATTATCTTGCTATAATATTGCGTTTAAAAAAAAATACAATTGGAAAATTTGCAGCAAGCTTTCTAACATGCAGAGAGGATATAAGCATGAGGAGGCAGCTGGATTGTTTGACAGAATTGTTTTTTCTAAGGTAGCTTTAGATGCACAAAAATGTATTATAAAATTTAATTACTTGCCAGTGCTTATCATGGTCATCATTGTAAATTCAAAATTCTTATTTGCATAGGTGAAACAAGGATTGGGTGGAAAAGTTCGCATTGTCCTGTCTGGAGCAGCTCCCTTGGCTACTCATGTGGAGTCTTTTTTGAGAGTTGTGACATGTGCTCATGTCTTACAGGGCTATGGTAAAATACAAATTATGCTGCCCACTCAAAATTTTCCTTTGTTTGAGTTTTGAATAATTTGTTGCATGATAGGAGTTTAATTTAACCTCGCTTTATACCATCCAAAACTGTGTCTATTTGTTTTCCCTCGAGTTAAAGTTTATTTTGTCAAGTGTAATGCGTTTACTATTGATATCATATGCAAAGAAATCCTTTATTGTCATCCCTTCTATTTGAGGTCAGCTTTATGAACCCTTCATTTATTTCAGTGATAGCGGCATAAGATGTTAGTCTAATTTATGCAAGTTATTTTGAACTACTTCCATCCATATTACTTTTAGTATAGGATTTTTCCTCTATTTTTTTCACCTCAAATATTCCATCTTTCTTTATTAATGCATCTTATGCCCTTCAATTAACATACTTATATTAAAATCTACATTTCATCACCTTATCTTCAGTAGTTTTTTGTCTTATTGCTTTTCTAATGTAATTCTTTCTTGTTTTATGTTGGGAAATTCTAAGGCATATATTTCTAAAAATAAATAAAGCTTCTTTAAATTTTATAGCTATAATTCAAACTTTTTTTTAAGAAAACTTTCATTTTTTTTGGTGCAATGTACTTATTTCTTCTATAAGTTTTCCATATGGAAAAAATTAGGGGTAAATCTTTGATAAATGACTTCATCCTATTTAGTAGTTTCTTCAATATCTCGCTTTTTAATGCTTTGCATATCAACGTCTAACCTAGGATTCAAATAATGTAGTCAAAATTAATACAAAAAAATTAGATAATATATATATATATATATATATTCCTTAAAACAGAAACATGTCTCAAATAGTTTAGTAATTGAAAGTGAGGCACAAGCCCAGTTATAGACAAATAGATTTGAGGGCAGTGATGTAGGAAATTTTGGGTCTCGAGTTCACTAATATTATTATCTAAGATGTGTTGCACAAATAAA
This sequence comes from Dendrobium chrysotoxum, assembly GCA_019925795.1. Lineage (NCBI taxonomy): Eukaryota > Viridiplantae > Streptophyta > Magnoliopsida > Asparagales > Orchidaceae > Dendrobium > Dendrobium chrysotoxum. The sequence continues at coordinate 24,175,255 of CM034314.1, read as the reverse complement.
GCACTAAAAAAATCACAATATGCAAGTTATCAACCCTCAAGTTTAGGAAAAAATTTGTCGCCGTTGTATATATATATATATATGCACTTTCATTCATTACAAATAATAATATAACAGTCATGGAAATCATAGTTCTCACAAAAATGTAAGTGAGAACAAATATACATCTTTAACAACAATCTAAATTCAATGCATCGAGATTAACAAAATTTCACTTATACACCTCAATCACTGAACAAATAGTTAGAATGAACAAAGTTAGAAATCACCCAATTGAAGATCTTTAGCCTCAAGCCAATATTAAGAAACTTGCCCCCGGAATTAATCTTCAAGACTTAACGAAGTGCTTAAAGATTCCATACCCAAAAAGATCATAAAGTATTGACGGATGATTTAGAATTTTATCTAACCATTCAAGCAACATTACATTCCTTAGGGTTTTATTTATATAATCTAGAAGACTTAGATATAGCAACTTTTCAGAATCCATAGGATGCAATTAAATTTATTAGGCTTCAAATACATCGTACATATATTCTATGAAAATTTCATATTTTTTTAGGCAAAATAGTTCTCGGTAATTTTCAGACTAGGGCAAAAATCTTGTATATTATATGGTGTGCTGAAAGAGCCATGGTTTATAAAGTAGATGTGAAGTACCAATCAGACAAACCACTAAAAGTTGCAACAAATTTGAGTCATGAAGCCATTCAGAAACTACTTCACACAGTACATCATCTCTTCTTTAACTATTCATCATATAAATATTAAACTATACAATTAGAAATAAAACTATACTAAAAAATTCAAAAAAAGAAAAAGAAAAATAATGAAGAAACTTACCCTCCAAAAACATCCATATTGATGGTCGATGATATTTTCTCTCTTCGATCCTCAGTTACCTCAAATGTTTTTACACGAAAAAAAAAAAGGTTGAAATTCAAAACCTTCAATGATAAGGATTTCATAGAACCTCACAAATTTCGGAATGTGTTGCTCTTCCATGCAATGATTCTCGTCGAACATTAGATAGAGCTTCTCTGGTCGCACACCCAAAATCACAATCGGATATTTACATATACTTTTCGTCAATTCTTGCAGAATGGCACTTCAATGTCTTCATGTTGCTACTCACAGTAGATCAAATGAAAGTCCTTAGTTGGCGTAAATGTCAATCTTACACAACCAAGCTTCACCACTCACATAAAGAAAATCCTTTGCTATTCAATGTTCATCTCTGCTCACAGTAAGAATACCTAAATGCTCGCCTCCAACAACATAAAAGTCAATCATGTGGGTTGAAGAAGAGAGGTAGGTTCCTTTATAAAATAAATGAGATTAATATGTTTTTTCTAAAATTTCCCAATCAAATAGTAAATATCTGGAGACATGCGGCTTCTAACTTTAGCATATTTTCTAAGAAGGGGACAACATTGGATTATATTTTAATAGTTGAGAGAATAAATTGGGACACTGTGAAACTCTGAAACTAAGACTTCGTTAGCTATGGCTTTCTTACTGCTTTCTGAAGCAGCTTTCTAGTACAAAAAAATTTAGTTCAAGATATTTTTTAACTAAAATGCTATTTTAAAAAGCAGTAAAAAAGTCGTCCCAAAAGAAGCTTAAATTGGTCACTTGCTTATAGTTGGGAGACTTTTGAATTTTTTTCTCTATTATAATTAATATGAAATTCAATATTCATTTTAGTCTTTCAGTTATGTTATATTAACCACTAAAATTTCTTATTTAACAATCACAATTCTGACAACATTTTAGATAACAATCTTATCATGAATTTATCAGATAGTCACCCCTTTTACTCGACAGCATAGTACAAGACAATAATGCCAAATGAGTTTAAATCTTGATATGAAAGGATCAAAAACAGTCATTCGTCTTATTCGCTTTACCGTAGGAATTATTAACCATGCAATCAACATTGATAGAATTCAGCTTAGATTGGAATAATGAACATGAAAGATTTTTTATTGGTTTTGAGCGTAATTTTTCTAATGTCTTTGCAGGTCTAACAGAAACTTGTGCTGGAACATTTGTGTCATTACCAAATGAATTTTCAATGCTTGGAACTGTGGGTCCGCCTGTACCAAATGTGGATGTACGTCTTGAATCAGTACCTGAAATGGGTTACAATGCCCTTTCAGACGTACCAAGAGGAGAAATTTGTGTCAGGGGGAAAACTCTGTTCTCCGGATACTACAAGCGGGATGATCTCACAAATGAAGTTCTTATTGATGGGTGGTTTCACACAGGTCTGATCCTCTGAGCTGCAACCTATTCTCTGCTGGTAAAACATGCTAATTTGCTATTGAAGTCGTTGATTAAACCTTTCGTTGTGGTGTTTCTAGCGAAATATATATGATTTTCATTTTGTCGTCGTCTAAAATAATCTATTTTTATCGTTTCTCGTTTCTCACATGAGAAACTTTAACCTGACAAAATAACTTTGCAATCCGTTTCCGTTCAACTATTTTATTTTTTTTGCTTGGTGTCGTTTTTAATCAACAAAATATCACGCCCTTAAGCTTTCAGTTTATGTTCTTTTAATGCCCGTCATTTTCTTGTATGATTAGCATTGATCATGCGAACTTAGTTTTTTTTTTATGGATAATCTAGATATTTGAAGTAAGATGTTTTTTTTTCTTAACATTTATGCTCAGGGGATGTTGGTGAGTGGCAAAAAGATGGAAGCTTGAAAATTATTGATAGGAAGAAAAATATATTTAAGCTTTCACAAGGGGAGTATGTAGCAGTTGAGAACTTGGAGAACATCTATGGCCTTGTTCCTGGGATAGACTCGGTATGGACTTTTAACATTTATTTATAAAATAATTTCATTTATTTTGGATATTCTAGCTGTGAAGATAACATCAGGTTTTGTTTGCATATATGATTAATCCTAGAGCAATGCTCAGGTTGTCTTAATGGTAACCAATAAACGTAAATAGATGTCTTGGTCCATAGGTTTTAATTATGGGAACATACTCTTTTTTACTTAAATAACAAGGCTGGGTTCATTTATCCCTCTCGAGAGATATTAGCGGGAGCCTTACTAATGTAAGATCCCTTCAATACCGTGAAGTAGTACTCCTAAATATTATTGCTGTTTAATCAAAAACTTGAAAGCTAAATATGCTCATGCTTGAGCGCTCCTAAGATATATGAAATTCGAGAAAGTAATATGCTAAGAGACAAAATTGTTAGACCTGTTAAGTCAAAGCGAATAATATCTCAATAATTAAAAGTTCGGCTTGTTACAATTTACTCTTAGAAAGAATAACTATTTTGATGGATTTTAACGTGAAGTTGGATGTGAAATTATGGAAAATTTTTATTTTATTAGAATTCATGTTGAATGTATTGAAATTTTACTAATTTTAGTAAATTTTTACATATTTTATGTAGTTTCTTATTTTGAGACTTTTGAAGGTTATTCTTGAGGCATGTAAAAACAATTGAATAATGAATATTGAAATATAATTCTATTTTTTTCTCTTCTTGTGTTTGCTTGTTGAATATTCTTTTAGTTCATTATAGATGTATGACTACTTCTAGGGGATACTCTTTTTATTGGCATGAGGCTTCATTTTTCTGGTGTTGATTTCTATCCTCATTTTATCTTTTTAATTAATTAGTCATTGGTTTTGTGGAGTGATTGAAATCTTATTTAGTGACATAAATATTAGGTTTTCTCTTTAAAGTGTGAACTTTATTAGTTAAATTATATTATTCTATTTTTTTCTAGGAATTTTAGATTTTAGGCTATTATTAAATTATCTCTTGGAATGAACTTTGAATGTTATTTTCCTTACATTAAGGTGTCGTTTAGTTTGTTGAAAACTGGCATTGTAAAATGGAATGTAGTATAAAAGAAATATAGTGTATTTGAAATATTTGGAGTGATTTGGATGGGTGTATAGTAAATACAAGTGATTACCTTTTTTAGTTCGACTTGAAATAATAGATGTAATGTAATGCCCAAATATGATGGTTGGCGGCCGACGGAAGGCACCAGTGAGTGGTTGCGGCGGCGGCGGCAATTGTGGCGGGCGGCGGAGACCGTGGCAGCGGTGACAATGGTGGGGCTGGTGATGGCATTGGTAGAGAATTTACAGTGTATTTAAAAATTGACAAAATCTAATGATTTCCAAATACACCAAATTGAACTAGATGATGAATTTTAAATATTTAAAAAAATTTCTCTATATTTCTTTTACTTCAAATCAAATAATAATATTTTCAAAACTCCTGCATTTGGAATGCTATATGTCCATTTTACTTCAAACCAAATAGCCTCTAAAATGATAAGTTGCTAAACTTATGAATCAGTCAACTGCAGAGAGTGATATTTTGTGTGTTTTGATTTTGTTTCTTATGCTTGATTGCATTAGAAACAATAGACCCTTGACCATTCTACATAAAACAAAAAAAAACTAAATCAAAATTTATTTATTTTTTATTTTATTTAGGACCTAACTTTATTATTATTATTGAACTTCATAAATTTCATATTATCTGTTTGATATAAATAAATATTTACTGCAATTTTTCCTACCTCCATCGAAACGCTCTGCCAATATGCTTTGTTCATGAAGTGACTATTGGATATTTACTGCCATCAACTTGTGTATTTTTAAAATTTTACGACTAAACCATAAATTTTTATGGACTTCTTAATGGATTTGATCTGATAAATGTATTCTCTGCACTACCATGTTCCAGATTTGGATATATGGTAATAGCTTCAAGGCTTCACTTGTTGCAATACTAAATCCCAACATAGGAGCTCTGGAACGTTGGGCTCAAGAAAATGGGATCAGCGGAGATTTCAGTGCTTTCTGTAAGAATCCCAAAGCAAATGAGTTCATTCTGGGGGAGCTAAGCAAGACCGCCAAAGCAAAGAAGGTTAGTCCTGTAAAACATTATTTTAGTTTCCCGTGATACCTATAATTGCATAATATGTTTATAGTTTTTTAAATCATTTAAAATTTTCAAAACCTCACTGTTGCATGCTCTGACAGTTGAAAGGTTTCGAGTTTATAAAAGCAATTCACCTTGATCCACTTCCCTTTGACATGGACCGCGATTTAATAACCCCAACTTACAAGAAAAAGAGACCTCAACTTCTGAAATACTATCAGGTGAGTTCCTTTCTTCACTCTTCAATTTTGTGGGAATATTGCTTTTTTTCTATCTTTTTTTGTCAAAAGTATAGTTTCCCTCGGTTATTTCATGAAAAATTGTAAGAATTACTCCTTTGAATAAAATGCTTGGAATATTGTGCATGTGTGATTCTCAATCTCACCTGTTGATGGCAAGAACTCTAGCTTCTCTGCCTTCTTCGGGCCGCAAATAAATCATTTGATTTTACCCATTATTAAAATTTCTCATTCATTTATCATCCTAATTTATGCTCAACCCCAAAAACTAAGTTTATGCTACAATTATGGTTGTTTCAAGCTTTGGTAATATTGCATTATTATTGCATTTTGCTATGTCATATTAAATACTCATTGCTTTCGTTGAAATTTAGAAACTATGATACTTCAAACAAAGCGTCTTAGAAGCATTACAAAACAAGTCAGAAAGCTCTTAAATCTTGATTTCTTATTGAATTGTTTCCAGAGTGTGATTGATGACCTCTACAAAAGCATCAAGTAAAAGAATATAATTCTGGACTGTTGCTGTGCACCAGGAGTGCCCTCCCGCTGTTGGTACACATTGTTTGCCTACCACCTATATGCTATTGCATGATTTATTGGATATGTATATTCTTCCTGTAATTTGTATTATTGTTATAAATCTGTCTGTCTGTCGCATTTAGTCTTTTTCTTTGAAATCTGCTGGAGTTTGTTTCTATTTTGTTCTTCATCAACCAATAAAATCTGAACTTAGTGAACTATAGTTGACAATATTAGTCGAAAGTTAAAGTTTTTTATATTTATCTGTCTATCAAAAGTAAATATTATGTAAAAAATTTAAATATAGTAATATTTTGTTAAGTGTTGGAATGGAGATAATATGATGTGAATTATTTTGAGCTGAATCAAAATCATTTTGAGTTCAGCTAAATTGACTCAAATGCAGATAGAATTCTCTAATTGTTGGATTATTTGAGTTCCAGCCAATTCTTGGTTGAACTCAGTTGTATGCCAACCTCCATGAAACAAAGCTTATTACCACGAAATTCATTGCCATCGTCGTCTACTCACTTTCATGAGCTTCCAGTCATTTTTGGCGCCCTTCTAACCCTTAGGTCTGTTTACCAAACAGCTGAGAATAGAAGTTGGGATGGCACTTTTTATTTAAGGTTAAATAAAGAGAAAGTGCACCCTCCAAATATGATCTTGCGATAAAATTCTTAAAAATTCTTTTATGAAAACCACCGTTTTTGTTGTGATATCTATATTAGTTTCTTGTTGTGCTAGTTAAAGTTAAATTTTTTCTTTTAGAATTTTAAAATACATTTATCATTTATAAAAAGTTTTAGCTGTAAACTAGGCATTTATAATTACATATATAGTTTAACATAACAGCCAAGATTGATCAATAAATAATTAAAAAATATATGTTTTTGGCTCTGTGTTTCATTTGAAGACAGTGAGTCTATTAATGACTCAAATGGCGGTCTTATTGGGCTCTCCCGAAGGCAAGTCATCAGGTCTCTATAAATATTTTTTTATAAGAAAAATAAGCAAAATGCGTCAGAAGTAGTTATAATAATGACAAATGAGCAAAAAAGAAAGCTACTCAAAAGACTATCAATCATGTCACAATAAATGTGATATGTTTTAGACGTGTATCACATTTGTAGGGAGGCATTTATTGACCCTTATACACCAATCTTTATCCCTTAAACCAAGGCAATTTGATCTCTTTTTGAATTTAACGAATTCGAAGAGAAGAGTGGTTGGGGTGAAGTCATTGGGGAAAAAGGTTGTAGATTGAATTGATGTGCGAAGAAAAATGTTGATTTTCATCAATATTTGTGTGCTTTTTGTCACCAATTCCATGATGTTCCTCTTTAAGATTTATAACCTTGCATGTTATCAGCAAGAGTTTGTCTTCTTAAAGAAGAAGATTTCAGTGTGTCAGAATTGACTGAATCAAATTATGCTAATGAGGAGGGAAGAGAAAGATAGAAGCTTCAGTTTTAAGTTTCAATGTTAGATTTGTAATGATAATGAGGATACTCCAATCAAATTTGAAGTGAAAAAGATGAGCTTTCAATGATATCTGTGGGTATTCTAAAATGACAATTCTGCTCTGAGAAAGATTTTAAAGACGCCTTGGGAAAGCCAAAGGCGATGAACTTCCAAGTTCATGAATCCTTCATGGAATTAGAAGAATATGATAACTTTGATAAAGAAAATAATACTTTATTTGTGGGTCACAAATGATTTTTAGAAGCCATCTGTGGAGGTCATGTTTGAAGAGAAAGCCGATAGTGATCAAGTTTCTAGTGTATTGAACATGATTCAGAAATTAGGGAAATATGAAGTCTTCCTGGAAATATCTTAAAAGGAAAAATAAAGATGATAGCTTAAATGATGATTCAAGCAATTCAGTGAAAAAGCGAGTTTGATGAAATGTGGGAATACCAAGAGCTTATTATGCAACTTAAGATGGAGCTTAAGAAAGTCAGAGTTGTAGGTCTTCCTACCGTGTTGGAAGAATTAGAAATTCCAATTGTTATCAAGGATCTAAGATCATTTAAACTTGATGAGAATTTGCCTCGTGAAGACCCAATGAATAAGCTCCACAATTTGTACAAGTGCTATAAGTAAGGGAAGGGAGATTTAATATTCTGAATTACCAAAAAATGTATGCTAGTGGCTTTTCTACCTCTGAGAGATCCTCTTCAGTTACATATAACTAAGAAAGCCTATATTTTCAACATACATGTCTTACCACTCCCAAGGCTTCTCGCTTTTAGCAAAAATAAATCAAACTATGATACACTTGTTGATTCCTACGCATCAAACAACTCACAAAAGGACAAATTTGACGAATCAAACAATGCACACATCGACACGACGCACCACTTGAAGGGCTAAAAGACTTCCGATTACCAAATAGACTGCATCGTTGCAATCAGGACATCGAATTCGTCTAAGTAGAGAGCTCTCGTGGTCAAATCAGATGAGATCGGTCCAAAGGAATGAGGAACACCTGAAATTAATGTGTGATGTCGCTCAAACGATGTCCGATCATAGAACGGACTTTATCGTTGCGTCCGGAATGTCGTTGGCATTCAAAAAAACTATATTTTATTTGATCAATTGGGATCAGCTAAGGCGGTGGAATGAATCTCGAGGTGACGACACGTAAATTGAGAAATTTGGCATGCTGTGCCACCCAAATGACGTCCAATTGTAAAACAACCTTCGTCGTTGCGTTCGGAGCATCATCGAAACCTAACAACTACATTTTATTTGTTCAATTAGGATTGCCCGAGGTGGTGGCATGAATCCCAAGGTGATGACGTGCAAATCGAGAAATTTGGCATGCGACGCCGTCTAAATGACGTCTGGAACGTCATGAATACTCAACATTGACTATCAATTTGTTCAATTAAAGTCGTGTATGCAAATCGATGCGGGTCCCGAGGCGACAACATGCAAAACGAGGAAATTAGCATGCAATATTGTCTAAACAATGTCCGATCACAAAACAGATTGCGCTGTTGCGATCATAACGCCAAAAATATCCAAAATGTGCTGTCAATTTGTTCGAAGAAGATTACGCTGTGAAATTAGCATGTAAAATGAGACGAAATGCACAAAAATCAAGAAAACACGCAAGCTGAGATAATTTTGACATGACTAGTTAAGTTCTATCATTTTTGAATTAATGCATTGGTGATATTTCATTAATATACCCTTTGACTTAACAAAATTTTCATAAAACCTGATGCCAAATTAAGGAAAGGAATTTAAGTCCATTAAATGCTATTTAATGCTTTTACCTCGTTTGGTCAAAATTCAGTGGCCTCCTTCCTGTCAAGGTTGCAACTAGCTTGTTAAATCGAAGCGAAAAAAGGGAATGGCGTCTGATTTCTCTTCACGCAGGAAGTCTCCTTCAACTTCAAAAGAGAACAAAATACCGAATGAGGCTTCATGCACGCAAGGCTTCAACAACCTATTCGAAAATCTTTAAGCCCTCTCCGTCAAAAGACCAAACAGATCTCTTCTCCCTCACTTCTATTCCCTTCACAATCCCACTTCACTTCCTCCTAAAACTGCCAGCCTCTGTCCACCTTTCTTCCACCAATCACAAGCCAAGCCAATACTAGGCCATCCGTCCTTCCCTCATGTGAAAGCCTCCTCCTCTCACAACTGTACTTCAAACCAGCTGCTCTGTATCGATCCACCTATGATCCTTCCTCACGTGAAGAGCAATCCAGCTAATTTCTGGTAGCAAATCACATTTAGCTTCACAGAGCCGAACCAAAGACGTTGAGCTGCTCTCAACCTCATGCCTGACTTCCCACTCCTCTCAATAGCCCAATAGATGATTAACAGCTTTTAAAACCTGCAGCCAGCCATCTTCCTGATAGCACGTGAAGCTTGCCTCTTTTTCGATCACGTGAAGTTCATCTGCATCTTTATTTTTTGTTTTGTTCTATTTCTTATTTTTTGTGTTTTTGTCACTACATTCAACAGAACTTATTTCAGCAACTTCCTTGACAGCCCAGCCCATTTGTTCAGCATTATCCATTTGTTGAACTCCCTCAACCCATCAGCTTATACCAACACATAGCCTACTGCCTCCCCTCAACTATAGCCCTTAAACAACACCACAAACAGCCCTTACAACCTGCTCCATTACTCATCTCCAAAACCCAACAACAGCTTTTCTTCTTGTTTTTGTTTTCTTCTTGTTTTTGTTTTCTTCCATGTGAACCACCTGTAATCCTACTCAAACCACATTCAAACAATAGGCCCATTTCACTTAAAAAAATATATATATACATATCATTCCCTAACATCCAACTCAACCTATACTCAGCCCACTTCCTTCTCCTCCAAAGCCTAACAATCTTCACTATATTTCTTCTACACCAAACAGAGAACATTGTTCTCATTAAACAGAGGGCATTCACATTCTTCCTCCCCATTACTTAGAAGCCCATTCAGCCCACTTGTCTAAATCCTCAAGTAGCCAACAACCCATTACTTCAGTCCTCGATTACTGCAGCCCATCTACAACCTATTCAACTCTAAAATATCAGCCCAAATAGCCCTTCACCTTGGTGATTTTCACCCAGCTGGCCTTTATTGCAGCCGTACCTTTATCATTCCCTAATTAAATCCCTATACCCAAATTGCTTTGCTCCACTCAACAGTTGCATTCCATAGATCTCCTTTATATTAAAATCCCCTCCTCCAAAATTATTTTAGAAGCCCACCTACAGCCCAACAAAAGTCCAAAACTACACCACCTTAATCATACACATTACCCATTAATAAGCCCCACAAACACACCTCCATCAAAAAATAACCAAAACTTCATTTCTAGCCCATTTCAAAATCAACCAAAATCCCAAAATAATAGGCTTTTATTTCATTTCTTTTTATTTTCATTGTTGATTAGTCTTATTTACTTGCTTTCAATTATTCATTTTGTTAAATGGGTAGAGAATATGCACATGTGTTCGTATGTATATAAATGTGTTCATGTGAATGTATATATATATATATATATATATATGTGTGTGTGTGTGTGTGTGTGTGTGTGTGTGTGTGTTAAAAAAAAAGATGGGAGAAGAATAAAAAAAGGGGGAAAGAAGGAAAGCATTTCAAAAAAAATAATGAAAATGACGAAATGAAGAAAAAGAAAGAGACGAGAGTGAGAAATAAAAAGATGTGTATTTTTGTGTATGTTTACAAATTACCATCATCGCATTGTCTTCATTGTCGCCCTTCTTCGTAGGTATAAAATTTTCTTAACTCAAAACCCCATATTCGACGTTCGCAGTGCATTGAAAAAATTGTCCATACACGCTTTTCTATAGTATGGTGGGATGGGAACTCGGTGCGATGCCTACGACGTAGTGAGTAGGCCTCGTACGTGCTTTTCTCTAGTGCGGTGAGGACAAATAAACCACTGCGCATTTTAAATAGGTATCCCAAAGATCCATACACACTTATCTCTAGTGTGGTGGGATTGAAGAATTATGGTTGCGGTGTCATCCGACACATACTGTACACGCCTTTCTCTAGCGTGGCGGGAGGCCCTGCCTTTCGGATTTCTCCTAATTGGGGGAGATGTCGAGAGGCTGTCGAAATTTGCACTGACATGGGACCTTATTTGAACAAAACTTAGACAGCCACAAGGGACTTGAACTTGCTAATTGAACTAAGTGGGACCTAAAACTAAATGTGCAATTGAACTTGATTTGAATGAAGATGGACAACAGGGAATTTGCAAACTTTGTTTGAATTTGCAATTTAGACAGCAAGGAACAACAATTGAAATAATAGAGGACTGAACCTTAAATTGATAAGTGCAAGACCAAAGTGAAAATATCAAAACTTATTAATAACTTTTAATGTGTCCAAATGAATAAGCAATGTTGAATAAACTTCTAACCACAACTTGCTCACAAGCAGTGATGAAACTGTAGAAAGTGTGACATGATTATAAGTCATAACATGGAACTCTTGGACGATGATATTTGACTTGCAACATCTATCTCAAATCATGCTTACAAATGAGCAGATATGGTAATAATAAGTGATGCAAGTATTGATAATGTTTGATGAGCGCAATCCATCCAATAATCAGTGTTAACATACAAGTGAATCCGCTAAATCTAACTACAAATAACGGTACTAATGGTACTTCATAGATGATGAATCCTTTATGGACAATAGATATTGGTGTACAAATGGATGCGGTAATTCTTCAATCGGAACTAATGATGGATGTGATGTACCACTTATGAATAAGTTATGTGGAAAACATGTTACAAACACATTCAAAGGTGTACAACAATTCCTTGTGAACAATGACTTATGATGATTGAAATTTCTATACCTCACTCATAAGCAACAACAATAGAAATTGTGAGAAAGGTGGCAATGTGCTTACAGACAATAATGCAAAAACTGTAAAGAACCTAAAATGAGCAAGTCTTCAAACATAAACTTGCAAGTCAACATGCTAGACTTTTGTAAGCAGGTGGAATTCTGCAGGTAATGGAAATTGAAAAGTATATACAGTTGATGGTAAGCAAATATTGATAATACAAGTTCACCATGCATGCTACAAGTTATTTTCAAGGAGGAAAGACTTGTAATGTTCACTATAACTCACACACAAGCAAGAGAGTTGCAAAGTGAGTAAACATAAAGGAACATAAAGTAATTATGTCATCAACATCAACTTGGCGTCCAAAAAATGTATCAATAAAAGAGGTCAAACATACAGTGAGCATGACGAACTGATGATCAAGACTTATTAAACAAGCTTCAAGTGAATACAATTTGTAAAGTGATCAATATCGTTTGACCCCCTGTGAGCGACGAAAGAACTCAACATACAATGAACTAATGATAAAGGCATATTCGAAGAGGTCTGAAGCAAAAATAGTCTTCATACAATCAATGTCACTTAAGGGTGTTGACAATGAATGTAACTGAGCCAGTAATAAATGGCAGAATTCATATGAGTACATTGACCTATATGTAAATGACGGCAAGGGATCTACCGTGAAAATGATGAATCTCTTGCATATGTGGGTGTTTGTGCGAGGTGTAATTCACAAGCAAAGTTGAAGAGCTACAGTGTGTTGGATATCTACAGACAAAAGTAGAAGACTTGTCGCACACATGGTAATCTACTCACGGGCGATGACATATAATGTGCAGTAGATATGAGTTCACCTTCGCAGTTGTTGACCCTTATACATCAAACCATGCTCAAAAGGAACGAAATGGCGAATCAAGCAACGCGTGGGTTGGCACGATGCATCACTTGAAGGATCAAACGACCTTTATATGCAAAATGGATAGCGACATTGCAATCAGAACATCGAATTCTGCTAGGTCGAGGCCCCTAGCAGTCGAATCGGATGATCAGTCAAAAGGGATGACTGACACCCGAAATTAAAATGCGACGCTAATCAAACGACGTCAGATCGACAAACAGACTTCATCGTTGCATCTGGAATGTTGTCAACCTTTAAAAATTATGTCTTGTTTATTCAAGTTGGAACATCCAGAATGATGGCATGGATCCCGAGGCAACAACATGGATTTCGAGAAAAATCAACCTCATTGCTGTCCAAATGATGTTCATTCGTAAAATGGATTTCATCATTGCGATCGAAATATCACAAATACTCAAGAACTACACTTTTCGTGTTCAATTTGGATCATCTGGATTTGTGGCATGAATCTCGATACAAAACATGCATATCAAGGAAATTTATCTCGGCGCTGCCCAAATGAAGTCCAATCACGAAACAAACTTCATCATTGCATTCAGAACATCCTAAATACCCAAGGATGACAGTAAATTTATTCAAATTAAAAAATGCAAAAAGGTCGATACGCATCCTGAAGCAAAGCATGAATTTCAAGGAAAAGGTCGCTCGGTGCTAGCCAAATGACGTCTGATTGACAAACGAACTTCATCATTGTGTTCGAAACACCGTCAATACTCTAAATGCACTACCAATTTATTCAATTGAGGTTGTGCATGCAAATCGAGGTGGTTTCAAAGCAACTATACACATTTTGAGAAGATTAGGCCTCGGCGTCGCCCAAATGATGTCCGATCGCGAAGCAGACTGCGTTGTTGCGATCGGAACATTGTCAATACCCTAAATGCACTATCAATTTGTCCAATTTTGAGGGCATTAGAGACATGGTTTCTTGTCGGAGACACCACTTGTGGCATCCAAGCCTCGATTGTGGCTACATGTGCGCTTGATCAGATGCTCATCCTTCGATGGAGCTCGCATATTTCAGCCACAACCGGTCTAGTTGTCTAGTGCTTCTCAAAAGTACATCATGCCAGTGTACAATTTTGATTGGAATATACCTAGTGGAATAACTCCATCCAGGTTAAGCAAGTAATAAAAGATCTTGCAGCTGAAAGCAAAACTGTAGCAGCAGTTCCCATCTCCTTCCCTCTCTATTTCACATAAGATCCTACCGGCCTCTAGAAAGGAGGATTTGCTTGGGAAGATAATTATTCCACTTTAAAGTATGGATAGAAGATCAGTAGCAAAGCAACCATGGAAGCCAAGTATTGAAGTTCTTGAATTAGAAGTTAATCCAAATGAGATTACATATGGAATTATGGCAATGGCTCATGCAGTGGCAAGACTGTGTACCGTCTCCGAGATGTATATAGAAACCACTGAGAAGATTAAAACTGGTTCACATTGGATATCTTGCTCATCATGTTTGGTTATCTGAAGAAAGAACATGAGTTAGAGAGGACATGGAAACTTATAGGAGCCATTCCACCCGGCAGAAGAGATATGGAAGCAGATGAAGTATATGGAGATATCAATGAGAAAGCTTCACAGAATCCTACGCAGCTTGGATTACTTACTGAATATATTGTTATTAAAGAGAAATTGCTGGCCATAAAGCCCAATAATCTGGACTTTATATTAGCTACTAGAATACATTTAGCTATTGAGACATCACACGAAGGCTTGGAGCGAGCTAGGTTCTCTGTCAGTAAATCTATTCTTGTATTAGATGGTACAGGTGGAGTTGGATCTTTGGTGATTTAGCCAGCAAAGCATGTTTATGAGGTATCAAGAGTTGCTGCCACTTCAAGAATGAGTCAGTTGGAGCTATTGAAGAGTTTGGGAGCTGATTTTGCAATCAATTGTACCTGGGAAAACTTAAACGAGCCGACAGGAAGATTCGATATAGTATATGACACTGTTGGGCTAGGCGACACCGGATCCAAAGTGGTGAAAGAAGGTGGAGATTCTTTCTGGAGAAATCAATCGCTTGCGATCCTTAGCTTGAAGCTTGAAAGCAAGTCCAATAAAACAGTAGAGATGATCAAGAAGTTGGGTTTAGAAGTTGAATTCTTAAAGCTTGAACTTGAAGAGGCAAAGCTAGCTGAATAAAAGTTGACTATGATGGAAGCCTTTATTGAAGGGCTCAAGATTGAACTAATAGATGCAAAGGAGGCTGGATCGTTAGAATCTAGCTTGGAGCAAGTGAAACACTCTGAAAGTATTGCTGTAGGATTATCTTGCTTCTTTGACAAAGCAGGTAGAAGAGAGCAAGTCCATGCTGACACAATCTGAAGTTATGAATTAAGGGGAAGGTTGAAACATTACAGCTTGAAATTGCTAGGCATAAAAGAGATAATGAAATTTCTAATAAACATCTTGATTTAGCAAAGCAAGAAGTGTTAGATCTAGAAAAGATAGTTGAATTCTTGAAGATTGAGATCCAGATAGAGAAGAAAGAAGAAAGAATAGAGCTTCTCTCTTGTACCTCGATCCACATGCTAACTCTACCGTTGTCGCCCTTAAGGAAAGGTATAAATTTCTATCCCAAAAATTCCCTTCTCGATGCTAGTGACGAGCCGGCGAACCCCTTACGCGCTTACGTAGCCTAGTAGGGAGGGAAACAAATGCGACACTAGCGATGAGGCGGGTAAGCCTCGGAGCGCTCAAGTAGCATAATGGGGACAAATATATATATAAAAGTACCTCCAAACGCTCACATAGTGCAGAGGGGGGAAAGAAAACTGTGTTGACGTTTGAACAGGCATCCGAAGACCCTTAAATGCTCAAGTAGCGGGCAGTGATTAAAGAATTTGCAACCGCGGTGTCTACGAGCATCTACCTGAAGCGCACACGTCGCGTCGAGGGGAAGGCTAGTCTCTCGTAGTTTCCCCTAAATGGGGGAGACATCGGGAGACTGCCAAAATTCTGATTGAAGATATACGAGGTTTGAACATTTATAAAAGGACTGGCAAACTTCTGAACAACATGGGACTTGACTTGGATAGCAGGGAACAAAATTCAAAATAAATGAATAACTAAAATATAAACCTAAATGAAAGGAACTGAAGCTTGGAAATGAGCCTGAACTAAATTGAACTCCAAGAGGCTTGAATTTTCAAAGATTTCAGAAGACATTGCACAAGAACTGGAACTTGTGTTTGGACACGAACTGATTTGGACATTAAATCAAGTGAACTCAAACTAGACTTAGAACTTGAACTACAATGAAACTTGAATTTGAATTATAAGCAAACTCTCACTGCATATTACCACTTGCTTATAAATGATAAAAATAAAGTGATATGTATATATCAATTAGCTAGTTCACAAACAAATAAGTAAGAGAACCTGCGGTGAACATGAACTTTCATGGGTGTATGCAAAAGACATGAAGTGAACAAAGTAACTAGCTTACAAGTGTATGCAACGATATACTTGTAACCAACAACTTGAAGGATGCAACGATATACTTACAACCAACAACTTGAACATCTTATAGGATGCAACGATATACTTGCAACTAACAACTTGAAGCTTTCTGATCAGCATTAAGAGATTATCATATCAACTCAAATGCTCATTACACAAGAAGAGCAGTATGTGCAAGAGAAAATGCAGCCACTTACATATGATTAGGAATTTGAATGTAGTGCTTGCACAAATATATCAACTCATTTGCGTAGGAGAGATTTGTAATAAACAGATAAATGGAGAGCAAGATGAGTATGATCTACACAATCAAACAAGTACCCCAAATTCCTACAAGCATAATTCACTCACAAATGATAATGAAATTCAATGCTTTGGGTGACTTGAAGTGATTGTGGAGAGCAAGATAAGTATGATCTACACAATCAAACAAGTACCCCGAATTCCTACAAGTATAATTCACTCACAAATGATAATGAAATTCAATGCTTTGGGTGACTTGAAGTGATTGTAAAACTACAATGAGCAAGATGACTTTGAAATCAAATGACAGTTGCAACCAGAAAAATCTGACACATAGCAGAAGTGACGATATAATATGGAAAATATATTTGCCATTCCAGTCATCTCAAAGACTACAACAATTATATAGGAAAGGATATCTTGTAAGGATCTCCTGAAGAATTTGATGTATCTTCCATCACTATAGTTGTCAGCTTAAGGTAACAACCACTGATTTTCATGCTAGTTATGGGGAGAGAAAACTAGATCAAATCATCTTCAGAAATGAAGAAAGTGAATCTCAGTTCAATCAAGTTTTGAATGCCGAGTTGAATGAGATTATTAAGGCTTATGAGCTCCTGATGAATGAGTGGTCCCCTGAGCTTACACTGATGATTGTATAGAACTCAAAAGTGAAAGATGTATAGTATATACCAGCTCCCATGAGCCACTATGGGAGATCCATTGTACACTCAATCTACTGTCCACAAGTAAAGTACAAAGTGAAGACATCAAATATGAGTTCCTACGAGCTGTTGTTGAAGACCCTTCAAATATTTTAAAGTTCCCCGCATGTACACTAGAATATGCATGCACATAGGTACACATAAATGCACGTGTAACTATAAACCCGCATGGGCCCCTACAAGCATGTTATTGGTATACACGTGACGTCTAGGGATGCTACGCGGGTTGATAAGTGAATTCAAGTTCGAGCCCGATCCTTCTATGCAGGTAGATAGGAGTCGACACGGCTCGAACCATAAAATGAACATTCAGCCATGATGATGACCGAAATATTTATTTTATAATTCATATTAGGCCTTCAAGTCCTATAATCAAGAGAATTCACTTACAAAGGTCTGAAGACTATGAAAATCGATCCTTTGTCGACAACTTGACAAAGTTAACAAGGTTCAATCCACAAATGAGAAATGACCCCATCACCCCGATGATGGCCGTGTTGAATGTAGATCTCAACCGGAGCAGTTAATTCCATATTTCCAAAGTTTCACTCAAATGCCTATCAAAACCCAAATTCCCATAAAATCCAAATATTCAAAAATACCAAAATCCAAACTCCCAAATCCAGAGATGTTTAAAATTGAAATCTAACTCATCGAACACTTAATATAAAATTCATCCACCCTCCGCAACAGTTTGTTGAGGTGGATAAATCTAAAAATAATCTCAGCTCATAAAGGATTAATGTCTAGTCAAAAATATCCCTAGGATCTATTCTCAAATAGTCTCCTGCCATTAACCGGTAGTTTCGATGCCAAATGGCACTATAGGATAAATGGTTATGACTGGGGGCCCTCTGAACCGAGTGGTTTTGCCGCTAAATGGCACCACGAGATAGTGGTTATGACTAGAGCCAATACGTTCCTTAGTGGCATCAAATCTTTGAGATATGAATCAATAGGATATAATCGATAGGGCACAAAGCCCTCTGTTAGCTAAGGTGTATTCAAATTTAAAAAATCCTGATGATGGCCGTGTTGAATGCAGATCTCAACTGGAGGGGTTAATTTTAAATATTTCAAATGTCTCTCAAACTCCCATAAAAAAAATACTAAACCTTAATTAGAGTTGAATGCCTTTTAGTTTGCCCATTTTGGAGTTTTCTGTAATTAGTTATGATTTTTAGAAGTTGGGGCAATTAAATGAATTATCGAAATTGCCTAATTAGGGGTGCTTTGGGGGTTTTGGCCCAAATCAGCTCTAAACCGATTGGAATCACCCCCAAAGGTCAGAAATGACCTAAGAAGGTGTTCCCAACTGTTTGAAGAAAATTTGGAATTTTTAATAATTTTTAATGATTTAATTAAGACAAAAAGGTGATTTTTGATTAAGGTTGAATTAAAATCCAGATTAATGTCCAATTAAAAGGCCCTAATTATTTAAGGTTGGGGACTGAATTCTGGAGAGTTTGAGGTATTATGGGTATTTTTAAAATTTAAAATGGATTTATTAGATTTTTCTGAAGTTTCTAAGGCTTAATTAACGGGTAGATTAGGGTTTGCTAATTAAGTATTTTAAAGAGTCCAAAAAATTCCTAGAAAATTCTAGGGGGTTCCAGATGTCTCTAATCACTAGTGTTTGAAGTTTCACAATAATTCGAGATCTATCCTAGCTCCTAGAAATATTCTAAGTTCGCTAGACGGTCCTTAATTGCTGTCCTCAAGGTGTCACTATGTTACATAGGAATAAAATGAAGTAACTAATCCTTAGGCATAACATAGAGGATAAATGCAGTAAATATCGACACATCAATTAAATCCTTAGATCTAGGAGAGCCTAGGCTATGTGCTTGTGCAACCTACACATGCAAGGACTACGAAAGTACTAAGTAAAGAAACTTAATGATTAGTGAATGATTGTGACACAATCATCCACTAATCCTCCTCCCACATGAATTCTGCTCACACATAGGTCCTAAGTTTAAAATTTCATCAGAGATGGACCTCCCAAAATTAGGAGATTTAAATAATATTTAATTTTAAAATAAGTTTTAAAATACATAAATATTATAAATATATAATAATATAGGTTTAAAGATAAACTAGTTAAAATTAATTCAATTCATAGGCATGGGAGGCCTACCAGCCACCAAGGGGGTTTTAAAATAATTTTTATTTTAAAATAATTAATTATATTAATTAAATAATATTCAAATAATTAAATAGCAAAGTAATACAAAAAATACATAGAGAAGATAGAATTAGACACAAAAAGTATTTTTAAATTAAAACTCATATTTCTCTGAAAAGAACGAGGTATTATACGTCGAAATCCGATTTAAAATGAATTAGTTATGAATTTTATAAGTTTAAAGTAATTAAAAATAATTTTAAAACAATTTAAAATAATTAATAATTAAAAAATAATTATTATTAAACTAAATTAGGAATTAAAAGTTTTTGAAATTTTTAAAATAATTTAAGATACAATAATAAATTTTAATAAAAAAAAAGAAAGATTTTTAAATTATTTAATTAATTAAATAATTAATTAGTTATAAATAATTTAAAAAAAATTATAAATTAATAAATAAAATATAGAAAATAAGACTAAAATTTTATAAGAAAAATAATAATAAAATAATAATTATTATGAATTAAGAAAATATTTACAATAATTATTAATTAATTAGAAATTTAAATAATTTAAATAATATTAAAAATAATTTAAAATAAAATAGTAATTATTAATATAATGATGATATTAGTATAATAATAATAATATTAACAGAATAATAATATTATTAATATAATAATATTATTAATGTAATAATAATTATTATTAAAATAATATTATCATTATTATTATTATCATTATTATAATATTGACATAATATTACTATTATCAATATAATAATAATATTAACAAAATAATAATATTATTAATATAATAATAATATTAATATAAAAATAATTATATTATAAACATAATAATAATATTATTAATATAATAATAATATTAATATGATAATAATAATATTAATCATAGGGATATTATTATTAATATAATGTTAATATTAATAGAATAATAATATTATAATAATAACAATAATAATATATTATTAATATAATAATAACATTATTAAAATAATTATAAAAAATAATATGATAATAATATTATTATTTAAATAATTATGAAATTTTAAAATACAGTTTTCTAATTTTTTTCTTTTTAAAATATATTTTAAAAAAATGTTTTTTTTAAATAATAATAATAAAAAATCGGCGGCGGCGGGCCACGTGGCGGGCCTTGATTGGCCGTGCTTATCGCGGCCAATTACTAGCAATAATTATGCCGCTTCACAATCTTTGCTAATGATTGGCGCGGTGGGGCCCGTTTCACTTAAAACGACGACGCGATCCTACAACCGTTGGATCCCCCCGTGGTTAGAGTGGACGGCTGAGATGAAGCCATACGGGGGAAGTGACCGCGGGATTCGAATACACGGTCGATCTGAATCGCGGAATAACGTGATCCTGACCGTTGATCATGAGATCAACGGTCAAGATCGGTCTCTGACGGGCGGAGACCTAACCCGAGAGCCAAAACGATAAAACGCCTCGTTTGATCGATTTACTCGATCAAATAACATGAAATTTTAACCATAGACTATACACATGAAGAGCATTCGTGTGGTATAATTCTCTTGGATTAAAATGCACTAATGACTATATTAATTAACCCTAAGTGTATCTAACTAGGGTTAAGGATTATACCTAATCCACACGGTGGATTCGGGCGATCTTGGGCTTGTTGAGCTTGTAGATTGTCCACGTATATTTCCCTAGTTGAACTCGAGCCTTGATTCATCTTGGACTGGCCGGAATTCATCTAGGAAGGAGTTTCGTCTCGGTTCGTCGGAAAGATCGCCGCCGGCGGGCTTGACCGGCGGGGTTTGACTTGGGAAGGGTGGAGGAAGACCTAGGGAGCTCGTATGCCAAATCTCAAGGCTTGGGAGCGTCTAGGTCTAGAGTAAGAGCAAGATCCCCTTCCAAACAACCCTAAGGCTCCTATATATAGCTCTAAACCTAAGTTGGACAGCTAGGATTGAGTTAGGGATTGATTAGGAGGGAAAAATAGAGTGCT
Source organism: Dendrobium chrysotoxum (assembly GCA_019925795.1). Taxonomy (NCBI): domain Eukaryota; kingdom Viridiplantae; phylum Streptophyta; class Magnoliopsida; order Asparagales; family Orchidaceae; genus Dendrobium; species Dendrobium chrysotoxum. The sequence continues at coordinate 24,153,699 of CM034314.1, read as the reverse complement.
TAGGTCGTGGTTTGAGATTTTAATAGATTAGGAAAGGATCCAATTGCTTTAAATAGGTTTAAAAGGCTTAAATGGGTCAAAATTAACCCATTAAGACTTGGGTTGACCAAGTCAAGGGTTGACTTGTTCAACCTAGTCAATTAGGGTCAAGCAAGGTTGGGTGGAGCTAAGGAGTGGGTCAGAATAGGCTAGGATATGATTTGGGCTTAAATGGGCCCATCTATGCCTAAAGGGTCAACCTGGGTTGACCTGGTCAACCAGGTTGACCCAAGGCCTAGGTCTGATCTAAAACAAGGTCAACAAACGGACCCCCAACAGGAGTGGCGAACAAACTAGTGAACTACTCGTGTTGGCATTGACCGAATGTGACAAAAGAAGTTAAGTAAAGGCCCAAGAAAAGGTAGCACCAGAAGAGGTGAAAGAAAGCAAAGGGGGATCATCTCCTGGCCTTGCCTCACAGCAAGGGCAGAGCCAAGGAGAGAACGAAAAGTAGAGTAGTAACAGGCCACCAAAAGGTGACAGAGTAGAGGAGGTCTCCTCCTTGCCTTGCCCTGTAGCAGGGGCAGAGCTGAGGGGGAAACCAAAAAGGTAAGATAGTAAAGCAAACCAACTATCTACTTGACCGTATCGAAACAGCAGGGTAGAAGGTGAAAGAGTGGTGAGGTATGCCTTCCCGGGACACTGTCAGGCTCACTCGACTGAGTAAAGTCTGATGTCTGCTTGATCAAAACAAAACAATCAGGGAAGCAGTAGTGGTGAGGAATGCCTCCCAGGGATTCTATCGGGCTCACTAAACCAGGTAAGTAAAACCAACTACCTGACTGTTCATTTCAAACAGTAGGATAGAAAGTGAAAGGATCCCGTCTCCTCCTCGGAACAGCGGATAGAGGTGACTCAATACTTCTGCCTGACCTCAACAAAAATAAATAAGCCACGAAATTGGAGTCTGCGTACTCTTTTACGGAACATCCAGAGTAAAGGGGTGGTGAGGAGTGCCTCCCAGGGACTCTGTCGGGCTTGCTCAACCAGTAAGTAAAACCAACTACCTGACTGTTCATTTTAAACAACAAGATAGAAGGTGAAAGGATCTCGTCTCCTCCTGCTCCTTTCGGAACAGCGGATAGGGGTGACTCAATACTTCTGCCTGACCTCAACAAAAGTAAATAAGCTACGAAATTAGAGTCTGCGTAGTCTTTTACAGAACATCCAGAGTAAGAAAGGGTGGTGAGGAATGCCTCCCAGGGACTCTGTCGGGCTCTCTCAACCGGTAAGTAAAACCAACTACCTGACTGTTCATTTCAAACAGCAGAATAGAAGGTGAAAGGATCCCGTCTCCTCCTGCTCCTTTCAGAACAGTAGATAGGGGTGACTCAATACTTCTGCCTAACCTCAACAAAAGTAAACAAGCCACAAAATTAGAGTCTGCATAGTCTTTTACAGAGCATCCATAGTAAAGTGGTGGTAGGGAATGCCTCCCAGGTACTTTGTCGGGCTCCCACTCAACCGGGTAAAGTTTGACGTCTGCTTGATCAGAGCAAGACGATCAGGGTAAAGGTCTGATGTCTGCCAGTGCGGCGAGACAACCAGAGTAAAGGGGTGGTGATATATGCCTTGTAGGGGCTCTACCAGGCACTCTCCACCAAGTAAAGTCTGATGTCTACTCGACGCATATGCCTGCATTAGAGCAATCAGGGAAAAGAGGTGGTGATATATGCCTCCCAGGGGCTCTGTGGGGCACTCTCAACCAAGTAATGTCTGATGCCTACCCGACACATATGCCTGCAGTAGAGCGATCAGGGGAAAGTCAACTCAACCATACCCTAACATGCATATGTGTAGGGATGTGAAGAGGAGTAGAAAGGTAGATTTGGACAATTTCAAAGAGAGAAGGGTCGTCTAAAGCATTTCAAACTAGTATTTTGGGTACCACGTGGTAAAGGACAAATCGTTGTGGCCATGAGTATCTAAATGCCAGTGAAACTGCCTAGGAGAAACAAAGATCATACGAATCTGGAAGCATCAGGATGATGCCTCGAGAGACAATAGGGAAAGGTACGCCCTCAACAAAGTGTGAGAGGGGTAATCTCATTCCTAATGATTAACTAGAACATCAATGAGGACACACTTGCCACGGGGTAAAGGACTATATCAAGGAGAAACAATCATAAAAGACCACAGTGGTACACCCACATAAGCTAGTGGGACCCTGTAGGGGTAAGAAGCAGCATAAACACATCCAAGGGATCGCTCCACAGCCAAGAGTCGGGTCACCATAGGAAAGTATGTCACTACAAGACAAATGAGATGATTTTATGCTAGAAAATCAAAGCTCACTAAGCAGTGATGGTAACATTTGAGACTTGATGTACTACATCACAACCAGGAAAGCACACAAGAGCAGCGAGGGGACACACTCGCCACTGAGGGAAGTAATATTGCATAGGAATGATATTTATGAAAAGCTCATAGTGGTGATACCCACACAAGCTGGTGGGACCCTGTGGGAAGTGGAAGTGACACTATCCGACCTGTAGGACTGCTCTAGTAGCTGGGAGCAGGGCAAGGGTGAAAAAGTAGGTCACTAAAAGAAACTAGAGAGTTAATTTCCTGCTAGGAAATCAGAGCTCGCAAAGGTGGGATGCTAATATCTTGAGCAAGATGTATCACATCACTAATAAGGACTATCACGATTGCAAAAGATCATAATAATCACAAGTGTAAACTCATCCTTGAAGCGATCACTCAGACGCTTCGTATGAGAAGAAAAGAAAAACTTTGGGGAATTTGAGCTCTTAGAGAGTATTACCGGGTTCCGCCTGTGACAAGGGCAACCAGTTTTGCTCTACTAAGAGCTTCCCTCTTTTATTTTATAGATACAAATTTTCTTTATATATTCCCAACCATAGACTAAGTATGTCTCGTACTGTCAAAGACAACACTCGACAGAGGGAATGTTTACTATATCCGTGCGTTATTCCTAGTATGAGACATCCTTTAATGATCGGAATACAAAGAGGGAGGTAGGATTGGCTTTGATAACCCAGGCCACATTTGCCACATGAATAAAACTGGGGGCATAATCAGAACACAATTGATATGTGAATGAAATTTAAATTAGGATAGCGGATCAACATTACCACCCCTAACTAGCATAGGTTGGCATAGACCCAGTACCAAAGAAGTCTGAATTAGTTTTGATTTCCAGACCACACTTGGGAGCATCAAGTGAAACTGGAGAAACAGAGAGGCGGAAACTCCCAAATGACCAGAACTCAAAAGAAAAAAGTGTAGTAAATATAAGACTCATATCAGTCCTTAAGAATGGCCTATAATCAGATGTTGGGGTCAAAAAATATTTTCATGCATGAATTTTTAAAAGAATTGGGTAAGCATTTAAGCAAACTCAATAGTGAGACCACTAAGAGATGTTTAAGCACTTACCAATCAATCTGAGAAAAGTCTGATTCACACATCCCTTAAAGAGTAAAAATTTCATCAGAGAGTAAAAGGACTATTTTTAGAAATGAAAAATTAACCTCTTAATCATCTTAAACCTTAAAAAAGGTTCAGCGAGTTCAGTAATATAGGTTGACTCCACCTAAACCCCAAAAGGTTAGGGATTTAAGCTTTGCTAACCCATCTTGAGCTCCCTACAAGCTAAGCTGGGCTTTCTACCTTATATATTTTGAATGAATATTTGATTCAAAAAGGGTTTAAATTAGAGAGAGAAATTGAATCTTCTCAATCTTCTTGCATGAAAGTATTTTTTTTATATCTAATAGAACATTATTGCACGACGATGAATCCAAAATCATGATTTTCAAACTCAAGCATCACAAATATTAAAGGGTATGGATTTTCTGAGACTTAGAGATTTACAAGAAAAGGAAGCCATTTACTTATTCACTTTGGGCTCATTTTGAGCCCCTCAACTTGGTTTGGCGTACTGCGCATCTTTTAATTACTTGATGCACTTTGTGCATCTTTAACTTTGTGGCATATTTTGCGCATATTTTTACTTTTGATACACTTTGTGTATCTTTAATTTTTGGCACACTGCGCATCTTTTTATTATTTGATACACTTTGTGTATCTTTCATTTTGTAATTGGCTCCCTTTCCAAATCCCTACAAGAAAACTTTCTCAGTTGTAAGATTATCCTCCAAACATAAGAGAAGAAAACTCACTCTCTCGTGCCAGGAGGAAAAATCTATGAAGCAAACCCAATCCTATGATAAGAATGAACAACTTGAATAAGAAAATTATGAGGTAGATTCATTAGCACGCGAATGACGCCTATGAGATAGAAAACTACAAGATGACTGGAAAAATATTCATCTCTAAATCTAATTTCAATTTGATATAGATTTTAGTTCAAAAAATGAAATCATCCCAAGCGAGAGATGAGAGAGAAGGCACATATTTTTTTTTGAATCATTGTAATTTTTCTTCAAGCGCTTAGAAGAGTCAACCACCAATTACTTCACTTTCTAAAGAAGACAGGAGTAAATTTTTCATTAGGAAAAATAAGTCATGTACTTTCTAAGGAAAAATTCTCTCAAAAATTTACTTTGTATTTCAAACTCTCAGACTTTTCTTAGATTAATTTTTCTTTTAGAAATTTTGCACGTTGAATTTAAAGACTCCATCATTGAAGATAGAACTTGGATTTTTATTTGGACTAATATAGGTCAAGATCTGGTCTAGAAGAGTTGATATAAGGGAGATGATAGAGACTAGAGTTTATGGTAGTGCACGAATCATATCATCTCACCTCACCACCCCCTAAGGATAGCTTCATACTTCTCATAACAAATGTTGTGTGGTAGAGGAAAAATCATCGTGGCCACACAGGCTGCCGAGAAGTGAAGAAGCCCCTCGAAAGGGGGTGCATATACAGAGGAGTATTTACAGGCGGTAGGGAGACCCCCCCTTTCTGAAGAGCAAACTCAGGCATAATACTTTTTTAAGCGCTGTCTGTTGATGATAGGCATAGGGTGAACACCATTAGCATCAATGAGTAGGTAGGAACCACCTTCATAGACTTACTCTACAGTGAAGGGGCCTTCCCAGACAGGCTCGAACTTACCACTTTGGTGACGGAGTGAAATGATAGGTCTACGCAAAACAAGGACCAACTCGCCAACCCAGAAAGCGCGGGGTCGGACAAGGTGATCATGTGATCGAGCCATCTGGGCCTGGTATAGTTTGAGGTTCTGATAAGCATGTAGGCAAAGCTCTTCTAAACCATCAAGCTCTTCCATCCGTAGTCAGGTGTTATCTTTATGGGAAAGATTGTGGCTGACTGCCACATGCAACGAGGGGAGCTCTACCTCAAGTGGGAGGACGGCCTCGACCTTGAAGGCCAAAACATATGGGGTAGACTGGGTAGGAGTACGGTATGTAGTCCTATAAGCCCATAGTGCCTCGGGAAGTCTATCGTGCCACTCTCACTTATTTGCAACCAAGATTTTTCTTATTAATTACACGAGAGTTTTGTTGAATGCCTCCGTCAAGCCATTGGCCTTGTGATAGTAAATCGAAGAGTATTGCCAATTGATGTTATGGCGGCGGGCAAATCTAATAATCTTGGTGCTTCTAAATGACGGGCCGTTATCTAAAATGATACGGCACGGGATACCAAAGCAATAGACAATATGATCACGAAAGAAACGCATCACATCTTCTTACTTGACTTCCTTATGGGGCACAACCTCTGCCCACTTAGAGAAGTAATCAGTGGCAGCTAAAATAAATCTATGACTCTTAGAGGAAGGAGGGTCAATAGGACCACTACATCCGTGCCCCAGCCCTCGAATGGCTAAGATGATACAGTAGGGTGAGGCGGATTAGGGGGTTGGTGAATCACCGTGCCATGAAATTGGCACTGGTGGCACTTTCTAGCGTGCTCCATGCAATTACGGATCATAGTCGGCCAACAGTAACCAAGGCGTTTAATTCTGCCTTTAATTTTTGGTCCGGATTGATGAGCACCATAAAAACCTTCATGTATCTAACTCATGACCTTGCGAGTCTCCTCATGGTTGAGGCAACGCAACCACATTTGGTCAAAAGAGCATCGATATAAGGTGTCGTTCATATAAGTGAATGATAGAGCTCTCTTTCTGATCTGAGCAGCAAGGGATCTATCATCTGGAAGCCTGCCTTGCTTCAAATACTCTATAAAGGGTACTCTCCAATCTGACTCTTCCTCAACTGAGAACACTGTGAGGGTCTGATCGGGAGAAGACAAGTCTACAGGGCATAGGGCTTGACAGCACTGGACAACGATAGATAGTGGGTTGCCAGTTGTGTCAGCCAGTTTCTTTGCTAACTTAATTAATGCATCTGCCTTGCCATTAGCAGATCTCAGGATTTTAGCTAAGGTCACTTCCGAAATCGAACACAAGAGCTCCATTGCTTTGTTGTGATAGGGCAAGAGCTCAGGTTTAAGTACTTTATAGACTCCAGCTACTTGATTTATAATCAGTTGTGAGTCTCCAAAGATCTTCACCCGCATGACATTCATCTGAATGGCCAACTCTAGTCCTAAAATTAGAGCTTCGTACTCAGCTTCATTGTTGGTACGAGGTTCTAAAAGATTATAGGAATATCTCAGAGTGTGACCTTCAGGGGATATGAAAATGAGGCCCAGACCTACCCTAACTATAGGAGTTTCACTCGGGCTCAAGGCCTTAACGGATGACGCACCATCAAAGTAGAACTCCCAAGTAGGGGACTCCTACTCATCCACACTCATGGTTAACTCGTCAGGTAGCTCATCATTGAGTGGGGAGTCTGCAGGAATCGGGTGAGCGGCAACAAAATCAGCTAGAGTCTGTCCTTTGATGGCCTGCTGAGGGATAAAAGTGATATCAAACTGTAGTAGGATCATAGACCAACATGCCAGATGACCTGAGAGGGTCGGACAGGTCATCAGATACTGCAAGGGGTTGACTCGAGAGATCAGGTTGACTTTATGTGAAAGCATATAATGTCTAAGCTTCTGTACCGCGAAGATCAAAGCTAAACATTGCTTTTCCATCGATGGGTACCTCATCTCTGTGGGTATCAACCATCTACTGAGGTAGTACAAGGCATTCTCCTTGTCTTCCTTATTCTCTTGATCCAATAGTGCACCCAAGGATTCATCCAAGGCCGTAGTATAGAGAATTAACGGTCTCCATAGGATGGGTGCAGCTAAAACAGGGGGGTTCATCAGGTAGCGCTTTATACTCTCGAAGTCCTCCTGACAATGCTCATCCCAGTGAAAGCGGGCATCCTTCTTTGCTAGTGCAGCAAAGGGGTGACACCTACCAGATAAATTAGAGATAAATCTCTGCAGGAAGGCAAGCTTTCCTTGAAAAGACCTTAGCTGGGTAAGGCTTTTAGGCGATTTTAGATCTACTATGGCTTTGATCATGAAAAGATCAATCTCAATGCCACGGTAGCGAACTATAAACCCTAGGAACTTTCCTGCACTAACTTCAAATGCGCATTTTAAAGGGTTCATTTTTAAATCATATTTGCGTAGGCATTCAAAAATGATTCGTAGATCTCGAAGGTGATCTCCACGGACCTTGCTTTTGACCACGAGATCATCCATATAGCATTCAACTTGCTCGTGTATCATCTCATCAAAGATAATAGTCATAGCACGTTGATAGGTGGCCCCGACATTCTTGAGACCAAAGGGCATCACCTTGTAGCAAAATACACCTATAGATGTGTGAAATACAGTAAACTTCTTCTCCTCAGGGTTCATCTTTATCTGGTTATAACCAGATGAACCATCTATGAAGGACAAAATGCTATGGGATGATGCTATATCCACCATAAGCTCGGGGATAGGAAGAGAAAAATCATCCTTAGGACATGCCTTATTTAAATCACAAAAATCGATACAGACATGAATTTGCCCGTTCTTCTTCCAGACTGGAATAATATTGGCAAGCCAAGTAGGGTAATTCTCTTCACGAATGAAACTGGCCTCTATAAGCTTCTTAGTTTCAGCGATCACCTGTTGTTCTATCTCCAACCTCATCCTGCGAGGTGCTTGTTTAATAGGGACTGCATCAGGCTTAATGGCTAATTTGTGGACTGCTACATCTGGGTTTAGACCAGGCATCTTGGTGTAGTTCCAGGAAAAGCAATCTCTAAACTCTGAGAGTAGCTCGATGTATTCTTGAGCCTCTGAGTCAGATAACAAGACACTATAAAAAATAGGTCTAAGATCTGATTCAATGCCTAAGTTTACCTCGCACAGTTTGTCTATGGCAGAAGTGATGCCATCTTCAAACTCTCGAGGAGCATCAAGTACTCCATCCTAGTCATTATCCGGGTCTTCTTTATTGGTAAGAGAAATAATCGAATATGAGTGGGAAACAGCTCGAATGTTAGCGTGGTTAGGTGAGCTCTGCTCAACATAACCTAAGCCCTGCTTGATTTGGGGCATATCGGTTCGCCAAATAAGAGCCTGTCGTAGAGCTTGTTCATCTGACCAAGTAGAGATAACTGCTCCCCGCTCTACACAGCCTTCCACAAAAGGGGAAAAATAATGAGGGGCAGTTGTGACCTTGTTATCCATAGTGGTCTCCGTTGAACCTTGACTCTCAGGACCCAGTGGGGCACCTACACCATAGGATAACGAGGCACACTCACTAGCTCATGGTGGCACAAAGGTTTTGTATAGAGGAGGCGAAGGGCGACCCCTAACCTGTAGTGCACCACCATCACTAGTGGAGGGGGTAACCAAAGACTTCTGGTGAGACTCCTTAACTCTTATCCCGCGTATCTGGTGGGAAATGGGTTGTTGACTAGTAGTCTGACGTCGGGGGTCTACCTCCTCGTCTGAGCCATTGTCAATAACCAAACCGCCCTCGGGTATCAAGTACCTATAAAAAGTAGGTAGTGAACTATAATCAGTGAAATCCGGGGCTGGCGAGGGAGCTGGGCGATGAGGGACAACAATCATCTCATCATCAGAGGAGTCGGACTCGATAGTAAAAGGAGAAGTGTAAAGATATGAGGGAGGAGGAATTTGAGTGTCGTAGTTTTGCGGCGGGCGAGTCGACCCTCTGCCTCTACCTCTACCTCGCTCTCCCCTATCTCTACTAGGGGGAACATCATGCCCAACTGCAAACTGGAAAGGAGATCTAATAGGATCTGCAGTGGAGGTATCTGCCTCAATACTAACCTGTGATGGACCTCACGCAGGTAGCTGTACAGGACCCTATACAGTACTGGCAGGTATCACTGGTGACTGGGCAGAATGAGGTTTACTCTTCTTACGAGGTATGTAATGCTCAGCATCATCGTAAATAAAGACCTCATGCACGGAAAAGGGTTGGGTATCCCCAGGAATGGAGTACTTGACTTCATTACTCATATACTTCATACATTGGTGTAGGTAGAGGGCACCATTCCATACTCATGAATCAAGGGCCTTCCTAAGAGAGCCCTGTATGAAGTATCGACCTCGATCACATGAAATTTTGCCTCGGTAAGGAAATTTCCAAACTTCAGAGGCAGGGTGATGGACCCTAGGGCATGTTGTCCTTGGTCATTGAAGCCTTTCAATATAATCTTATCAGAGGTTAACTTCAAATGACCAAGGGAGAGGCTCTTTAAAGTTTCATAGCTCAGGATGTTTACTGAAGCTCCTTGGTCAATGAGGACCCTGTTCAACTCATAACCATTGACTTCAGCGGTGATATACAAAGGATGATTGTGATCAGAGGTACCCAAGAGAAGATCACGATCTGAAAAGGTAATGCATGGTATCTCTCTCAAATAGCATGCATCCCCAACATATTCAAAAGCAAAGAAGGCTTGATAGGACTCTGGTTCGAGTAGTGCTTTTACCAGGGTCTCTCTCAAGTCGGGAGACATCATCAAAGCGTCATAGACACTAAGAAGGGCAAAATTTTTTTCTTAAATGAGCCAACACATTGTAATCAACCTCCAGCTTAGGGCCTTTCCCTTTCTCTTTAGATCGCTCTTGGGAGGAAGGGATAGGATCATCCTGCTGGGTAACGATGTTCTTATCTTTTTCTTTTATATTCTTAGCCATTCTAGGTGGAAGAACCTTCCTCAAACACAAGTGAACTTCCTATATCGAGTCATCTTCAACATGAGATTCATTTGGTTCAGCGGTAATGGCTTATGTTGGCTCCAAGGAAAGCGACTGGAGCTGGTTCTTGGATTCATCTTCTGAATCCATGTAACAACCACCCTCCGGAATCATTAAGACCGGTTCTTCATTGCACTTAGACTCTTCATCACATACAGAATCATTATAAGAAATATGTAAAACATTAAAAGGGCGAGTGCTAGAAGAAGTAAAAGTAGGAATAGAACACCAGAAGTAGCCAGAATCACCTTCTATTATTTCATCATTAGTCGAAGGGAGAACGAAATCCTTCAGCGTAAGTGCTAGAAGGCGTCCCGTCTTCCTATCTAAAGTTACAACAATCTTTTTCTTTTCATACATCTTTTTATTACATAAAACAGGAAAAAAAATGTGCTCTGTAGGCACTACAACAGAAACAGAAGAAGGAAAAGGTGCTGGCGAAGAAACTGGGCTGGCAACTGTCGACTTGGCCTGGGTAGGCCTCCTCTCAACTGCCTCTGAACTCTAAACTGTCTGCAGGATCATCTGCTTCATCTTTCGAGAGAGTGCTAGCTGCCACTCTCCCTCAGAACCTTTGGGTGATCTGCTACGACTGCTCTGGCTACCACTCTGACTGTCACTACAACTACTAGAGCCCGAGATCATCTGAACTGTCTGAGGTGTCTTGCCCTTGGGCTGAACCAAGTCACTATCATGTAGGTGGATCGATCCACTAGCCATGAGCTTCTCAACTATATCCTTGAACACATAGCAGTCTTCTATAATATACCTGATATGTCTGTGAAATGGACAATAGAGTGGGTGGTTTGTCTCCCCCTCCTCCTCCACGCTATTGTTGTTCGGGAATGTTAAAATGTTCCTCTTAGTAAGGAATTTAAAAATCTTCTTCACACTTTCCCTTTTAAAGGGATATTCCTTACTAAGCTTCTCCCGTAGGTACTACTGACTTTCTAGGGTCCTACGGGAGGGTTTAGGCTGCACTGCTGACTGGCCCAACGTGTGAGACTGCTGAGGTGGTACTGAACTGACTAAGGGCTTCTTGCCCTTATTCGATGGTTCATAGGTACTGTGTACCTCCCCTCTCCTAGGTGGAGGTGCCTCTGAAGACTCCTACCGCTGAGGTCTACGTGAAGGTTGACTCTCAACCTTAGGAGGGACTGCATCAGGTATGCTGTCTTGCAAACTGATTACCTTTATCAACAACTTCTAAAAGGTTCTGATGTTGAAACCCTTTAGATAAGGTGCTATCGGACCATCTATGTTCTTCAACAGAATCTCTACTACATGCTGCTCCTGTAACTGGGGCTCACACTATAGGCTGAGGTTCCTCTATCTGACTATATAATCTGGGAGAGGCTCTCGAGGCCGCTGTCTAGTCACAACTAGCTCTCCAACTGTAACTCGATGCTCTGCACTGACAAACCTCTGTATAAATAACTGCTCCAACTCTGCAAAGGTACGTACTGAATTGTTGGGGGGTCAGCGTACCAGGTAAAGGCCACCCCAACTAGACTGCTGACCAAAAGTCTCAACATCAGTGCATCGTTCCCTCCTATGTTGCAGCAGATGGCTCAGTACTGCGCCACGTGCTGCCTTGGGTTACCAAACCCATCAAAGACTCTGAACCTAGGAGGGGACAAAACCAGGGGGGTAGGGCTCTTGCTCGTACTCTACTGGGTAAGGACGCCCCCTGCTAACTACCTCTCCAGACTTTCTGGAGGAAATGGCCTTCTCGACCTTCTGGGTAATCAAGTCCTGAATCTGTCCGGCTGACAACTGATCTGACTGACTCTGGACTAGGGTAGTAAAAGTGACTGCAGTAGGTGCCGCTAGAACTGCTCTCTAGGTCCTGTCTTCTCCTACAGGACCTGGTGCTACTATAGGTGGTGCTACTGGCTCATCCTTGGACGTAGTAGGAGTGCCTATGCCCGTCATCTAGGGCATTGCCCCCAAAGCTGTCAACTGAGCTGTCATCGCTGCCATGGCCCTAGCCATCTCTGCCATCTGAGTCTGTAACTGTAGCACTGTGGCATCTATCTCAACTGACTGGGAGACCCTCCTACCTCAGCTTCTCCCTGCTCATCATCATCATCTGCCTCTATCTGCTCGTCTGAGTGGCCACGTCTGGTAACCACACATACTCTGTGAACCGGTATATCTCCATCTGAATCCTCCTCGAGTAAGTCATCATCAAGTGCATCATCCTCATAGAGGGTCTGATGGAAATCCTCCACATACGGACTCAAAGGAGAGGAGGTCCCGTAGGGGCTAAGGCTGGCTCTGCCTGAACCGGTGAACTACCAGGAGAAACTACAACGTCATCATCCATCGCTGCATCACAGACCATCGAAACTGCCTCTGATCCGGAAGGAACAACTGTCTTTAACTACTCAACTGTCTAAACCAGCTGTACTGCCTCGATAGGGAACTCTGCCTACCATCGTCTCCACACCCATCTACTGTGACGGGACCCAGTAGGGGCAACTGGCTGCTGCGGGGCTACTACAACTAAAGGGAGCTGGGGTCTGGGAGGCTCCAACTGCTGCCTCTGTCCATGACGATGTGGGCGTCATCCAACAACTGGAGTAACCGTCTGTGGTCTCGCCAATGGAACTGAACTAACAAGCTGCCTGGGTGGCTGTCCTCTCTGCCACCTGTACCTCTGCCTAGCAGTCTGCCTCTGTAACTGAACGGACACCTGAGAAATTTGGTGGAGTAACATCTCTCGACTGATAGGGCCTCGACCCCGTGCTAAGCGGATAATGCTCCGAATCCTCTGAGAGAGGGTTCGAGCAGCATCATCCCTGGGGACCCTAGCACGTGGTAAAGTAGTAGTGACAGGAGGGGCCACCGCAATACGAGCAATGTCCTCCTCATCACCACTGTGTGTCAGTGGAGAGAAGCGTCCTCCCTGAACTACTACTATCTCTGGGGCAACTGTAACGTCCGGGGTAGGGGAAACTGTAACTGGTCGTGGTGCCCGCTGCTTGGGGACCACTCTCCTCTGAACTGACTCCTGGTGAGCCAATGAATCTGCCATCCGCTGTCTGTCTGCCTCGGATGCAGCCAACCGAAGTCTACGATTTCTATTCCTCCCGAGCCCTTCTCCCAAGGCCGGAGGCGGAAGACGAATCAACATCTGAACCCACTGCCTGAGTGACAGGGGAAACAGGGACTACGGGAAGCGTCGGGGTCTGCTCGAGGGTCTCTGGGTGAGACAATCGAGCAAAAGCTGAAACACGATGGGAGGAAGGTGAAGGAGCCTCGGTCTGGGCACTCCTCTTCCTAGAGGAAGAAGAAGGGGGAACCCGAACACGAGTTGCCTCTACCGGAATAATAATAGGGGTAACTACTGCCTGCCGGTACTGAGGAGCCGGGGCAGTCTGAACAACAGGTGCGGTAGGCACTGGTCGCCTAACTGCTGGATGAGTGGGCTGAACAGGAAGTGGCCTAGGCACTGGCTGCCTAACCACAGAGTGTGCCGACTACACACGAATAAGAGTAGGATGAGCAGGTGCCCGGGCTGTCCGCCAAGCAACTGGACATTTGAAATGTCGCATGGCTGCGCGAGCTCTCCTCTGAGGAGGAGAGTAGGCAGCAGCCTCAGCAGAGGTCGGCCCGCCAAGGGTGACGAAGGTCGAGTCAGTGAAGGAACCAAAAGTGATTCCTCCAGCGGGAGGACTAGCTAGCAGGGACTCAGGAAGTGTCACCCACGTGTCAGAGCTGAAACTGAAAGTAACGGAAGGTATGAAGGAAGCCATGGCACTGTCTGCCAAGAAGAAGAAAAGAAATTTGAAATGATTAGTAAGAAATAATAAGAAGCGGAATGATAGATGGAGGACAGAATGACCTAGAAGGTCAGAGGGAGAGAAACTTGGCTAGGGGAAAACCCTAACTAAGAAGAACAGAAGAAAAGAAATGTAGCTAGGGGGAAGCCCTAACTAAGAAAAAGGAACGATCCTAACTAAGGAAGGACCCTAACTAAGAGTGGGACAGACCTAATCTAAGGAGTACCAATCTCGGAGTACACATAAGAAAAAATAATATAGAATCCAAAGATGGAGAGAGAAACCTATCCCATCGTGGTCGCTAGAAACCTGTGGACCTCCAAAAGGGCAACAAGACACCGCCTCCCCGTGAAGGGAGACAGTATTTGGCCAATGGGAGGGCAGATTCAATTACACATTTGATTAAACCATTGAGGATAGTGGTTCTCACCAGCACACCCCGATGGGAATAATATGTGTGACCTTATCATCACAACGGGTTTCCCCTGCCCGATACATCAGCTCGAGTGGGGTTTATTTGAAAGTAGGATTCAGTTTCCCACGGGCACAAGCCCCGTGGTTAATTACATCTCAAGCCGGGGCTTGAGAATACTCTCGATTAAGGATTCTATATTATACTTTCTAAATTGGGATTGGTACATAGGGCGAAGACTATGAAATCCTACTCAAAGGGAAAGAAAGGTTCAACTAGGCTTAGTCAACATGCACGGCTCAGATCAATACCCGGAGAGACTAAGGTAGTGAGAAGAAACTGGAGAAACTAAAAGTCATGCACTCAAAGCATGTAGGAGAGAAAGATGGAGGTGGCGTCATCCATGTGACGCGGATATGTAGAATTTATGGTCTCTGAAAGACAGAAGACCCACCTACTGATGGGGCATACTACGAAATAATAATAGCCTTGAATCCTAAATCTAATGGGTTTAGTGTTCTACGTAACACTAACACCCGTGTCCTAGCTAATGCAATGCCAAAATTTGGACTTACCCCAGCCTGAAAGGGGAGCCAGCTAACCACCTAATCGCTTTAAAACCATACTGTCCAGTCACTTATGAAAGATGGGTGGGTAGGTTATAGTTCTTGGAAGTAGGACCGACATCTAGAGGATTTTCTAATTGGCCCCGGACTGATGTTGGGTGAATGCTCCTAGAGCTAATGCAATTAAAATTTTGATTTAATTAGTTTCTAATGCAATGCATGCTAGTTGAAGCTTCCAAATCAGGTATGCATAGAACTTTAAAAGGCTTATAAAATAATTTTTAGAATTAGACTGGGCTTCCCCAGGTCCGGCACCTCATCCTCATAGGTCAGATTATCCGGACTCTACCTGCAGGCGGGGAAGTGTCTTATAGAAGGAAAGAGAGAAAAGCAATAATATGCATGCGACCCCGGACGATTCAGGTAATTTTCTAGGTCGTTAAGTTTCTAAATTATTTAAACCTTAAAATTTTGAATGTTAGTTATGATTAGAAAAAGTTTTAGTCCTTATAGAGCCTAACGAAATGCAGGCTAAAATAAAAGCGGCATGCAGATCGCCAATAAACTAAGAAAAGCATACAACCTATACGCAATCAACATCAAATCAAAAATAGTAAATAATTAAATAAATCAATTAAATTTTCATAGGCCAACTGCCCTTAATTATAACCCAGGGTCTGCAGAAAATAAAGTGGCAGGGCACCACTGCCAACAACCCAAATTTCTAATCCTAGAACAGACGCAAGTCATTTTGAGTGGGATACACTTGGTCTTCATCTTCTTGCTCTTCTCTTCCTTGGACTCCTTAGATCCTAGCTTCCTTGGACTCCTTGGGTCTCATTTTCTTTGGACTCCTTGGATCTCCTCTTCCTTTGACTCCTCAGGTAGTAGTCTAATCCAAATTTGGGTTTCCAAAAAGAAAAGGACTATCCTCATATTGGGTGTCCTTTTCTCTTTGAAATCCAACCATTGGATCTCAGTATCCCCACTCAAAATAAACTTTCACAACTCTTAACCAATATTACAATCAATTATATTAAATGAAAGCAGTAAATTCTAGACTCTCCTGCAAGGTTATCCTAATAAAAATCATCCCAAGCAGTTTAATATATCACAAGCAATCATAGGGAAAATAAAGTACTCATCACAGCCGCACTTAGTCATGCTCTTAATTATTTGAGGGCTAAGTAATTCTGGAGCACCTGTAGTAATTTATAATGATTTTTAATTAGCCCTCATTTATTTAGGGGGGCTGAGCAATCTCTGAAGCATCTGCATAAAACATCATTAGTATTTTTAAATCATGATTATTGCCCCCCTTTTTATTTAGCGCTGCATGAGCATGGCCACCTGCAGAAGACATCGTTAGTATCAACATCGATCCTAACCTATGGGTAGTCTATCGTGCAATCATATTAAATCCCAGAGTGCAGTAAAAGTTAGCTAACACACCAACAGTTTAATTACACCATGCAGTGAAAACCCAAAAAAACTCGACACACAGTAGAAAAAGTAAACACCGGCCTAGCCTAAGTCTAGAAGTGGTGCCCTAGCAAAAAATTCTACAGTGCGTGTAGAAGCCTGTGTGGCTGAGGTAGATCCTAAGCTGGGTAGTTAGTTATAATTGCCTACTGTCCAGGTTTGTTGTCGGTCTAAAGAGGGAGTTTTAATTAAAGTCTAAATATTAGTGAATTAGGATCCATTTTAATTAATTTGAAATGTGGATCAGTTTTATTACTTAGGGTAATGATGTTTAAAGTTTAAATTGCATTAGTGAGTTTTAGGAGGTTCACGGTCCACCTATACACTAAGCTAAGGAGGGTCCAAAATTGAATTTTTGATTAAAGGGGATTTGTAAATAGATAATATTTTTATAAAATACAAGACCTTAACTTGATCAGTTAGACAGTTAGCATGCCCAATTTGGACTCTTCTATCCAAAGTTATGAATTTCTGAAGTTTTGATCTTGTTTTGAACTAAGTTTGACCGGATTGTTGACTTTTTGATTTAAGCTGATTTCTGGAATCTTAATATTTTTAATAAATACTAGACCCTAATGTGATTTGAATGCCTTTGAGTTTGCTGGATTTGGAGTTTCCTACGCAAAGTTATGAATTTTAGAAGTTTCGGGCCCTAGACTATCGCCTACGGTTGACCGGAAAGTTGACTTTTCATTTTAGGCTGATTTCTGGATACCTAATATTTTCAATAAATACTAGACCTTAATTAGAGTTAAATGCCTTTTAGTTTGGCCATTTTGGAGTTTTCTGTAATTCGTTATAATTTTTAGAAGTTAAGGCAATTAAATGAATTATAGAAATTGCCTAATTAGGGGTGCTTTGGGGGTTTTTGCCCAAATCAAGTCCAAACTGATTGGAATCACCCCCAAAGGTCAGAAATGACCTAAGAAGGTGTTCCCAAGTATTTGGGGAAAATTTGGGATTTTTAATAATTTTTAATGATTTAATTAAGGCAAAAAGGTAATTTTTGATTAATGTTGAATTAAAGTCCAGATTAAAGTCAAATTAAAAGGCCCTAATTATCTAAGGTTGGGGACTAGATTTTGGAGAGTTTGAGGTATTATGGGTATTTTTATGATTTAAAATGGATTTATTAGATTTTTCTAAAGTTTCTAAGGCTTAATTAACGGGTAGATTAGGGTTTGCTAATTAAGTGTTTTAAAGAGACCAAAAAATTCCTAAAAAATTCTAGGGGGTTCTAGATGTCACTAAGCACGAGTGTTTAAAGTTTCACAGTAATCTGGGATCTATCATAGCTCCTAGAAATATTCTAAGTTCGCTAGACGGTCCTTAATTGTTGTCCTTAAGGTGTCACTACATTACATAGGAATAAAATGAAGTAACTAACCCTTAGGCATAACATAGAGGGTAAATGCAGCAAATATAGATACACCAATCAATTCCTTAGATCTAGGAGAGCCTAGGCTATGTGCTTGTGCAACCTACATATGCAAGGACTACGAAAGTACTAAGTAAAGAAACCTAATGATTAGTGAATGATTGGGACACAATCATCCACTAATCCTCCTCCCACATGAATACTGCTCACACGTAGGTCCTAAGTTTAAAATTTCACAAGAGGTGGACCTCCCAAAATTAGGAGATTTAAATAATATTTAATTTTAAAATAAGTTTTAAAATACATAAATATTATAAATATATAATAATATAGGTTAAAAGATAAACTAGTTGAAATTAATTCAATTCATAGACATGGGAGGCCTACCAGCTACTAAGGGGTTTTAAAAATAATTTTTATTTTAAAATAATTAATTATATTAATTAAATAATATTCAAATAATTAAATAGCAAAGTAATAAAGAAAATACCCAGAGAAGATAGAATCAGACACAGAAAGTATTTTTAAATTAAAATTAACATTTTTCTGAAAAGAACGAGGAATTATACATCGAAATTCGATTTAAAATGAATTAGTTATGAATTTTATAAGTTTAAAGAAATAAAAAATAATTTTAAAATATTTTAAAATAATTAATAATTAAAAAATAATTATTAAATTAAATTAAATTAGGAATTAAAAGTTTTTGAAAATTTTAAAATAATTTAAGATACAATAATAAATTTTAATCAAAAAGAAAAGAAAGATTTTTAAATTATTTAATTAATTAAATAATTAATTAATTAAAAATAATTTAAAAAAAAATTTATAAATTAATAAATAAAATATAGAAAATAGGACTAAAATTTTAAAAGAAAAATAATAATAAAAAAAATAATTATTATGAATTAAAAAAAATTTACATTAATTATTAATTAATTAGAAATTTAAATAATTTAAATAATATTGAAAATAATTTAAAACAAAATAGTAATTATTAATATAATGATGATATTAGTATAATAATAATAATATTAACAGAATAATATTATTATTATTATTATATAATATTAATATAATAATAATTATTATTAACATAATTATCATTATTATAATATTGACATAATATTACTATTATCAATATAATAATAATAATATTAACAAAATAATAATATTATTAATATAATAATAATATTAATATAAAAATAATAATATTATAAACATAATAATAATATTATTAATATAATAATAATATTAATATGATAATAATAATATTAATCATAGTGATATCATTATTAATATAATGTTAATATTAATAGAATAATAATATTATAATAATAACAATAATAATAATATTATTAATATAATAATAACATTATCAAAACAATTAAAAAAAACTAATATGATAATAATATTATTATTTAAATAATTATGAAATTTTAAAATATAATTTTCTAATTTTTTTTTAAAATATTTTTAAAATAAAAAAAAAAATTTTTTTTATAAAATAATAATAAAAAAAATCGACGGCCACTCCACTTAAAACGACGGCGTGATCCTGCAGCCGTCGGATCTCCTCGCGGTTAGAGTGGACGGCTGAGATGAAGCCATACAGGCGAAGTGACTGTGGGATTCGAATACGCGGTCGATCCGAACCGCGGAACAACGTGATCCTAACCGTTGATCATGAGATCAACGGTCATGATCGGTCTTTGACGGGCAGAGACCTAACCCGAGAGCCAAAACGATAAAACGCCTCGATTGATTGATTTACTCGATCAAATTACATGAAATTTTAACCCTAGACTATACACATGAAGAGCATTCGTGTGGTATAATTCTCTTGGATTAAAACGCACTAATGACTATATTAATTAACCCTAAGTGTATCTAATTAGGGTTAAGGATTATACCTAATCCACACGGTGGATTCGGGTGATCTTGGGCTTGTTGAGCTTGTAGATTGTCCATATTATATTTCCCTAGTTGAACTCGATTCTTGATTCGTCTTGGATCGGCTGGTATTTGTCTAGGAAGGAGTTTTGTCTCGGTTCGTCGGAAAGATCGCCGCCGGCGGGCTTAACCGGCAGGGTTTAACTTGGGAAGGGTGGAGGAAGACCTAGGGAGCTCGTATGCCAAATCTCAAGGCTTGGGAGTGTCTAGGTCTAGAGTAAGAGCAAGATCCCCTTCAAAACAACCCTAAGGCTCCTATATATAGCTCTAAACCTAAGTTGGACGGCTAGGATTGAGTTAGGGATTGATTAGGAGGGAAAATAGAGTGCTTAGGCCGTGGTTTGAGATTTTAATAGATTAGGAAAGGATCCAATGGCTTTAAATAGGTTTAAAAGGCTTAAATGGGTCAAAATTGACCCATTAAGACTTGGGTTGACCAAGTCAAGGGTTGACTTGGTCAACCTAGTCAATTAGGGTCAAGCAAGGTTGGGTGGAGCTAAGGAGTGGGTCAGAATAGGCTAGGATATGATTTAGGCTTGAATGGGCCCATCTATGCCTAAAGGGTCAACCTGGGTTGACCTGATTAACCAGGTTGACCCAAGGCCTGGGTCTTATCTAAAATAAGGTCAACACACCCATTCAGGCTTCAGACTTGAGCTATGAGAAATGTGCTTTCAAATACTGAATTTATTGAAGTTGATAGATTTGGAGTCCTCGGTGGTTGAAGATTTAGAGCCTACGCTCATTCGGTAGTTGCTTGAGACCCCTCATTTCCACTAGAACTTTAATTCTCCAGTCAATTAGGAGAGTTTGATAGACTACGATCATTTGAGCTTGTCGAGTTGAATTAGCTTTCATACTTCCTATAGTCCCTACTAACGGGTTGACGAAGTGGGGTTTCCGATACTACGGCCTTTTTTCTAGTGTGTTGAGTAGACGGAGCTAGCAGCGATCCGGCCATATTTAGGCTTGTTGGATCCAACCTCTTATACCCATCTAAACCTTAAGCTTCTATCGAAAAACTTCAAGCTTTTTTGGCTCGAGTTGTTAAAGTGTGTAGTCACAAAGATCTCTTTTCTGACTTTTGAAATCTTAATACACTGGAAGGAATGGTGTCTCAAACTTTCAAGAAGATCATCTGTATATATATTGATAGCAAAAGTTGCTATATCCTTCTGTACGTGAAGAGATATTTGTGTTGAAGATTTTAAATATTTATTTGGGGATCTCGGCATGTAGCGCGATGTCAACCCGAATAAATATTTTAAAATGCCCTTATCTTATAAGGAGAAATTAAAAAGGATAAATTTGGCATTTTGAGATTTTAAATATTTATTTGGAGATCTCAGCACGTAGCACGATGTCAACCCAAATAAATATTTAAAATGCCCTCTGTCTCTGAGGGTAGTTGTGAGCGTTGTTTCCTTAGCCACTGGTTGGAGCTAGTGGTCATAGCTTTAGCTCAAATTTTGGGGACTTGACCGAAAGTTTGCATATTTTGGATTTGGTTGATAGTATCAAATACATGTAGTATCTTGATCCTTAACCAATTGAGGAGACTTTAATCTGAGTCACTTGAGTTCATCAGATAAGGCAAGCTAGGATTTGATAGCTCTTCGTCTTCAGGTTATTGAAATGAGGGTTCCTCTACTGCGGCCTTTGTTATGGGGTGTTGAGTAGACGGAGCTGCCAGTGATCTGGCCATATTTGGGCGTGTTGGATCCGGCCTTTTACCCATTCAGGTTTCAGACTTAAGCTACGGGAAATGTGCTTCCCAATACTGATTTACTGAAGTTAGTAGATTTGGAGCCCCCGGTGGTTAAAGATTTGGAGCCTACGAATGTTTAGTAGTTGCTCACGACTTCTCCTTCCTACTGGAACTTTAATTCTCTGGTCAATTAGGAGAGTCTTGTGGACTACGACTACTAGAACTCGTCGAGTCAAATTAGCCTTCATCCTTCCTACATTCCCTACTAACGGGTTGATGAAGTGGGGGTTCCGCTACTAAGGCCTTATTTCTGGCGTGCTGAGTAGACGGAGTTGCCAGCGATCCGGCCATATTTAGGCGTGTTGGATCTAGCCTCTTACACCCATCTGAACCTTAAGCTTCAGGCTGTTGGAAAACTTCAAGCTTTTCCGACTCGATTTGTTGGAGCGTGTAGTTATAAAAGTCTCTTTCTTGACTTTTGAAATCTTGATACACTGGAGGAGAATGGTGTCTTGAACTTTCAGGAAAATCACCTACGCATGTGTTAACAATGGAATTCTTTGTATCCTTACTCGAAGAAAAATAAGACTTGATGATTTTGAATATTTTTTTTTGGGATTTCGGTGTGTAGCACGATGCCAACCCAAATAAATATTTGAGTACTCCCCGTTTCGTGGGGAGATTTAGATACGGGATAAATTTAGATTTTTAAATTTTAGATATTCACTTAGGGATCTCAACACGTAGTACAATGTCAACCCAAATAAATATTTTAAATATCATTTGCCTCGTAGGGGGATTTTTAGGGTAGAAAGAATTTGGACTTTCGATATTTTAAATATTTATTCAGGAAATTTGGCATGCAAAATGATGTCGACCTGAATAAATATTTAAAATGCCCCCTGTCTGACAGGAAGATTTTATGCTAGTAAATTTGGAATTTTAGGATTTTAAGTATTTACTTAGGAATCTTAACACGAAGCACGATGTTAACCTAAATAAATGCTCAGATACTCTCTATCGCACAAGGCGAGTTGTTTTGTTTGGGATAAATTTAGAACTTTTGAGATTTTAAATATTTATTCGGGGATCTCGGCATACGGCGTGATGTCGACCATAATAAATATTTGAAATACCCCTGATTTTTTTAATGCATTCTTGTATTACAAGAGAATTTCAAAATATGGGGGTCATACACATGTTAGTGGGTGCATTCGAAGTACAGAATACTTTAAGTACATCATTATCCTTATGCATGGTATTTCTTTAGGTACCAACCATTGATCGGCGGCATAGGTCTTTGGCCCTCTAGATCAATCAACTAATAGGCTCCTCCCTGATAAACTTTCTCGATAACAAAGGGGCCCTCCATATTGGATACAAATTTACCACAAATTTTTTGGTCAGGGATGATTGGCCTTCTCAGCACTAGGACCAATTCCCCTTCTTGAAATGATCGATGTCACACCATTCAGCTAAAGGATTTTGCCATCCTTACTTGATAAATCTCTAGATTTTGTTGGGCTTGTAACCTGACTTCCTCGAGCGCATCGAGCTCCTCCATTCTCAGGCGAGCATTTTGCTCTTGAGCGAGGTCATATTGGATGGCAACTCGAAGTTATGGTAGTTCGATCTCTAGTGGCAACACTGCTTCAACTCCAAACACATAATAAATAGGGAGTGGCTTTGGTTGGCATCTTGTAGGTTGTACGGTATGCCCATAACGCTTCTACCATCTTCGTATGCCACCATCTTTTGTTCTTGGAGGATCTTCTTTAACAATTTCACCAGTGTCTTGTTAAAAGGCCTTTGCCAGACCATTTGCACTTGGATTGTATAATGACGAGTATTGCCAATCGATTTTATGTCGCTCAATGAACTTATAAATTTTAGTGCTTTTGAATGCTGTTCCATTATCTGAGATCACGTGGCGTGGTTCATCGAATTTGTAGACGACATTATGGGTGAAGAAGTTAATCACATGTTTAGACGTGACTTCTTTAAATGGAGCCGCTTCTGCCCATTTAAAAAATAGTCTGTTGCTACCAGTATGAAGCGGTGTCCGGCCAATAACAGTGGATCTATTGGTTCGATTATATCTATACCCCAACACACGAATTGCTAGGATGCTACTGTTAGGTGCAGCGGATTTGGTGGTTGATGTATAACATCACCGTGGATTTGGCACTCATGACACCTCCTAGCATAGTCAATACAATCTCTCATCATTGTAGGCCAATAATAACCCATCCTCTTAATTTTAGCTATCATTTGAGACCTGATTGATGTGCTCCACAGAGTCCTTCGTGAACTTCTGCCACAACTCTATCAGCTTCATTGATCCCCAGGCACGTCAGCCATATTTGATCAAAGGCTCATCAATATAGCTTATCATTGACAAACACATATCGTAACGCTCTTTTCCTGACTTGTGT